>VZSR01003800.1:8051435-8248433 GCA_013398615.1 Brachypodius melanocephalos | reverse complement strand
CCCTCCAAGGGGCCTCTCAAAAACCCTGGCATCATTCTTAGCGCTTGTGCTCTCTGCACTCCTCGGCCAGGTGCCTTTGCCTCAGGAGCTCAGATGGGCATCGGAATCCCATCTCTCTTCAGAAGCATCCAGTCTGGTGTGTTTTCAGGTCTTGTTCTGTGCTGTTATCAACAGCTGTGCTCCACCATGATCCATTACGGTGGATTAGGGCTTGTAAGAATGCAGAGCTAGGTACAGGATTCTGACCGTAGGACTCTGGTACTCCTATCCCAGAATGATCTGGATTTTGTGAGTGTAACAAGCCAAAGAAACTCCAATCTTAACTTGTATTTGACATCTGGAACTCTCAGCAGAGTTGGCAAGGTTCAAAGGAACAAAAGAGCCACAGTTGCTGGAATAACAAAATGCAGCTTGGCAAAAGTCAGGAATTTTATTTACAAATGCATGGAGGAGGAGGAGGAGGAGGACACCAGGAACACACTCCAGCTGAAAGCAAGGATTTATTGGAAAAGGCAGGAAATCCAAGGGACAGCCTCTGCTGGTGGTCAGGCAGGAGTCAGAGAGAAAAGTGGGAACCGTGGGCCTTGCAGTGCCTCGGCTTCCTCGTGGCTCTCTCCTTTCTTGCCAGCAACCTGGAAGAGGAAAAACAACAGGAATCCAAGTCTCAAACCTGGGCAGGACGTCCTTGGTTCAGGCTGCCTGAAGTGCAGCTCCCAGGGAGCGAGTCCAGGCCGTGGAATCTGGGATTGCCCGTGGCATTCCAGGGCTGGAAAAGCGCACCCGGCTGCTGGGTTCGGTGCTGGGACACGGCGAGGCCTCGGCTCCGGGGCGGCTCTGAGAGCTGGGACTGCGGGAGAACACCCCAAAGCCAGGTTAAACAGCCACCATCACACCCAGCGAGCTCCAGGAGAACCTCGGGAGGGAGAAGCCCCCTCGATGCTCCCTGCATGCTCCATGTCCCTTGGCAGCTCGGCCAGGGCCTCCCTCAGGATACTGACCTCACCCTGCAGCTCCTACACAACAGGAGAACCCATGGAAATCATCCAGCAATACATGGAGTTTCAGTTATGGAGATCCAAAGCAGCAGTAAAAGGGGCCCAAAGTGTCCCGCAAACCAGCAGGGCTGAGGAGACGCAAGGATTTCTTCCAGAGGGGACACAAGGATCCCTCAGCCAGCCAAGATTTCTCTCGAGCTCTTCCCACTGCTCTCTGAGGACACCAGCAGCAGCTTTTCCCTGCTGCTCCCCTTTCCATCCATGCCAACACGTCTGTTCTCCTCCCACTCCATGTTCAGGAAGGAAACTAGGAATATTATCATGACACCGACTGTCCAGGAGGGTGTGAGGCAGGATCACCAGATCCCAATCCACTGCTGCTGCTGAATCGCTGTGCACTTCCTTCCCATCCTGCCCTTCCCCGCACCGTTCCCTGGGTGCCATGTCCACAGACACCTTCTCTATGCACCTTAAAAAGCCACAGAAACCCAAAGAAAGAAGATCAAAATCAATTCACATGTTGTTTCTCTGGGGAGAATGAGGGAGGTCTAAAATTTGTATTTACTTTAGAACAGTAGAGCAATTTTTTAATGACCTTGAGTATCAGTGAAGCAAAAGCTGAGAAATCTCCTTCATTAACTTATTAGCAGCAGAAAAATGAAGTCTTAAGTTTAAGTTAAGATCAAGTTTTGCTGCTAAAAGTTAAGGAGGTGCCATGTTGGTGTTAGCGCTTTTAATCTTCTGACATTAGAGGGTATTTGAAGGTATACCTGTGAATGCTCGGAACTATTTAAAAATGCAAGCAGCAGAGAGAAATCCAAGGTGACCCCCTTTTCTTTCAGGATGCAACTGTGCACCTTTTCTGCTTTTCCTGCTGTGCCATAGAGGAGTTTGTGTTACACCTGGCCACCAGAGAAGCCTTGGGTCCTGCAGTAACACTGCTGCTGTGTCTCCCCGAGAAGTTGGCCCCGGTAGGGCAGCAGAAGACATTTGTGCAGAGGCAGGGCAGCAAAGAAGAGTGTGTCACAACGGCCTCTGCCCTTGTAACACCCCTTGACAACAGCAGACACGAGGACCCTGGCTTCTTTGACATCCCATCCAAGTTCTCACTCACCATTTTCAAGGACTCTCAAATGCCCAAATAGCACAGAAAATTGATAAGCAGTGAGGAATAAACACAAACAGGAACATCTTAATGCAGTGCTTGACCTTGGCTTGTGCCACTCTAATCTCCAGTCAGAGGCATCAAAAGGAGTTTGAGCTGACCGCGCAGCATCTTCCCCGCTCCAGCACAGCCACGTACGGCAAAGACAGAAACAAATGCAATACATCTTAATTCCTCCCAAAATATAAGCCAACCCCATACAGGAATTCTAAGACCAGGAGTATGTGTGCACAAATTAGTCTGGGGCAGTGGTTGTAACCGCATCACATTTGTGTGCCATGCTCATCCAGAGGTGAGGCTGCTAAGAGCCTCAGCAGCCAGTACCTTGCTGCAGGTGATAGGCTTGATCTGGCATTTGACTGGGAGATCTCTGTGTAGGCAGCCAAGGTTTATTAGAGAAATTGTTACATTACACAACTTCTATACAAAGATAAACTGCAATGCCTTCTGAAAGGCGAAGGTGTTTCTGACCCATAGAAACTGATACAGATTGCCAGTGACTACAGCAGGCTTGACAGTAAAATAATGATCACTTTGCAGTTAATCCTAGTGGTGTCACCGTTTCTTCTACCTAGTACATCCAATGGGATGTGTACATTGTGTCAGCACATAACTACTACCTCCTGCCGGCTGCCTTTCTGTTGCTGTGTTATCTCAGCAGCATCTCTTCTGCCCCCACTCCACCCCAGGAGCTCTCCCCTCCCTTGTTTGCTCTGTTTTAACACTCAGAGCAATACATCTTTATGGAGCTTTTCTAAATTCAACACGAGGCTGCTCTCATCTTTAACTGGATGGGGGAATAAGAACTCAACTCTGTTATTAGACCTTTAAACTAAAATTTAAAGAAAAGAAAACCCCAAAACAAAATCACCGTTCATTTCTCATGGAGAATTCAAATCCTTCACTGGCATGTTCCTAGGAATGTTTCTTTTTCTGCTTGCAACAGTTAGCAATCACGGAGCTGTATCCCGAAGCACCATGGTGTTGTCCTGGTGGTCAGATGAGCTGTCATAGGGCTGCACAGACCAGTGCTACTGTCCACACAGTCAGCAGGAGGCTAGCTGTCAGTCTGGGTATGGGGTGAGGATGCAGAGATGGGGTGCCTGAGGTGCAGGAGCAGACCTCATAGCCGTTCTTTGAGCGGCTCTCGTCGTGTTGTCCCTGTCTGGAGCGTGCCCCAGTCCTGCTGCTCCCGGCTGCCTCGGGCGCATCGGCCTGCATGGGGCTGCACACCAGCCAGTCCCTGGCGATGGACTGTGGGTACCCAGGCTGCGCCTCCAGCTCGCTGTCCAGCACCTTCCAGTACTCCTTGCCCTTGAAGAAGTAACTTGCACCTGCAAAGAGACCAAAACCCAAACACAAGGTGAGTGGTGGTGGGCGCTGTCCCAGAGGAAGGTCAAAGAAGCACTTGGAGCAGCAGAAGAGCGTTCCCAGCCCAGCTGAGCCCCGGGGAGTGGAGGCACGTTAGATATCACTGTTTGTTGTCAATATCCCCTCTGCCTGCAGGAGGGATGCTCCAGAGGATAAGGTAATGCTGTGCCTGGCCACAGTATCTCACATCAGCCAGAAGCCACCAGCAGTCGGAGATGGATGGTGAGGTGTTGCCTCTTCTGTGCTGAGTCCCAGAGCAGATGTACCTCCTGGTACTGTGGCTGTGTAGGGTCAAGGCCCCGTGAACCCACCTCTGGACACACCATACACAACTCTCCTTCTTGTAATAAGGCATGGGGCATGGTAAAGCTGGAGACTATCCATCAACGACCTGGGGGGTGTGTGCTACTGACCCTGGGTTCAGAAAAATAAATTAAGCCTGACAGGCCCTGGGAACCTTCTGCTCTCAGGTGCAGTTTTTCCACTCTGAACTGGGAGGTTGTGAATTCTCTAAGCAGACCTATGCTCAGGAGGACTCCTAGCTAAGGGAATGTCACTCTCAATAGCTTTGGAAAAGTCTCTGGAAGTGGTCTTCCCCTCTGCCTGGTTTAATGATTGCTAGTACACTGTTAGGTCACCAGTAAGTAAACCCTGGAAGTGTCACTTTGTTGTGAGTGAATAGCTGATTGTAAATATCTCCTGTGACAAAATTTTTGTGGTCTTTTCAGGGGCAAGAAATCACTGAGAAGTCTCATTCTCAGAAAATAAGTTGCAACTCTGGGAAAACATCTTTAAAAGTATTTTCTGTCTGCATCCTCATATATCCAGCTAAAAGTCCAGTGGCAACAACACCAGCAAGGAGCAAATAGGCCCATACTAGGATAAAAATCACTGCAAAACAGCATCAACTGTGTTCTTTTACTAAAGTGCAATAATTGTCCTCCCACAATATTGTTGTTGCCTGTTTAAAATGACAAAGTCGTCTAGTGAGCAGTGTGGGGAACTCTCGCTGGAATCACACCTCTCTCTTCAGCTTCCAGTCACTACGAACGTCCCATCAGGGGCTCAGCATTTATGTTGGCAGGCAAGGTAGAAGGGGCTACAGCTCAACCGAGCACTGATTTTCTTTGCTGTGCCTTTTTAAACTGCCATATGGACTCACCATCTGACCACCTCATGGCATCATCTAAAGGGCTGGGTATTCCCTTCCACAGGATGGCGTCCGAAGGATACCCGGGATCCATCCTCCGCTCGTGATCGTCGTAGCGCCAGTAGAGATTGTCCTTAAAGAAATAAGTCTTGTCATTGTGAGCCCAGGAGAAAGCAGCATCGATTCCTCCCAGGGGCAGGCCAAAGTCCGAAATGGGCCGTGGGTACCCTTCCTCCACATTGTTGTCTTTGAAGACCCAGTATCTGTCTCCTGCGGAAAGGAAACAAGCACAGAATAAAATCACATTTGTTTCACAGCCTAAACCGGTATTTCCCCACACGTGAGCCGAGCTAATGTTTTTTTATCTACTGTGGTGACAAAGCTTTGGGGCTGAGCTTTGAGCATTTAATGATGGGAATAGGAAGGGGTCAGCCCATACGGGAACCTCTGGCTTTGAATAGCTGCTTTTTTGTGTCAGGCTGTCCATGCTGCTGAAAGCAGCATGTCTCAGGATATGAGCACACTGACAGTGTCAGTACAACTGTCACTTTTATATATTTGATGCAGGCATTTGGTTTTCTGCCCCTTGGATCTCTGCCTGATATCCAAAGCAACAAAGTTACAGGCAGCTCCTGTGTGCAAACTGGGCACTTTCTGTGGGCTATTTGGCTCCCGAGAAGCGAAGCATAGTCCACGTTGGAAGAGAAATCACCACTTCCTAGAGCCAGGTGGGCTGAGAGACCTGGGGATTATGAGCATGTACAGGGACTGGATAAATCCCACACAAACGGCTCACTGCTCTTCAAGGGTCCTACACAGCCGCCCCCTTGGCCTGACCTTGGGCAGGAGGGAACCGACAATATGGGGTTTTTTTCCCAAGAAAAATGAAGCATGATGGGACTGGGCCCTGTTCTGTGTGAGAACAAGCAAATGAACCCAGATGTCTCAATTTCTTCATAATTCTTTAACCACTGGGACAGTCTTTCTTCTTTTACAACATCTATTTGGGAATCTGCAGTGTCCTTTTAGGTATTGCATAGCCTATTTTAAGGATCAGACCTTTTCCTCCCTTGGTTTTCTAGAATATTTGAAGAGGCCCTCAAATGCATGCCCAGGTATCAGCAGCAGGACCTTACAGGCCAGGGTAATTTGTTCTTTGGTTTCCGTGCAGGGATCAATGAAACAGAGCTGGATGGAGAGAATGAGTCATATTTTATAGCTGGAAAGAAAATTCTGAGTTTATGTTGGCAGCTAGGCAGGACTAACACACACAGAGAATGCATGTCTTAGAACAAGATGCCAGCTGTGGCACCTCTGGAATTTTAGCCTCCTGAGCAGCTGGTAGGAGCCCCTGGACCTGAGCTCCTGGTTAGTTGCCTGTTCAACCCCAGCAGGAGAGAAGGGAGGGAGAGAAGGAAGTGAGTGAGGGCTGCTGTGGTCTACAGACCTGACTGGGAGGGTCTAGAGCTAGGCATAAGGGGTGGCATGCTCCAGCTGGCCTCATTCCCTCTGGGAACGCAGAGCAGGGCAGGCTGCCTGAGGTAGCTAGACACACATGGCAGAGCCTTCCATGTGCTGTTCCATGGGTAGATACAGTGCTCGGTGTGGCTCTGTGGGGCTCAGCGTGCCAGCGGTCCAGCAGGGCTTCCTCTGCACTTGGAATGGCCTTCTGCAAGTGTAGGGGCTTGTGAGGGACCTGAGCCATCCCTCTGGCCTGACTGGGGGAACTGAAACCAAATTATTAACAGTTCCTCCAGCTCTTCTGAAAAAAAAAAAAAAGCTTGCAAGTTTTTAAATAAAGAGAGAATTATACCACTTATTTAAAGAAAAAAATACAGCAACAGAAATAGAATTAATAAATACATTTTAAAATAAATTAATAAAACTGAAGGTCTTCAGTTTCATTTTTATTTCCTCTCTGACTTTTTCTTTTCTCAGCAACAAGTACTAGAAGAGAAAAGGTCAAAGGAGGAACACACCACCGGTGAGTGTGTGTAGGGGTGGTTCCTGCTTGTGTTCCATTCTTGAAAAGCTCAGATTTTCATTATATTTGGCTGAACTTTTTCTTCAATGACATTTCCCTCATTTTCTGTGGAACACGGTCATCACTTTTTGTTTTCCTTCCCTGCCAGTTCGTTTCTCCTGGCCTCGCTCACGGACAACAGGTTTCAGACCGGCCCTCAAGATGCTTAACGTGTGGCACTGGTGTCTCCTGCCTAGCACCACATTCTATACCTCCAGCATCATGTTTGCTCTCACCTTTGAAGAAGACAATCTTGTGGTCGCTGGTTCTCTCGTAGACTGCGTCCAGGCTGTCCAGGTTGAGTGGCAAGCCCCGCCAGAAACGGTGAATCTGAGCCGGCTGGAGGGAGACCAAGTGCTTATTGCGAGTCAGTCTCCAGAAGTACTTGCCTGGAGGGACAGACTGGACATTACTGAACCACACTCAACCCATCTTCGCTGGGGGGTGACTGCCGGGTGGGCGGCAGCAGCAGGAAGCAAAGCATGTGAGATAGGAACCGTGATTTAGAGCCATCCTGCTTTCCAGCAGCAGCTGTGACTGCTTTCTATTCCTGGCAGTCATTAGAAGAAATCCCCTTTTTTGGGGGGATTAAAATAATCCTCTGGACATTGCGCTGGAATTGTTATAGTCCTGGCCCACAGTGTGAGGCTGTGCCACTGAGCCAGGGCAGGAGAGAGGGATCTTTTATCTCATCCTTCCCTCTCTGCATGGGATCTCCTGTGAGACAGTGGGACCAAGCACCGACAGCCTTAAGCAAGAGCATCCAAAAAAACATCCCTGTTCCTCCTCTCCTGGAGCAGCCGCAGCTTCCCGCACACAGGATGTCCAGCTGCTTTCACGTTTGGAAATGTCTAGGATGTTACAATGAAACACAGAAATACCAGAGGGGTTGTTTTGTAATGAGGAAAAGGAGTGAGAAAATAAAGGAGAAAGAAAACATCCTAGTAGATCTGGAAGGGTTGAGGTGGGGAAGAAGGTACAGTTAAGGACTTTGGTACCATCTAGAGGTGCAGGCTACTAAGCAGAGACTGCAGTCCTGTGGAGCTTCCAGGATGAATGTACTGGTAGTGCCAGCAAAAGTACTTCAACACCTGCAGCAGCACTGCCCCAGCTAGGAAAGAGCATTTTGGGAGATTTCTGAAATATTTTGGATAATGTAAAAGGAAACAGATTTATCCTTTGTGGGAAGGATGGCAAACTTTTTCCTGCTAAAAGAGCCTTATATGGGATTTCCTGAGGTCTCTCAATGGTTTCAAGGGCAACTCCAAAGCCAGCTCTCTGTTGGCTCTGGGATTCTCAGCCTTTTTGCAGCACATTTCATGCTGTCTTTTCTCCAGAGAGCTCCACAGAGTGATGTGAGTCAGAGGAAGAGGCTTAGGAGGTAACTCTCAACCTTGTCTTGCATTTGTTATTGCCTGTAAGAAATTATTGCACATTATTAGCATCTGGTCTTGCACGAATTTCTGAGGGGAGATAAGCATAGAAACCAAAGATGCATCTTCAGATTTGTATTCCCCACACACTCAGCTCTTTCTCCAGAGCTCGCAGATTGTGACGCCAGCTTTTAAAATTTTATGGAAATTGGATTTTAGCCTAATAATGCAGGACCCCAAACTCTAACACTTTAACATCTGCAGAGAGGGAGTTTTATTCTAATTATAAGGATTTATATCATATTCTTGTTCTTCTGCTTCCGTTTGCGTATTTGTTCTATCTCACTGAAACATAAATGAATAATACATTTCAATATGGTAGGAAATTGCCATAATTACAGATTCTTTTTAAGAATATAAAGAAACCTCAGGATCCAAATTTGGTAGCCATTTTACATCAGTGGAAACATATGTAATTAAGTAAAGATGATCTCTGCATCTGTAATTAGCAAGGCACTAGACAAGGTCAGATTTTCACTTTTTTAGCAAGAAATACAGCTCAACTTAATTCCTTCTTTAGCAGATCAGTATCTGAACTTTGAAGTGCTCATCGTAGACATAAAAGGAAGCCTCAATACTTTTGCCATTTCATCCCTTTGCAAATGATGGATTCAGCGGGTGAGCTGCTGCAACAGGGAAATCTTAAATCTGCCCCCAAAGTCAGGAATAGCCTGAGCTGTTGGTTACTTTGGTTGGGTTTTTATACCCTATCAGAAAAAAGAAAGAAAATAAAGCATTTAAGTAGCAAGGAATTCTGAATGTGACAGCCCCAGTCTGCCGGGGTTCATGATTTGCCACGGCCCAGCCCGCTCACCAAAGCGCTGCTGTTGCATGGAGGATCGTTAGCCCAAGCTCGATCCATGGGGGAACTGCTGCCATTATCGTGCAGAGATAATTTAAGAAAACAAAATCCCAACCCTGTATTTGTTTAAAAAGCTCAGTTTAAACCCTCCTCTGAGCTGGCAAACTGAACACGATGAAAGCTAAATGTGAGGTCCTGCTGCACCGAGATGTGGATGATGGGTTGAGGCAACTGCTTTCTTTAATTCCAGGTAATTTTGATTCCAGCTGTGTTCCACGTTGTCCAGACTTTGGCTGCCTTTGGCAAGACTGCTGCACACACCATGCAGGCACACGCACAGGCCAAAGGTGTTTAAAACCTTGGGAGTCTGTGGTGAGGCACCTACAACAAAGCAAGCAGTGATTCCAAAGAGCAGAGAACCCACCGTTGCCTTCAACACAACAAGCCTGTGAGGTCTGGGAAGCTCCAGTCCTGGCGCCTTCTCAGCGGCTTCTTTCCATCTAGGGAACCAGCAGGACCAGGTCAGAACAAAATGCCTATTGAGGGACAAAGCTCAGCACTAGAGATCATTTAAATCCTGCCCCAGAGGTCACGTCCCCGCTCCTTGGTGTGCAGGATGGTTCAGGGGCAACAATGGGGGCTGGAAGGAGAGTGCTGGGGTCTGCAGGCAGACATGCAGCTGGCATTCACTGACCCCGTGCTCTTTACATCTGCTTTTTGGCCTGCAATAAATATATCCAAAAATAGACACCGAGATGGATTTCTCCTTACTTCATCAATTTTTCCCCTCCGTGAGACAGATGGCCATTTATCCTGACACCGGTTCATGTCTCTGAGTTTCCCTTCTTTACTGGAGCTTTTTGGAGCTGGTATCTGAACAAATAATGCTGTGGAACAGTCTCCATATTGTCCTTCCCTCAGGGCACAGGCACTCCAAATTCTCTGGAGCCCTTTTGCTCTTCTTGCCTGTGACCCAAGGCTCACACTGTGATACTCGAGATGCCGGAATGCTGCTGCTCATTCCTGGGGCAAACGCTTCTGCTTCCGTGGTGGATACCTTGGGGGTGGCCAAATGGTGCCCAGGGATGCAAAGAAACACCCATGGCCATTTTTGCGTCTTGGAAAGATGAGAAAGGAAGCCCAGAGAGGCCAGCCTACACAGGCTCCGCTCAGCTGAAAAGGCACTGATGGGATCCTCATCAACAGCCGGGCACCCCAGAAACACACCGCCAGCAAGTGTTTGCTGGCACAAAACCAGATGGTCCTCAATTGTGTACATGCTGTACACACACACGAGAGACGCATGGCAAGCACCATTAGGGAAGGTGAAGCGTGGGAGGAAAGGAAGGCTGGAAATATCCAGGAAGAAAGCAGTGGAGTGTTGTTGCTGCTCTGCTCATCCTTGGTTTGACCTCGATTTTGACTTTGGTAACGGATTTTAGCTCTTCATCTGGGCTGTCTAGTGTGATGGATCAGTGTAAAAACTGCTGTGCTGGATTGCCACCAGTCCAGCCACACACTCAGGTATGTGAGATGCCTCCCTGGGTCTGTGGGAGTAGCCCACAAACTCCATAGCTCATCCTTACCACCCACCCCAGCCTGTCCCACACTGCACTGCCTCTGGTGCTGCCACAGCAAAGCCACCGCTGAGTCACACAGGCACAGACCCCTGGCACTCACCTTTGAAGAAGAAAGCCTCTCCCCGGATCTGGGCCACTGCATCAAAGTGTGTTTTACACCTGTTGGGCACATCCCGCCTGAGCCTGTGGAGAGATGCCCAGGTGAGCAGGGCTAGGCAGGCAGTGAGGGGCTGTGTCCACCCCAATGCCTCCTATCCCACAGACTGAATCACCCCTGCTCCTGGAGAAGACTACAGGCTGTGCCCATCTGTCACTCGTGATGCTCAAGCCCAGCCACATCCACGGGGATTTCCAAGGCAAACCTCAGCCTGAAGATAGCTTGGGCTGACAAGCCCGAGTCACCAGACACCATTGCTGGGAGTCGAGCAAGGACACGCTCTACATCCACCAGCTCGTGCAGCCGGTGAGGGCTGAGCTGGCTTCCTACTCCCAGTGGCACAGTGTGGCTCGGCCAGTTGCCCCAGGGCCCCTGGAAAACAGCCAAGCAGCCTCTCGCTCCAGCAGCTCAGGATGCTGCTGCTCCAGGGCTGAGCTCCAAAGTGCCTGTGAGAGGTGACAGAGCTGCAAAGAAGAAAGTAGCTGAGCCTAAACAGAGGGACCTGGAGGAGCCATGTGATACCCAGTGAAAGACACCTGGTGAAAGCCACCTGGCAAGTGGCAGCTGAGATACTGAGCTGCTTTAACAAGGTGGGTGGGGAAGGCACAGAGTAGGAAGGACTGAGAGAGCCACAATGCCCACATAAGAAATGACGACGGATGAAGGAACAAGGAGAGGGTGCTGGCAACATGCACAGAAAAGCTGCTGTGGGTGACAGGGAAGCGTAAATCTATTCTGCTGATAGAAAAAGTTGTGCTGGGCTGCCAGCACCAGCTTCACTGCCCTCTTTGTCCACAAAATGACAGATGTGGAGGCAAACCCCAACCACTCTCCTGGCATTCAAAGCAGGGACAAGGGGAATGCAGGTGCAAGTTTCCTGGTGCTCCTGCTGCTGTTGTGAGATGGTGGCCTTCCACACCAGCAGGAAGAAAGGCTCTCATATTTCTAGGTCCAAACATGGCCATAAGGAGCCTGGTGGACAAGCGCCTTTAGAAACTAATGGCATTCAGTGTGTTCAAACAAAAGGAGCGTGAGGTGAAGGCGACCTGCTCCATCTCTGCTGCTCTCGCTTGGGGTGCCCTTGGTGTCTGGCAAAAATGTGTGTGACCATCACCTCCTGCCTTTTTTTGTTCAGTGTCCCTTCTTAAGTGCCCTGCTGTCCTGGTCAACATTTATTAACGAGCTAAATCCTGCACTTCCCTTAATGAGGCCATGCTGGTTGCTTGATGACACTCAGAGTAAGCATCCCTTTGCCAATGCTAACCTGCATTGGAGTCGGGCCATCAGTCCACTTGTTCCAATATTCACTCCCTCAGATACATTAGGCAGTTGCTAACTGTTGAATGATTTAGGTAAGTTATGCTTGTGCAATTCAGGATATTGCTGAGGAAGTCTGATTAAAATTCCAGCAAGGAGGAATTTACCTAAGGGTGATGGTGACAACTTTCCACTAATATGCGTAAAAAATTTGAGTTTTTATGAAATATCCAGAGATCCAGAGAGAAATACCAAAGCCAGAGTGAGCAGGCAAGATACTGATGAAGCAGGCCTTCGCTACTACACATCGTTTGCGGGAAAGGAAGAAATTTGACTTACAGAACAGTGGAGCGGTTCTCTGGCAGCTCTGGCAGGATTGGATGGTCATCTGTTTTGCTTACTTCAGGCTTGGCTGTGGGGGACACAGATTCCCTGAGTCCTGTGTAGAAAAGAAGCAGTAATGGGGAACACCATCCTACTCCACCAGCTCCACTCACCCCAAAAAACAGCTATTCCAGGAACAGGCTGTAGCCACGTGAGCTGGACACAAACTCACCATAGAGCTGCCAGATCCGGACTTTGTCCTCGTAAGGCAGGTCATACTTCAGCGGATCGCCCACTGGACCTTGGTAGTAGGGTCTCATGATAGACTCTATGGCAGAGATGTGAGTCAGGCCAATGGCGTGGCCAAATTCATGGACGGCTACAGCAAATAGGTCCATCCCATGAGCGTCTGGAGATAAGGACAACATTGAAATAAAAGTCACTAAGTCCTGATAGTAACTGGGGGATTTGGGGGAGCTGCAAGGGCTGTAAGAGAAAGTGTACGTTTATGTTGGATAAACTGGAAAGAAGAGCTTCGGAATAGGTGAAGTCTGAAAAAGACATTTTTTTCCAGTTGGAGACTGCAGTGTATCACATGAAAATGGAAAGCAAGCCAGACTTCAGCCTGCATCAGCCTGGGTATCACCCCTCTTATTTCCAGATCACCATTGCCACCCGAGAAAAAGCTGGACAAAAGGCTGAGACAGCAACCACATCACAACCATCTGCTGAGTGGCACTGCACAAGCTGGGCCAGAGCAGTCACTCCCTCCATCTCATGCCTGCTGCAGCTGCTGACACAGGCTTTACATTGCCCAGAATACCACATTTCTGCAGGCACCAGCCAGGAGCTCATCACATCCTGTGACAATGAGCCGAGTCACGTGCCAAGGAGCCGAGGAGTGCCGGCAGTGCCCGCCTGCCCACGGCGCTCTGCAGGGCTTTCCCTGCCTGGCCTGGCATGCTGCTGCCCTGGCCAAATCCATCCCTCGGCCTTCCTGTACGCACACAAACACGGGAATGTTCATCTGCTTATTGGCCACTGACCTGTTCATCTCGCTACTGCCATGACACAAGCTTGTTTTCAGAGGATTTACCATCTTCTCCTCTTACACACCTTGTGCTGAGAGGGCTGCAGCTCTTGTGTCTGCTGCCTTTGGCAAACACTTTGATCCACACACATCACAATGGGTATTAGGGAGACATTGTTGAACACCAATACCTCCTTTGATGACATTTTTCTTTCAGTCTGGGCTATCTCTACTATATTGTCTTTCCCCAAATTTCTTTATTTGCAATCCAACCCCCAGTGCCTCACACCAGACCCATATACCGACCAATCCTATCCTCTCCAGAGCCTGAGACACTCACGTAAGGGGTTAATGCTCATTTCCAAACATGGGCCACTGCTACCAAAGCAAAGGAAGAGCTGCTCCCAGGAGCTGTATGGGACTGAGCCTGCTTGGTGCATTTCCATCACTCAGCTCTAGACAGGCTGGGCGACATGTCCATTCAATTTCTGCCCCTCAATGTCCTGCAGAGCAGTACCAGAGAGCAGCAGTGAGTCTAAGCGTGGTTCTTATAAAGATCACGATGTCAAGTATTGCAATAAAGAAGCAGTGAGGTTGGAAAGATCCCCGTCGAGCTCAGGGGAGTGTCACATTTCCTTCGAAAGGAGTTCTTTGCTGTCTGAGATGCCTACTTTTTTGCACAAAACTAGCCATGGCTGATCCTGCCCAGTCCTTAGTGCTCCTCACCTGGCGCGGGGTGTTGGAGCAGGGGGATATCCTTTGCTGAATTTTACCTTTTCCTTCATGACTATTATTTACAGTGCCTGTAACCAGTCGAGATTTTTATAATCTGTGCTGTTTTCCCTGGCACTAAGAGAGAACAAGACATATGCTCTCTGACATTTTAATGCCAGACTGACAACATTGGGGATATTTTTATATCGCCTACCAAGTAGCTGTTCTTGAATCAGTAGAGAGAACAAAATAAATAAAAGATGAAGCTCAGATAGCTCCAAGATCTTCAAAATAAAGGGCAGCTTTTCGCTGGCAGTCTCATCCCCTCGTCCCTCGGTGGTGCTTGAAGGGGCACTCCCTGTGGGACTGCTGGCTCTGAGCTTGCTCCTTCACAGGAGTTTGTTTCACAGAGAGCGCTCCCAACCGCTAGCTGCAAAACCCACTCCATCACTAACACATCTGCTGTGGTGAGCTACTGACCACAGCGCTTGCCTCTGCCCTGTATGTCTGCAGATCAAAACCGCTACTTTTTTGTTCCTTCCTGATAAGAGCCATCATTTGGGGCTGAACACCAGCATGAAACAAGGAGCTGGTATAATCCTGAAGGATCAGCCTTGTCCAGACCTTTACCCTTCGCCTCAAGACCTCCTCCAGCACCCCCGGTGAACACTCCTGCCCACGAACACTCAGGGGGATGGATGGAAGTCAACCAGTGGGCAGGAAAATGGTATTAGTTTGTTTCAGAGAAGACAGTTAGGTTTCAACAAAGTCATTAAGCGGAGGCAGCAGGAACCCACTAGGAGGCTGGTGGAGGAGAAGGTGTGACAAGTAAATTAGCAGCTGGTGGCTGCAGAGAAGACATTCTGTCAAAACATGCCTGACACAAAGGTTGGGGACCCGATCCACACAGATGGTTTTGAAAATGAGGAACACTTGCTTCTGATACTCCCTCTGCTTATTAAAACTCTGCTTTAGCCAGATGAGATGAAGATAAAAAAGAATAGAACTGCAATTTTTAACCATCCTGATGTCAGGTAACAGACAGGAGATGGCAGGAAAAAGCAAGGCCTTTTTACCAGCACAAGACAGAGCCCTTTATAGGTAGGTCAGCTAATAGTATACTTTAAGAATAAGAAACTAGGACATGTGGCAGGGAAGGCACCCAAAAGATGCTGAAGTCAGAGAATGTAGTCCCCATCCAAGAGCTCCAGCAGCCACATACCCAATCTGCAACCTTCCAGGTCTCAGAAGAGATGGGGACCGTGGTTGGGCGATGCGGAGCTCTGCAATTGGTGGCAGGATAAGGAGAAACACGGAGACGCCATTAAGGCTTCCAAGAACTTAAGAGTGTCCTCAACACCGCCTGGGTTGATTTCACTAGCAATGCTGAGAGAGGAATGAGAAGAAGACTTCAGGGATCCTGAAGCCTGGGGTAAAGGTGTGGCAGAAGCTAAGGCACTCCAGCCACCAGAGCAGAAGAAGGAAATTGTGAGCCCCAGTGCTAGGCTGCAGCTCTCCCACCCTGACCTACCTGATGACCGGAAGGTCCAATACTCATCATCATCAAAATGAGTGTCCCCTGCTGTGTGATGATCTCCAGGGAAGAAAGCATGTGCCACTGTCCCACCAGGCCCATCAAAGGGATAGCCATCATCGTGATCTGCCTTGGAGAAGTCTATCTGGATGTCAGCATTGTTTCCTGCCACTTCATGGAAATTCAGCGGGGTGATGTCACTCCAGACCTTCAGGGCATAGTACATCAGGGCTCGGACAGTGTCGTGGCCCAGGTGGGACTCTTTCGGGAAGGTGCGAACTCTGAAATAAAGAGGGCAAAAAAGAGGATGCATCAGTAGCATGAAAGATCTCCAAGAATCACCAGAACTGGCTCTGCAAGTGCCTGGTGCATCAGAGTGAGGCCTTCAGAGCTTTTTGTGTTTTTGGGCTGAGCTGGAGTGGAAGAAAAGTCACTGTTTCCTGTATAACCCAACTTTGAAAAAGAATTCCAAATATTGTTGATTTAATAGAGGAGATGAAAAGACAAAGATTCAAAAAGGCACCTTGGCTTCTAGAGGAGTATATTTAGATAATCTTTTGTTGACAATTTTGACAAAAATATACATGCTTTCAAAGCAAATGTACTGTTGACTGAGTAATTATTGACAAAAGCCTGATCTGAGGGATAACTTCTGGCCAGCTCTACCCCAGTAGTAATGGATACTTTATTTTTTGTGCACCGGCACACCAGCCAAAGTGTTTCCATGGTTTGACAGATTTTTAAAGGCTGAAGCAACAATTATGATCACATCACTTACCCTCCTGCACAATACGGCTGTGACAGCGTTACTCGGTACCGCACCACTTCCCATCACTAATGGGCAGCGATGACCTAACTAAACTTCAAGAGGTAATTGCAGGCATCAGAAGGGGATGTCACACCACTCAAGCGCGTCCCGAATAGTGATTTGAGTGCTGGGAGATACCATGGCTGTGAAAAAGGGAGTAGGAACAGCTTGCTTGCTGAGGATGGGAGCACATCCCACACCCTCAAGAGACAAGCAGCCCAAAGTCGGCACTACCTTCGGGCCGGGGCAAAACTAGTCAGGGTTAAATTTTGAATAGAACAAAAAAGGACTCATGAGAATACGCAGAAATCTCACTAACAGTTCCTCTGAAGAACTTGGAACGCTCATCCTAGGGATGGTGGGAATGAGTGGGTGAATCAGGCAAAACACATCACAGCCAAATGAGCAAAAATCATTCATAACTTCACCTTTGCCATCCCTTGCCTCTTTGGGCAAAGAAATACCTCATTGATTAATCTAAATGAGTTACACGCATGCAACACCAGATGATTGTAGGATTTCAAAGAAAACACATTTGTAAAGGAGACAGCACAGAGGTACAAACAGTATGAGCATGGGATTAGAAAAAAATGATTTTCAGGCCATTTTTAATTTATAGAAGAGACTGTGTCTGGATGTAATCCTCTAAAGTACAGAGAAAAAGGCCACCTGGATTCCAGATAATAACTAGCTGTCCTCATCTTTCATAACACTCCTTGGGACTTAGGTAAACCCTTTGCTGCTTTAATTTCTACTGAATAAGTCATTATACTTGTAACACACACCATATTTAGCTCAGGAATTATGACCTTTCTCCGGGATCATGGTGCCTAAGGCACAGAGTCACATTTGGGGACCCTATCTGCTCTTTCTTCCTCAAGCTCTGCTCACCGCAAGAGCTGTTTTCCTTTCCTTTTCTTTCCAGCTGTAGAATGAGGATAATAAATCAGATCTCCCTTGTACGAGGATGGCGGATAAAAAGCCCTGTCTAAAGAAACAAATATTGTTAATATTCCTCTCCAGATGTGACTCCGGAAACATTAGATTAAGGCAGAAACACTATCAATACCCATTTTACTTCTTATAAAAAGTCCTACACCTCTGAGCTGACCCACATTTTATTAACATGCAGCAGGTGTATGTGAAAAGTCCCTTATCCTGTATTCATTTTCACTGTCGCTTTTCAAGGGAATCCCATCAGGGTTTTTCAATTCAGCATCTGATTTGATTGCTGGAGCTCTCCTAACTGTTTTCAATGAGATTAGGAAAATACTATTATGCTGATAGGATGTTTGTTGGCCTTGCATCACACAGTTCCACTGAAATGGAGGCACATTTCTAACAGCATGCAGATAAATAAGCTTCTTCCTACCTTAAGTTATTATTATTATTATTAGTAGTAGTAGTAGTAGTAGTAGTAATAAATGCTGCTTAGATTTCCAGTGGAGAGAAACACAGAGAAACACTTCTTCTTGGATGTAAATCCCTTCTGAGACTCCTCTTACAGAACCTGGATCCTGGCAAAAATCTGATGCAAGTAATTGGAGAGAAATATCTCTGCTCCAGACAGAAATATCTCTGCCAGCCAGAGGGAGGGTGATGAGTACTGGGCTGCTCAGTCCCTCCAGCCACCCCACCAACACTACCCTAAGCTGTAGGGTCAGTCGCATCTCTCTGCAAATCACACTCTGGGACATCCTGAGGAGTGTCCGTCCCTGTGGTGGATGGGGCTGCAGGAGGGAGCATCAGCCACAACACTGGAACTTACAGCTGCCAAGCAGGATGTGGTATTGAGGGGCACAACTGGATGCCAAGGAGAAAATCTCCCCTCTGCGTTTAGAGCTCAGCCAGGCAGCAGCACTGCCGTGCAGACAAATGAACGCTGACTTGCACAGCGCTGCCAGTCCTTCACATGTCCTGAGTCACCTCCTTCGCTTGCCCCATCCCAAAGGGACTTTGTATTTAGGATGATTAATAAGTAGAGACCAGAGAGGACTGATCTGCCTCTGTTTGCCATTGAGAGGCACCCACACCTATTTTGATATGTGGGTTCCTTATTTTTTTTTTGTCCTCCCAAAGACAAAAGTGGAAGAGTTTCAGTGATGGATGAGAAATCAGTGGCTCATTAATGAAAGTACTCTTTCACTCTCCCAGCCCTGAAACCACAGACAAATAAAAAAAATGCAGAGAACTACCAAACATGGCAGGCTAAGGACTGCTTGATAAACCCACCCTGATTTGTCTTGGAAGGGGAATGAAGAGGGGATAGTTGAAAGGGTAGATGCTTGCTGACTTGGCAAAGGTGTTTTTCCAGCTGCCCACAGCCATCCATGGCACAGCAGCCCTGATCCAGTGCTACCCTGGCAGTGCTGCAACACTGCCATTGTCTGCAGGAGGAAAGCAGAAAGCAGAAAACCCCTCTCCTAGCACTTAGACTATCACCCAAAAATGTTCAGTTTTTTCGTTCTCCTGCCCTTTATCACACACAGAATGCTGGTCACTCCTGAGCCACTATGCCTCCACACACCTGCCTGCTCTCTGCTTCAGCTGCTCGAGGATTTTCCTAGGAGGCTCCCAGCTGCCTGTGACAGGGGCATTACAATAACCTAAGGCAGCTTGATACTGAGAGGTGGCAGTCTGCCCTCCTTGGGCACCTGTCACCCCCAGACATGGGCGACAAAGCAGTCTGGCCTTTGGATGGGAGATCCCCATGGCAGGATGCCACTGATTAAAGGAGGAAAGCAGGACGGTCAGGATCGTTGCGGGGATGGGAGCTCGGAATTGCGGCTTGCACATCCTTCCTCTCGACTGCCGCCCCTCTGTGCCCGAGTAAATCTGCACCTGGGCTCAGGCAGTGGCACCTCCCCTCAGGGGATGGCTCAGAACACTCACAGCAATGGTGGGCACTGACTGGCTGGTGTCACTGCTACTCTGACAGTAGGGTCTGCTCCCACTCCAGCGGCCCATAGCCTGAGCATCAGTGTCAAAGACTGCAGCTCTGATGAGATGACACAAGGGAGTAGTCCTTAA
This sequence comes from Brachypodius melanocephalos, assembly GCA_013398615.1. Lineage (NCBI taxonomy): Eukaryota > Metazoa > Chordata > Aves > Passeriformes > Pycnonotidae > Brachypodius > Brachypodius melanocephalos. Next base: position 8,229,060 of record VZSR01003800.1, on the reverse strand, counting down.
ATAGAGACACATGAAAGCCAGCTCAGTTCAGCACTAAAAGAAAAAAAAATGAGAAATTTTAAAAGCTGAGCTTCCATGGCTCCCCCTGCCCCAGGGAGCCCGAAGCGTGCAGAGATGGGTAGTGGCCCTGCTGCTGCACTTCCCAGGACCGCAGGGAGACAGCAAGCACTGGGAAGAAATGGAGATGCCAGCTATGAACTCCCCTTCTGTGGGGCGTTACCAGAAGCAGTAAGGCAAAATCAACAAGAGAAAAATAAGGCTGCAAACGTGAGGTGCAAGTGGCTGCAGGCAGCTCTGGCGCTGATGCCGGCAGAGGGCATCTGCAGCATGCCGCTCTCTCAGCAGCTGCCTTGGCACCTGGGGAGAGCACCGGGAAAATACATTAATAACAAAAACAATCCCATGAAAAGAAAATGTATATGCTGCAATATCCTGGACACTCTACATGGAGATGAGGCACAGAAAACCATCTATTTCTGATGCTGTAATGGGATGCTACAAGGCTGTACCAGGACACTATGAGGCTGTACTGCGAGCTGTGCAGGATGCAGCCTGTATTGTTTTGCTCCCTGAGCCCTACAGTCCCACAGGATGGTTGTACTCAAAGGTAAAAAGAGGAAACCTGAATGATCTGTATATCTTTAAAATTTTGTTTGTCCAAAAACACCTTCTCAATCAGTGCATGAGCCTATTTCTAGCCCCTCCTTTCCTACAGCTCTGCTTGCGTGTTTATTTCAGCCTTGTAATTGTTCAGGTTTTTCTTCAACTTTTAAATCCATGTCAGAGTAGCATTTAGTTTTGTTTTCCTCTTTAAAAATCTTCAAGCAATGTGTAAAAGGTAAGCCAGTAAAACTTTTATGTCTTTATTGGCAGATTTTCATGGCAGTTTCCAAAAACCCAGTTTAATCTCAAGTGCTGGATGTAAATACTACATTGGAGTTTCTGTAATGCTATAGCGTTGTGCTGGCTACAACTTACAGTTGTAAAATACAGCTCTTTCTTGGACAAAAGCCAAGATTTTGGAAAGGATCAAAGAATTAAAAGCAAGAATTACTTTGACAGAAGATGGATTTGTTTTTTTATTTCTTAGATATAATATTGTCTCAGGCCTAAAGCCCTTTTTATGGCAAGCCTTCCTGCAGCATCACAGTTTCCAAGAGAATGGGAAGGAAGTTTATTCCTCTTTCCCCATCAAGTCAGGGCTGGGCAACAGGGAGACAGGCTGAGTTTTTATAACACGTGTCACTTCACAACACGAAGCCATCTATGAACCAAAACTGTTTCTTACTGAAGCCGAATTATGTTTATCTTTTCTCAAAATAAATTCGCAAAGGAATCTGCTGGAACATAGACCAAATCTCTTCTAAGGCCATAGTTTCAACATGTGTCAACAGCAACAGCCAAGCTGAGATTTGTTCCTGCAGTGGGAAGAGGACTCTCTCTAGGGGCCAGGATCAAAGAGAAACTTATTATTAATAAGGAGAACTCTCCATAAGATCCACATGTGTTTTCAGGACGGTGCACCTCATGCTGCACATTATTCTTAGAGGAAAAATCACTGCGGCACGTGGTATTTGAGGGAGGAAAAATGAGTCCCAAAAAGCACAAATCTTGGTGGGACAGGGATCGGTTTGCTTGCCGACCCTGATCTGCAGCATATTTCTGAAAGCTGGACCTGAACTTCTGTGTGTCACAGGTGCAGAGGGACCCACACGTGTCACTTCCTGACACTGAGGGAAACATAGGCGCCTGTGGCAAGATTAGGAGAAAAGAAGTGACTTTATTACCCAGAAAATGCTCCTACCCTTGGGCTTGGGTGAGAAGAAGCTCCAGGCTTGGCAGCTGCCCGAGAAAGCACAGAGTCCTAATGAACTCAAGAAAAAAGATGCTCTAACAACCATTGCAACCCAGTAAAAAACTCGCAGCTAATTCACCAGCCAAATCTGCACCATTCCCAGGGACTGCCTAGTGGGTCCAAGAAGTCACTGCTGAGACTGTCAGGAGAAGAGTTAAAATAGATAGTCTATGGGGTCCTGGAAGCCCAGAGGGAGATCACCCTAAAACTCACCTCAAAGCCATTCTTTACAAAGGTGACTGTGGAATTGGTCTTTTGCTGGAAGATTTCAGCAGACAGATGAATTCTTACCTCCAGGACAAGTTTCTTTTGCTCCACTTGGTGACAGCCTGGGCAAATCGCTTCCTCCGGGTCTCTTCAATGGTGAGGTCAGGCAGAGAGCAGCGAGGGGTCTTCATCAGCTTCAGGGTGGCTTCATCTAGGGTTAGAGAAAAAACAAGAAATCATGGGAATGGTGGGTTAAGAAATCCCAGGGGGACAAAGAGATCGGAAATGAAGTGCTAAGAATGAAGCGGAAGTGCAAAAGTCGATACTCAGGAGCCCACTGGGGCTAGGCACTAGCCCCAGCATGTCGTGGTGACACTCAGAACACTGAGCCTCCTACGTCTCACTGCTGTTCCCACCACTGGACAGCAATTCCTGCTGGAAGCCCACCTGTGGCCAGCTTTGATTATGTTTTAAAACATGTATTTTTAAATATTCTCTTCTGTTCTCTCTTGATGAACTTCCCAGTATTCCTCTGTCAAGGAGAAACATTCACATGTTAATAAACTCATCTCTGTTCAGCTAGGAGCTCATTTGAAGAATGCCCATATTCCTTCTTATTAATGTTTTTAATGAATGGAAGTTGATGTGTCTCTTCTCACCAGCTGAACTGCAGAAAAGTTGTTTCATCCTCTCATTTCTCTGCTAACTACCTCTTAAACTCTCTTTTCATGAATAAACCCACAATCATGACCTGCCCAGGGCAGCCATTCCTCTCACTCCAGCCCATTTTGAACACCCCCTCCAAAAATGCAATTTGAATGGCCACTCCTTTCTGGGTTCTCCTGCAGCTTTGATGCAGCGGAAGAGAAACTATTGCATGTGCTCAATTAAGACCAGAGAAAGGGAGTCCCAGTGTTGGGATGCAGCTGCAGCTTCAGGGGACCAACGGAGGGATGCTGGGGGTGTTGGGATGGATAGTGATCCGCCTGCTAATTAGCTGCTTCTCCTTAATTGTGTCCCGAGCAGCAGAAGCATGCTGGACCCATGGTGGGAGGGTCACGGAGGGAAGGAGAGCAGAGAGGCATCCTTCTGCAGGCCAGGATAATGCTGGCTTTCTCCTTCCCTCAATGAAGGCATTGAGAGGAATGACCCCGACCACGCTGGTGAACTCTGCTGCTTCAGCCTGCCCTTGGACTGCTCCCTCCCAGGCAGATGGGCCTGCCACACAGATGCCACTGCCTGCCCCTGCTGGCCAATGAAGCTGCTGGAGCAGATGATGGGCTCCCGGCTGGCTGGGCATGACTGGGGAGTACCAGGAGCTGCTGTGGCTCAGCGAGATCCCAGGAAAGCCCCAAGGAGCGTCCTGGCTCTTAGGCATTGTGGGCAGGAGCAAACAGAGTTGGGGTAATGCAACACCATCCTTCTCCCTTCTCTGCCTGTGCCCCAGCAGCAAAATATCTATGTATACAAATTGGGAGGCTTAATCAGGATTTTTGTTCAATTCGATTTGATGCTGCAAGTAAGGCTTCGAACAGGAAAACTTTCTCCCTTTTCTCCCCTTGTCTTTTCTAATTATTTTTGTTGGTTTAGTTTTTTTTGCAACACACCAAGAGCTATTTTAAGCATACGGAGAACCCCAAAGGTCTGTGGGTCTACTGAAATAATTGCTTGCCTCAGGTTCTTGAAAACACGAGGCAACAGAGCACCTGAGCCGTGTAATTACTCTTACAGCTGCAAACTGGGCCCTATGCTCCACCCACGCGATCTTTTTGTGGAGCTTTTCCTGATGCTGCTCCAGAACAAAATACCATGTCCCTTCTCCCCCATGGACCTACAGGAAGCCATCCCTGCCTTGCTCTGCACCAAGGAGAGGAGGGGTCATGAGCCACTGACCTAGGACTCCTGTGGCCTCAAGCCCCCCGAACCTCTGCATGGCAGTGATGGCCTTGGTGAGCTCCTCCTGCGTCTGCAGCTGCCCCGTGACAGGGTCCGGAGGAGGCAGATACCCAAATTTTGTCAGCCAGTCCTGTGAAACAAGGTGAAGGGGAAATGAGAAAAGGAAAGGAAGGAAATATAGACACAGGGAAAGACGTTCTGAAGGTCCTCTCCCTTCAATGCACCCTGATGGTTTGAGGGCATTAGGTTAATGGTTGGACTTGATGATCTCAAGGGTCTTTTCCAACTAAAATGATTCTGTGGAGGTGGCTTGTTTCACCTTCACCTTCACAACACCAGGATTTTGTTTGGAAATAAATTCAGCCATGAAGTGTCTGAGCCCACTTTGTGCCACACAGTTATCCAAGACCTGAGGCAGATGACCTCAGCATTGACACAAAACTGAGATCTCCTCTCCAGCATTTCCACACTCCCTGGTTTAATCATATTCCTGCCAGTTGCCCTAAAGTATTTACAGCCAGGTGTGGGTCTCTACTACGAGAAAGCAGCAGGGATCTGTGGAACTCGTGTGGACATCCCTCTTTCCTGAAGCCTAGGCAAGCACAGCCACGTGCCATTGATCCTCTTGCCACAGGCACCTCATTAAACTCAAACTCACCGTTCAATCGGAATTTGTCTCTCAAAGGACAATATATCTTTATGAAAATTTTTCTCTTTCTCTCTTTAGGCTAAAATTGATGGAAAAAATGCTATAAATCTCATTCTCACAAGTGCTTTTTAAACATCTCGTGAATTACCTTTCTAAGTCATCTCTTACCTTCTTTCTCTCTCCCTCTCTTCCCTCGGCAAAAGGATGAGCAAGGAATAATAATACCACATACGGAACATAAACACCTGCCCTCTATTTTCTTTATCTGCATCAAACATTGATCTGTTGAGCCTCTTGAAGACTGATATCGATCCAGACTTCCACTGCAGTCAATACACCACAAATTTATGGTAGCCAGATTAGTGCCAGTAGCCAGTAGCCGCTTATCGTTACATTCTGAATTTCTCATAGTTTGGTGTCCCTGCAGCTGCCACAGTGAACACCACAGAACCTCCGGCCCCGCTCTGCAAAGTCCAATTAAACAGATTCACACTTACAGAGCTTTATGACAGATCCCCCCAGGCTTGGTGTGACTTTCCATTGGGGAGCATGGCCTGCTGTGCTGGGTTTCTAACCAGCAATTGACTTCCCTCCCCACCCTCCTTCACAGCTGGCTTATTTCAGTGGATGGTGTGCCCAGGAACCAGCTTGTCTGGTCATTTCTTGTTGCTTAATACAACTCCATTAGCCACCACCTAGTTGGGAATGTGTGAGCATCGTCACAGCCCTTCCTTGCTGTCGGGCTGATGGCCAGGGCCAGAGCCACCCCCTCTTCTCCCCAGCTACTATTTGTCTCTTTTCATAGCCAAGCCATTTGTGACAGAAATTAGAGATACAATTCATCTTTGATTCTTCGTGAGAAATTGGCTGTGACATGGAGGTCAGCAGCTGGCCCATCAATTCCTGAGGATGGTGGAGTTTAATGTGGTTTCTTCCCTGGCCATGGAGACAGTGTCATTTATCCTCTAATGACAGTGGAGACACTGCCACACCAGAGACAGACACAACCTGGCTGTATTTGGGGGCTCCTGGGGATGGAGGTGGCAGCAAAAGTCTGGGGAAAGCAACAGCAGAGGGATATCCAACAGAAGTTGTGCAGGTCCTCCTTCCTTCCTAACCCCAAGAGACAGAGAAAGCACAAACACAAATGGACACCCCAAAGCAAATCAGGGGCTCTCTACATAAAAGATGGAACGAGTGGTCAGAGATCACAAATCCTTCACCTGATCTACCTTGCAAGCACTAATTTCCCTTCATGTGACTTTCCATCCAGACCATCAAGTTTATCCTGCTTTACTCAGATCCTCCTTAGATTTATAGACCTCTGAGATAGTGCTCTCATTCAGCTCTTTTCCATGTAAGGGTTCTGCCTGATTTCCTCTCTCAGCAAAGCTGATTCATAAAATTGAACTTTAACATTCCACCTTCTCTGTGGCAGAAAATTTCATGAGAGACCAAAGAGATCGCTTAGAGATGAGAAAGAACAGCAGAAATTGTCTGGCTAATTATCTGTGTGCCCCATGAAAACTTCTCAGATATTTTCTTGTCCTTAACAATGACAAAGGCTAAACTTACATACTTCCATAAATAAGAATATGAAAACATTTTGCATTGAGATAACTTCAACACATCCCCTTCTTATTTCCACCTTAATAAAAAAGCACCTTTTTGCCAACTCTTATTAGCTTAAAATGTTTAAATGAAATAGTGATTTCAGCTGAATGCTGAAATTCTATGCATTTTTCTTGCCTGAGCTGGCATGATAAAAACTTTTCCTTAAAAGTGTACTGTGCTAAATGCATTGACCTAATCCCATGAGAAGATTCAGCTTCAACAACTATTTCAAAAGTAAAAACATGGCTTCATCACAAAAATCAGATAAGGCCCATGTCTAACCATCTTCTGGCTCCAAGAAGAGCTGGGAACAAGTGGGGCTGCTCTACATAACTCATGCCACGCCCCACGGTAGGTACCTTGGTCTGGGGCTCACACGATCCCGGCTCAATTTTTGTGGGAATCGCCACCAGCAAAGATGAGTCTGAGAACCAAGTCCAAATTGAATCGTCTGATCCAGCTCCACCACTGAGTGATACAGAATGAAAGGCTCTGCACTGGCTCAGGTCCAAAAAAAAACAAAAAAACCCAAAGGAAAAAGCAAAAACTAAGAACTGCATGCCTGGCAGAAAGGTCCAAAACTGCCCACCTATCTGCCCCTCTTCCCTGCCAGCTAAACACAGCTGCCAGAAAGAGACTTGGTGCTGCTCAGCGCAGAGCAGCAACACACACATTGCCTACAAACCGCAGCTGGGATGTTCATGGACAAAACAGTGTCCCTTCTGGAGACAGGAGGGCCCCCTTGCTCCATTCCAGATAGCGGGACTTGCACCATGTCCTCAGCATTGGGGAAAAGCCATTGCAACTGTCTCAGGACAGTGGCACTAGAAAAAGTGAAAAAAAAAAAAAGAAAAAAATTAAATTTTTCCATTTCCCCCTGCCTCTACAATCATCAAATGGTTTCATTTTACCATCCTACCATGGGCAGTACTCAATAAAAGATTTACAAAGTCTTAAACCAGCTGCTCCAAAGCAGAGTTTGCCTTTGCAAAGGGACCCTGTTAGCAATGCCACAGTGTCGTTCCTTCATGGAGCAGCTCTACAGGTGGTTTTGGAGACACATCACTCACTTGGCTGGCTAAAAATGAACTGTACTTTTTTTTTTTTCTCATCTGAGTTCCCATCCATAATGGAGAAAAGCCTGCTTGTTGCCTTAAAAAAATGTTTAACGAAATCCAAAACTACAGATTTTGTTTGCTTTTATTTTTTCCATTTGGAGAAGCACAAAGTTCAGAAAAATGGTAATGCAGTCCTCCCCTCTGCAAACAAGCTCTGCTTCAATTTTGGACTTTTTTGCCTTCTAAAGCCACCTGAACGGAATACCAGGAAGCAGCCAGGGACTGGATCTTTCCAGGGTCAAGTGATCACCCAGAGCAAAGCATTGGCTTCTGCAGTAGTGAGGCCTCTGGTATTACTTATGTAGAGACAATTTTTGGATTAAAATGAAAATTTCATTTCTTTCATCTCTCCACTTCTTTTGTATCAATATCCTTTTGTCCTAGAGCCTACTTACCTGCTTAATTTTAAAATAGACGTAGATATTGCCCCTCTTTTATGGAAGATTTATGAGCTCTGTAGGTCTGCTTTTACAAACATTGCTATTATATAAGATGATGGGCTTATTCAACTGCCACAGGCAAAGGAAAGACTCAGTCAGCAAGTTTTCTTCCTGACGATTTCTTTTTAAGGGTGTAGGTTGGTGTTTACAAGAAGACAAACTAGTTCAAGATAATAAGGGGAGGATAAACAGGATAAACAGCCAAAGAGAAATCAGGATAAGCAGGAAAATTATACTCAAGCTGGCTCCACTATTCTGCCTGCTCTTGTAGTATTAAAATGACCATCTATCTAAAGCTTAGGCCCAAACAATCAGGATGTTTTTTCTCTCAGAGAAAAGCAGCCTTAATCCTGTAGAGGTCGTAACATTCCCTTTGCTCAGGGATGGAGATTGTTATGCTCCATGTACCCAGCCTGTTGCCAAGCTAAGAGAAGTGCAGAGCTTTACCACAGTCCCTGGCTCCTTGGCAGATTCATGGACCAGACCCTGAGCTTTGCACCACTGTCCTAGACTGTCTCCATACCCATCCCATCAAAAGCTGAATGAAGAAACTGGGGTTAAATTGAGGACTCTGCTGGCAGGGATACACGCAGGGCCCCCAGTGGTCTGCCTGAGGGTGCTGGTGGTGATACCCATGGGCCCTTCTCCCTGGTCCGTGTCATGGCCATCACTATTTCTCCAGGCACCTCCTTGTAGGCGGTGACTAACATGCCTCCAGAGACAGTCTGGGTGTGCAACATGCACTGCAAGGATCCAGGGATGTCCCAATTTCCAAATCTTTGGGGCAGTCCAAGGCTTGAGCAGAAGCAAGTTGTTTTCCATTGAAAAAATTGCTTTTATTAATAGTCTTTGAAAAGCTTTACCAAACTGCACTTTTTCTCATTAATCAAGCGACAAGTTGGTTTTATTCTTTTAAAAAGGGTGCTGTCGTGGCTGGGAGGTTAAACCCTCACCCTGACCTGAAACCGGCCCTTGGCTTTCTGGCAGGGACACCCCTGTCTCTACCCACTATGCCCCATGCCCTGGGCTGCAGAAGGAGCACAAACCACCCCACCGCTCTTCTCCACAGCTGGATAACCACTCCACTCCTTCCATGCTGGATAACCACACAGAAACAGGCTTTGTTTCGGTGGAGTCGCCCAGGGGCGAGAGGATTTTGAAAGCTCCCTTTCTTGCTGGAAGTCCCATTATACCCTGCAGCCATGCTTCACACACGCAAGGGGAGAAAATCCAAACATACTATTCAACAAAATTAATGACCCAGATTAGTAAAATAAAGCTACAACTGAAACATCTGGAACTAATTTCCAAATTACACTTTGCTTTATCTCTGCAGCTACCATTAAATAGGGTGGAAGCTTTTAAAATAATAATAATAAATCCCCAACACCACAAGCTAGATTAAAGGAAATTGCTTTGAGCTGTTTGAGGTTTTATTCCAAGTTATCGAAGGTTTACACTATTACAATTTTTACAGTCGTTTTCCTGAGATCATAAGACCCCAGGAACAACACTCGTTAATTAGAGCAATGCATATGGCATGTAATACTCAGAGGAGCATGTTCCTGCAATGGAACGGCCTCCAGGCCTCACAGAGCCAGCACTTCCAAAGGTTGCCACGCACCTCTCTAATGAGCCATCGCACGCACGCAATCAGCTGATTAATTCATTAGGAGAAGAAAACTGCAGTTTGGATTACAACCAGGATTTTGGCTGATGCCACTGCTGAACTGTGGGACCAGTTTCATTAGCTGTCGTCAGAGGAGTCGCTTGAATCCAAACAGCTCTTTAATTTGAGCAAATGTGCACAGAATCCAAGGTGGAAGTTAATGCAGCTGCTAATGGCTTCCTCTCCCTAACCCTTCCTTTAAACGTTCCACTGGTGGAACAGCCACCAATGCTGTTGGATGCTAACTGGATGCTAACTTGGCTGCCTGCGGGTCCTGTCAGACATGGTCAGGTCTAGAATGTAACTTAATGCTCATTTGAACAGCTCTGCTCAAGTTTCCTTTCTTCTGGATGTTGGGGGGAGGATGTCCTTTGCCTGGCAAGGTGGGCACAGAAGAGGACTGTGTTGATTTGGAGACAAGCTTCATCCACCGTGCAAGAGATCTTACACAAGGTGTAAGCATCTCTTTGGTTGGATGGATACCCAGAGCCTTCCCAGCAACACAGACTCAATCAAGAGATGCAGAAGCAAAAGGAAATTCTCTGCAGACCACAGAAACAGCCTTATCAACCCCTTTGAAGATCAAAGAACCAATTCCCATCCATAGAAGGCAGTGGAGCAGTGCACCACAGCACAGCGCTTACTACAGATGGCTTAGATTTCTTTTCACAGTGCCAAAGAGTGACAAAACACATAAAGAAGATACAGTTTATTCTGCATGTTCAACATAAATGTGTATTTTTCTTGGTGGAGATTTAATACACCAGGCCTTTAGGGAGTCCTTCAATCACTGGATGTTTTCCAGCACATTCTAAAAATTTCCACTTGAAGTCAAGGAACAATGCAACAAAACCCCACTGTGTGTAACTGAAATTCCACACAAACATCAAAAAGCAATTTCAACAGTAACAGTTTTCTGTTTCTACATCAGTCCTAGTTTTGCACTACGCTGCCTGTCATGAAGAAGCATCCTTTGTCAACATTGAGTTATCTACGAAGGAAGAGAAGAAATGCCTGGTGTATAAAGGTCTCTCAAACTCTGACTGCAAGTTAGATAAACGATTGAATTAGCATCCCTTTATCTTGCTACAGAAACAGCTCTAGTCCACGTAACTCATGGCTGGGTTTATGAAAACAGCCCTGCTACCCTGTGCAGGTGCAGTTGGAGGCTGCTTGTGGCAGGCACAGGAGGCTCTCACCTGACAGCGCCATGTCTCAGTGACAGATGCCTGTGGTCAGATCCTGTGCTGAACAGTAACCTTAGGACCTTGACTCTCCCTGAGTACCCTCAGCACCACTCACCACAAAGGAAAATGCCAGAACTTGCACGGAAAATAAAACCACAATGAGTTCTAGTCCTCTGGTGGGCACAGAGGCCAGTAACGTCACTGGAGGGGAGCTAAACAACCCCTGTGCTCTATTCCATTTGAGAAGCACAATAAGTAACTACCATTGGAACATATGGCTGGTAAATACTGGCATCAGTTTGGACGTGCTTTCAAACCCACTTTACGGCATGTGTGCTGTTGGTACCCAGGCTGTGCCTGGCTTTCCATCTTTCAGCGTGGTAGCTGTTGGATTAATTCAAAGGCTCCATTTACACAGGATGAACCGTGAGTATGGTATTGATTGACGAATCCAGGTAGGATGGACAGTGGCTAAGAAGAGTAGAGGAAAATTCAACTCCACTGTTAAGAGACAGAGCAACAGGAATCTACAAGACCCATTAGTCACCACTCTTGAAGCGGCTGCAGATGATGATCTGTGATGTTCACAGCTCACACAAAACCCCAGGCCAGGCAGCTCTGGATGCTGGCTCCTTCTGTGCTGGAGACCAGCAGCCAGCATGTGCCCAGACCCAGGAAGTCCCTTCCCCGGCATCCCCCCTTCTCTACCAGCATCTGTTGTGCCCTGAGCAGGTATGACAGGATCAAATCTAATCTGCTGTGACAGGGCTAAATTAAATGTTACCAAATCCAGTTCTGACAGCATTTGTAAGCCCAGAACTTCTCTCCCCATGTGCCCAGTTGCACTCCACATGCAGCTAGGAAAGGAGTTTCCCTGCCTGACATGGCACAATAAATCACTGTGAGTGATCGCCTCATCCATGAAATCACATCCTCTCTGTATGACAAAAAGCAAAAGCCAAGACTTTGTAAATTCAGGGTTTTCTGGGCACAGGATGGGACTACTCGTGTTTTCCTGGAGAATTTTGTACAAGGGTCATCAGAGTCCAAAGCTGCCTGGGGGCTGCTGTGCACAGAGCCAGCTGGACAGTGCTCCTCAGGAAACATCTGCTGGAGATGGACTGAGGGAACAGAATGTGCCTTGACCTTGCTCTCCCCATGCTCCTCCACCCTGTCCCATCCATACAGCAGGGAGGGCAGCTGCTGTGGCCCATGTCCAAGGGAATTCCAGCATCAGGAGGCTCTCCCTGAGCCCTCTCAATCACTGGACTGGGGACTCCTGCCCTGCACACAGTGGGGAAGCTCTGTCAGCACACAGATGTTTGGACTTTTACTTAAAATCTCCAAGCCTCCCAAGTATCGGACACAGGGCTATTGACATCACCCAAAAAGACTGTGCAGAGGACTTCCAAACACTCCTATCTTCCTGCTGGATTGAGACCAAGATGAGCAAGAGAATGATGAATTATTTTAAAAGAAGTACAAATTGCGCTTTACCAAAATGAGAATAAGCATAGAGGTTCCCCTAAGGGGTCATACGAGAGGTTCTGATTTTCTTTAATGAATTTCATGAGCCTGCCCATCTCACTATATCTGAACAGCACACGGCTCACGGTATGTAGGGAAAGCGTCACACAGAGAGCACAATGCAGTTAATCTATACTGTCTCCCAGCCTCACAGAGATGAGCTCCTATTCCTTCGGTTTCAGTCACTAAACAAAGCACATCTGGCAGCAAACCAAACAGACTGCTATGCATCAAAACAAATCCTTGCTAACCCCATTTACCAGATCTTTTGTTAGGACAGTGTCTTCTCCAGGACAGACTCCAGACTTGTCTCCCTGTAGTATGACTAGGAACACCAGAGTTTGCCTTGGCCTGTTCATGTCCTTTTTCAGAGCACTCAGTCTCCATCCCAGTCTTAGAGTTGAACCTCCGGCATCGCTTAACTGAACCCCCATTTACTGCAGCCAACAACATTTTACCTCGATGAATCAGCTCAGCTGCACATCTTTCTTCCCCTCATTAGCCTGCAGATCAGTGCCTTCCTGCCTTCCTTTCCTCCCCACATAGCACCACACCTCTCTTCAGACAGCTAAGATAACCTCAGGATACAGGCTGCCTGTTCAAATTTACTTGCAGCATGGCTCAATATCCCTTTCAAGAGATTGCAGAAATTCTCCAGTCCTCTGCAAACTGGGAATTCAAATGCTGTTACCACCAAGCTTGGTGCTAGGGCTGGTCCAAGGACTGGTAACAGCAGGTACTGTCCCTGTATTTACCTCAGGCTTTTAGATCAGGACTTAGCTGCACTTTCCCATTTAGTTTTTAACAATGAAAATATTGTGATGTTAAGAAATCCATAAATCAGAAGCTGTGCTGGGGTGTGAAATAGAACATCCATTTGAGAGAGAATTAAGCTCTACTTATGTCTCCTGTCTCCAGATCTATGTGACTACGGGAACAACACACTTACTTTCTGGTTGGTTTTGTTGCTTTCCCCAGTCTCTTTAAAGTAATGAGCTTTTCTTGTTAACAGGTTCTTTCTATTAGCTGTACAAGTGTCTCAAATAATTATTGATGCTGTGGGCAACTGGTGAACAGAACAAAAAGGAGCCTTCTGGCTTCACAAGCAAGGCTATTAAACCAGAGGAAGCAATAACATCACAATTCTCAGGTGACCAGCCCTCAGGTGAAAGTATCGGGAACTTTGCCGAAGTACTTCAGGAGTACCCCACAGGTTGCATGAACTGGAAGAAATTACTCATGGACAGAAATGAGAGCCCTGCATCACCACAGTGTGTTGGACAATTTTCAAAATGGGACCAAAAAAAACCCTTTAATTATTAAAACAAACTAACTGAAATTAATAATTTAACCTGTTATGACCAGTCCAGAGCATTTTCCTGAGGCTACCAGATGATTCTGCTTTCAGTGAGAAACGGTGTTGATCATAACCTGGGACCAAAGCAGCTTTGCAGAAAACAACCATAACAGAGCAGAGACCAGACAAATCCTCAGATCACACTCCTCCCCAGAGGGGTTCAAATTATACAGTGCCTGACTGTGGCAAATGAGCTGAAACATTCAATACAGAACTTGCTTTTACTAGCACTTCCCTTGCCCCAAATGCTAATTTAAGGAATAATAAATCTGCCCATCTGTAAACAGTGTTATTTCATTAGGTATTACAAGTCATGCCAAACTATGCAGTGCCAGACCAGCACAGCTGGGCAAACTGCAACAGCCTATCCTGCATGAGAGTTAGAGACAAGGACACAGGCCTCAGCCCCTCGCTCCTCACCAAGGACCTGAGGATCCCTCCAGCCATGTAAGTCTGCTCTGGCAGCCAAATTAAAGGATGCCATCTGACTGCCCCAGCACTGCTGGTCTCCCAAACCCGTCCCTGGATTGTTTTGACTTTTGTATCATAACTCCTATAGCACAAACAATAAAGGAAGATGAATGTTTTTATTTTGCTGAATCTTTGCTACGAGTACATTTCCCCTCTGTAAGGGCTGTGTGTGTTGGTGGTGATGGCAGGATGAGGCAGATGGCTGTAGTTATGGCCAGCCACTACTCTATGCTTGTGAGATGTATGCAAAAATCCAAACCCTGGTCCCTTCCCAAAATCCATTCCAGCAGGAACAATTCTAGACTATCTTTTGATACCAATCAAGCCCATTAAATGGAGAGAACTCACATTCCTACATAAGCAGAATACGAAATGCAGAGAAACTCCTGGAAGAGAGCATCCTGCACAGCCGAGCAGAAATCCATCTGATAAATTGGATACACTTAATCATGCCAGGTTTGTTTTGCCTTTTTTTTTTTTTTTTTTTTTTTTAAGGACCATATATTTTTATTTCTACAGCTTCATGACACAAGGTCTGTCAACACATTTGATTGAAAATGTCAAAGTGGCCATCTATATCACGTCACAAGCAGACTCCTTCTCCTTGTGACACCAGGAACAGCTCTTCATCAGGAGCAGAGACATGCCCTGGCATGTTGAGTGGCCCACTGCTCCCTTTGGCTATATCTATCAAGTACCAGTCGTTAACGATATGGGAGCCAACTGTCCAGACCTGCTGTCTCCTGCCCTAAATACCACAAGAACAATCTCATCTCCTACTAAACACTGTTCAAAAATGCAATCAGCATCACCCTGCCACAGCAGAGTCTATAGGTACTTCTAGTTCGACTACCAAAACTGCCCACAATTTGCTGACATACCTATTTCCAAAGCTGGGAAAGACTCAGGGGTGAGGACCCATGTGTGGCCATGGCTGCAGCACCCTGGGGCTCAAGGACTTGGAATGGTGATACTACGACAGAAAGACCAGCAAAAACTGCCAGAAAGCTTGGAGACAACATAATGTGCATGTCCTTGGAGGCACCAAGGCAAAGCATCACGTTCTGCTGACTGCATGGCGTAGGGTTCTGCCTTGACCAACAACCTTGTTCAGAAACGCAGGTAATTAGTTTCTTCCCCCTAAAGAGCAGGGTGAATTCTGTCCTTCCTCCTGATTTGCTTGCAAAAGGAAGGATGCTTGCTGTGCTCAAATGGCAGCTGGCAGAGGAGAGCCATAAAAATATCAGTGTGTTACTCTCCTCTTTACCGCAGGAATGAGACAATTTGGTATTTCCAAGCACCTGCCACTTTTTACAGCTCCAGTCCTGCCTTTTAGAAGATGTTTTGGGGTACATCCATCAAGGGTGCCACAGAGAGTTTTCAAACAGCTTTAAGCAGGTTAGATGATGAGACCTGTCTAGCTGTGATAATCAATTAGCTCTGACACAATTTAATCTGACTAAAAGCCACAACCACAAAGGCAACAGCAGGCAGATGCCCATAGTAACCCCAGCAGGGCTCATTTTAATGGACTTTTTGTCTGCTCTAAGTGAGCACATTGTATGCCATCATCTTGTACTACAAGAAGCATTAAAGTAGCTTCCCAGCTCTCAGGGCACGAACAAGACAGCTTGGGGGGCCATGCAGTGGGGTGCTGGGCTGGGCAGGCACCACCAGGTCACCCCCAAAGCCTGACATGTGGAAAAGCAGCCTGCAAGGCGGGTTGGGAAGTGCAAGGAGAAGACACAAAGAAAGCATGGCTCACCCTTATAAAGGCATCACAGACTGCTTGGTAAAGAGAAGGCAAGTGTCAGCCAAGAACAAAGAGATGCCAATGAAGATCCAGCTGAATAGAAAACTGCAGCAGTGACCTGCATTCCAGAGATTACTAAAGCCAAGGCTGGTCCAAGAAGGAACTGATGCTGGGATAAGCCTCATCCCCAAGGATGCTGTCAAGGCTGTGTAAGCCCACCAACTCCTGCTGTCCTCCAACACCCCAGGCCTTTAGCAGGCAGGGGCAGGCACATTGCAAGAGCCTGGGGTCTTCCCATGGTGTGCTGTGCCAGCCAGGATCGTCACTGGTGCAGTTATTCCCTCACCAGCAACAACCTACGTGGAGCATCTGCATCCCACTTGGCTTGCCAAGCGCTCCAGGGCAATGCTGCCCGCAAAGCCACGACGATTCCCCCTGGGAATCAGATACTGTCACATAAGCATGTGACTCTGCTCCCTTGCCTTTGCACCCACCACACCCATCCTCTTGCCTCTGCCCAGACCATTAGAAATGGTCCCTGCCAACTTGAGCACCACAAGCAAAGCATTTCCAACAATAAATTCGCCACTATAGCAAACTGAAACTATTTGGGGAAAGCAAGCAAGGTCTTTGGACAAGAAAAGTTCAAATAACTTAAGGCAGAGTAAATTCAAGATGTATTTGATCTGAACAGCAAGAAAAATAATTCAAGTGTGTGGCTTCAGCCTCCTTTTGCAGCTGGAGGCTCCACTCGCTCCCCACACACAGCCCCAGCGAACAGGACTGAGCATTATCCTGGCCAGTGTAGGCAGGATCTGGGCACATAGCAGCCATCACAACACCAGGGACCTCAGGACAGCAGAGGTAAAGCCAGAATTCCTTAATACTTGGGCAGGTGAAGCTGTGGGGAACAGCAGAGGTAAAGCCAGAATTCCTTAATACTTGGGCAGGTGAAGCTGTGGGGAACAGTAGAGGTAAAGCCAGAATTCCTTAATACTTGGGCAGGTGAAGCTGTGGGAAATGATGTGGGTAGACGGGAAGCATCCAGAGACAGGAGCCCTCCCCAGGCTCAGAGCCCCAATGAGTAAGCGCATTTTAACGTTACATAAGGGTGGACTTTACAGCAAGACAAGGACACACATCTTGTAAGGAAAAGTTAAAGCTTAAATTACTCTCTGTGAACATGGAGGTTCACAAGTCTTGTACGTAGCTTGAAGTACTGGAAGCCGGAAGCGCAGTCCCACGTGGGGTCTGGCACCGGATGGACTTTGGGCTTCGAGGGAAAATAGAAAGTTTGCAGGAAATTATATTTCTTTGTATTTGCACCCTTACTACAGTGCTGGCTCCAGCTGGGACCAGCTAGAGAAGTGGTGAAACCACATTTTTTTAATTAAAGAGCTGGCTGACTATGCTGTTATTCAAGCTTATTTTGTGGCTTTTCTGGCCATGAGTCTTCGAGGCACCCCAGGGCAAATCAAAGCAGCTTTCTCAGGCACTGCCCTTCCCTGTCCCCTTGTTGTGTTAAGAGGGACTGAGCAGGTCTAGTGTGGCCAGACACTCCTCAGGGCTCTGTACCCAAGGGAGGCACCTGTGGGGCCAGAATCCCTCCGCATAATCCCTCACCATTGCAGAAAACCTGCCCCACAGGAGCAGGGCATTGCATTTTCCATTACAGGTACAGGATGCTACAGAGTAGTGTTTAAGGAGGCTTTTGGCTCAGTTTCTTTCAACAGCCACTGCCCACCAACTACATGCCTGCAGGGAGAGCTGCCTATCCTAAGAAAATTACTCACAGTCTAGCCTCCTGCAGTTCAGTGTCTGAGCTCTACATCCTGCCAAGAAATAGACAAGGAGAAAAGACTTACTGCTTCTCATAAGGGGATGTCTGAAATGGTTAGTGCACCCTCAGAAGGCTCTGAGCACCCTGACACTTGAAACAGGAACACACTAATGCAGGAATATGATAAAAACAGCTTATTGAGCAAATTGAAGGCTTTGTCTTTCTGCCTCGTCATATAAGGTCCTACTCTCCAAGCCTAGAAACTGGGGAAAAGGGGGAAGACAGGACCACTGTCCCCAAGGCACCAGCCAGGGCCCTACTCAGAGCAGATCTGTAGCATTTTTAGCAACAGCAGGAGCCAAACTTGGACAGTGGGAGGATTCAGGGGCTGCTACTCAGCCTAATAAGTTAGTTGAGATGCTGAAGCAACTACATAAAGAAGACACAGTTATATATCATTTTAATTATGCATATCATGACTTTATCTTTTTGTTACCTTATTTCATTATTGAAAACCTTTTCTCACACATACATTTTAATTCTCAAATCCAGTCACCAACAGAACAATTTATAAATAATTTAATGCACAACAAGGCACCAATTCTTCTAAAAGCAGCAGTCTTGGAATGAGGCCACTGAAAACTCTCTCAACATCTGATACTTTCATGTCATACCACCAATATTGCACTCAGAGGGTAGCAATATACAACTCCTCCAAGCCATACAGGCTCATTTAGAAGCTGCAGCTGAGGAGCTTGTGCAAGAAAAAACATCTCTTGGTGATCATCAAAATACAAGAGAAGCCTTTGGCATACACCAAGGCAAGGAGAGCCTGCCACTGAGTTTGTAACACCAGCTTGTGAGCTGCACAGAGAAAGGAAAGAAACCTCCAGCTGCAGAGTCCTCTTTGCCCTGGAGACGCATAACCAGCTACACAGATTGGGCTGCGCAGGAACATTCCCCCATCAAAGCTCTCTGGCACCGCAACACTGTACTTAGCATAGAGAAGTTGTTACAGCACATCAAACAACACCGAACAAAGAAGAAGTTCTTGAGCACTGAGAACAGATGCTGAGTACCAGCAAAATAAATCCAGGAGAGCTGAAGTGGGATCCTCACTTCCCAGCTGTTCCTGGAGGAAACACCGCTAGTTATCCTCACCCACAATCAGTGTTTGCTTAATAGACAAATTTTTCTAATTATGTTTGTCAGCTTTGCTAATTACACAAGATGGGAAGCGCAACACCTTAATTTTTCATATATCTGCCTCCGTTTTCTTCCTTCCAATAGAACGAAATTAAAAACAAATTTGTCCATACAGCCTCTACCCCAGTGGAAGTCAGACTTTGACCACAGCTATCCATGCAGCCGGGCTTTTACATTTCATTTTTTCATTGCATTTATTCCCCCCAGCGAAGCTGTATTAAAAATGTAACGGTTAAAACAACAGATAACTGGAGATGGAAGACTGTGCTGTATTTTGTTGGGTTATTTTCCTCTCTCTCGGTCCTGCGACAGTGAGCATTTGTGTCTAAAGCCCAGTGAGGTCAATGGGAATAAGTAGGAGCTTAAGTTTAATTCGTGTGAATTCAATTAGCTGTTATCAAAAAGATAACAGCTGAATCAGTTACTGATTGCTGAATCAGTGCTTTCAAGCTACCAAATTGGATCAGCCCAATTGCTACCACAGAGAACCCTTTTTCTTCTACACCACTGAGGCAAGACTTCCTTAAACTGATAATTTTTGCATTACTCAGTGGAAGGAGAGTGATGTGGAAAGCTTTCCTGAGCCCCTGTTTTCACCAACCCTTCCCCTAGGCCCCTGTGCTCTGCCTTGGGCTCAGGTAAGTGGCAGATGTAAAAGGAGCTGCTGAGACAGCTCTGTAGCACTGCAAAGGGAAGGTGAGAGTATCCATCCGCTGCGGGATTGCTCTGGATTTGTTGCTTTTCCATGTGTGTGGTGCAAGGAGCATGGGCAAGCCTTCTGCTCTACAGTAAGATGGGAAATTAGGACATATTCCAAAGTACCACTGGGTTTTGCCAGTAATGCTAATGAAACCACAGCTGGGATTAAACAGAGTGCAGAAAACAGTCTAAACTGGTACTGCAAGATGATGACAAAACATTTGCAGCTAGTGGTGTCAAATGAACTGCAGGCAAAACTTGATCTGAATGACCACCTGGATGATGGGTTTCCTCCAAATCCCTCCCACAGACAACCCAGAGCATTTGCTAATGTCAGTATGGGGGAATGCTCTGGGATCATCCTGGCACTGCCTGTGCCAGTCTGCTCCATGATGGCCCGATTCTGCATCCTGCAGGGAGGATCCTGCTCTAGGTGCTGTGGGCAGGCTCCGCCCCTATCTGCTGAAAACTTCCCGGCCCCAAAAAAGAAAGGGCGGGCTGGTTTTGCCAAGGATATCCCAAATCACAGCCCACATCTTTCCAGCCCCATTTCTACACAACTAGCAGGTGTTGCTGCAGGCTGGGCTAACTCCTGGTTTTGGAATCCTCAGGACTATCAGGCAAAGGTCCCATGGCTGTGGCAGGCATCACTCTCTGCTCCTCTCCCTGCTTTTATCTGGTGTGGGAGCAAACAGGAGCAAATAGCCTCTGCAAAGGGGCTTTATCTTTGCTGGCAGGAAACCGTGAAGGTTAGAAGGCAGCAAGGGAAATTTGTGCTGCCAAAAATCAAAGCTGCAATCATTAAACAGGCGCTTCTTATGTCCCAGGGAGGTGGTTGGCAGAGCAGCAGTTGTGAGCAGGGACACTAGGGACTGCACGCTATAACAGGAAATCTCATCCCACTCCACAGCACACTGTCCCAGCCCCAGGGCTGTGGCTGGTGCTGGGAGCAGGCTGCTGAGCCCTGTTCCACTCCTCCATTCCAGTGCACTCTGAGAACCCTCACCCTGCTGTTCGAAGTTCATCTTCACCCCGCAACTCAAAACTCACCCTTTGTTTCTTCAAACCTAAAAAAATCTCCCAGAAAGAAGTGGGGGAAGAAAATGAGCAGCTTGTAGAGCATTTCTCAGTCTGATGTGCAAAAGCCAATTACCCAAAACACAGGTGGATCAATGGAAAAGGCCCTTGGGTGTGGGGGAAGGCAGCAGCTGGCCTTTCCCGCAGCCTGGATCGATGCTGCTCTGCACTGGCATCTGCTTGCCAGATTTCTATTTGTTCCAGTGATGGGTTGCCATGTGTTAAAAGTCCAATTATTCAAATCGCTTGCAGAGTGAAAGATACTCAAGATTCAAAATTACACCTTGACCCAGTTGGGTCATTTTGCAGCATTTATCACCAATTTCTGATGTGGAAGACCGTAAAAGTTCAGAGGAGGAGAAAAAAGTCTTGTCCTTTCTTCACCTTGCATACAAATGAAAAAACAAAAGTGATCTTCTTGCTCTTGACATAACCATGCTTTAAAGAGCTTCACAAACATCCATTTCCTCGTTTGAGCTCACATAGAAGACGTATTATCTCTTTTAAATATGACTTCTCCTTGGCAGTGCACAACCTGTTCTCTATCTGTAACACTTTAAGAAGCCAACAAGTGGTTATTTGCAAAACTGATGGTAGGAGATGGATATAATCTATTTTAAACCTCAGCAAAATCAGCTAATTTCATGAGGCTTGAACATACGGCCAAATGAATCAAGTCACACAGATTATGAAATGTGAAATATAGCCCTACGAGCTCTCCACTCACATGGGAATGATTTGGAAAATGCCCAACTGTATCAAGGAGCAACGAGGAGAGGAAAAAAAAGCCCTAACAGCCAGGTTGCTTAATGACCAAAGGAATTTTCTAGTGAAGCCAGAGAAATGCAATGAATAGTGAATAAAAACCCAGTAATTTCTCCAACGCATCCAGAGGTTGCTGTAAGAGAGAAACTTTCAGGGACCTCTGAATACTGGCTAATGCCCAGTCCTGTCTAATTAAAAGATGAAGCAGGAGATAGCTGGAGCAGTGGGAAGCAGGAAGGAGCAGGGTGGGCTGGGGTCGCATTTCAAGGTTTTCTGTGCCACAAAGAGCCAGGACAGCTGCCCGCGATGGCAGGAGCAGCCCTCCGGCAGCCTCTCAGCCCAGGCACCTACTGCTGAACCTCTCAAGATGGCATTTACATCACCAAGTCTCCCAGGACACTTTATATCTTAATTCATGGCATATTCCCCTACACAAAACAATCACTGCTCATATGGCAAAGTGAAAACACAGGCGGCTTTCCCAGGTCACAGCTCCAAAGTTCAGAATGCAAACCTGGCACCCTTGCCCTCACCCTTCCACATCCACCATCAGCAACAAGACAACGTCTCTCCTTTCTGCTCTTTCTCACAGGAAAACCATCATCACTCAAAATTCAATTTGTGAGTACTTTCGCAGTGTATGGCTTCATGTTCTACTACCACATTTCATAACCTCCTCTGCGTGCTTGCAGGTAGCATTCCCCCTTCTCCTGAGGCTGGCGAGCAGGTTTCTTCTGAAGCTCTTCCAGGTTATTGAACTACTTTGTTAATGCAGCTTGTTTCCCATCAGTTGAGGGCAGAGTGCCAGTGACATAATTTATTTTCCATATTTATTTATGTCAGGAGAGTCCTTAAAGGATTTGTTTGCAGCTGCCTCAGTTGCTGCTCGTGCTGAGGTTACTGCCTGCCCTGCTGCATTGCCAGCAAGCCAGGCCTGGGGAGACCGGAGTCCACCAGCTTCCTGCCGTTGTTTTGATGTTATGGAAACAACTAATTTCCCTTATGCTTCTTAATTAGGAGCAGAATCACCCTTTTTGCTGGCCAGTAGGTCCTTATGCCCCATGAAAATAAGCTAAGTTGAGAACCAGCAGTGGTTCCTCAGCTGAGCAGCTCTGTTTCTGCACATTCACCAAAAATAGGCCAGTTGTGGTCAACACCTTTTAGGATGGTTTCAGCATGTCCCATCTGGACTGTGTTAATACAATGACAGCAGAAAACGCTATTGCTCCCACAACAGAGTGTCCAGGAATGAGCTCCTTCTCTAAAACAATGTGGACAGAGACCTAAAGCCCTTGAAAAATTGAGGTATTTGGATTTTCTCAACAGAGTAATTTCCCCTGCCCTCATCCTCATAGGAAAAACTAGCTGGGTCATATCTTACTCCAGCTGCCACTGACTTTATTACTACAATTTCTCCAGGCTCAGTCATGGCTGCAGCAGTCACTTTTTTTTTTTTTTTTTTTGACTATAAACAATCTATGGCCAATTTGCAAACTGAGATGTCCTCCTCTGCACCAGCCCATACCCAGGGCTCCCCACCAGCCCACATTCATCACCCACAGATGGCAATGAGACCCTGAACCCTTGCCCAGGTTGTCCAAGCCAATACCTCACCCCACTAACAGCTGCTACCCAGCAACTTCCAGTCCTTTGGAGCATCCCAAGGTGATGTGCTGGGGACCTGGCTGCCAATTAATTTGCTCTTTAGGGTTCAAGGCTACCCTGTGGAGGGGGAGCATGCCGTATCTATTTTCTCTGGTTGCTGTTCTTGCAACCATCCAGATAAAGAAACATTTATTATTCTGTAACAGCTCCCTGTGGAGGCTGTTCAAGCATCCTACCTGCTGCACAGCAGAGCTGGCAATTTTGCCAGAAACTCTGCTTTGAAGGGGTTTGCAATGTTAATTAAATTTCTGCCGTTGTATCTCTTGGCTCTGAATAGGATCCAAGCCTCTCTGGGCATGTGAGCTCAGCTCCTTGTCCCCATTCAAGCCTGGCTCTGAACAAGTCTGGCTCCCAACACTGAATTCCCTCAACACAACATCAGAATTATATTATTGTTCCTCCACAAAAGGAAATGAATTCAGGACTGTCAGGGTTCAGACACAGTATTGGTCTACATAACCTACAGGCTGAGAGATGATTGCAGAGCAGCAACAACAACACAAAAGCAGATGTCCTTGCCCAAAGAACTGAATCCTCTAAGCACACAAGCGAAAATGAGTATCTGTTCTGTGATCACACCGACAGGCATGATGCAGGAGGGATAGCAAGTCACCGCAAGGACTCTGGATGAATTCCACTCAATTCCACATTCTGGCTCCCTTTCACCTTGGATGATGCACAGCCCCTTCCTGGGCTGGCACTTGTGACCTACGCAACACAGATGGGCTTTTACAGACACTGCTTTCCAGGAAAGTATGGAAGGGAGAGGAGCTGCCAAGCCTGGAAAATGCAAGAGACAAGTTGGTTTTATCAGTTAAAATTATTTAGTCATTTAAAATAGGCAGCTTTTTAAGGATATTAATAAATTAAATAGAAGAGGAATGTGGAGAAGATAAGGAGAACTCGAACTCAAGGGGGCTGTAGGAATGGGCCTCCTGGGCAGCAGAGCCAGATCTACTGCCAGGGCTGCTCTGCAGGGGCAAGGGGAGACAGGCACGTGGCTCACCACAGGGCTTGGAAACCAGAACAGAGGACGGAAAACAAACTGACAGTGCTGGGCTGGTGTTTCCTATCTAGCACAGCACCATTTCTGCCAGCTCTTAGGAAGAGGCTTGGAAGCGAGGTGGGTGGCAGAGTCAGAAGCCACTTGGCACCTGCAAGTTTGCTCCAGAGCTGCTGTTCATCATCACCCTTTGCAGCCAGAGCTGCTGCATATGACTCAGGGCTGGGGCTTGTGAAGGCAAGAGCCAGCATATTGGCCCTGTGGTCCCCTGGGCACATTCACCCACTGACATTTTCAGAAGATGACCAAAGCAGCATGATGTCTTCTCAAGAAAAGCAGCAGAGCTGCTGCAGCTGGGGTCTGTGCCTGCCCTGCAGCTACAGGGGACACCCGGCAGGCTCCGGGCCTGTTCAAGAAGGAAGTTTGTACTGCTGTTGATAAAGGTATTTGCTGTGAGGGAAGCGGGAATTACTGCAGAACAACAGCAAGAAAGTGCAGAGGCACTTGGGACACTTTACCCCTTTAAAGTAAAGACAGCTGTGACCATATAGGGATTCAGCCACCAATGGTGTGCAAAAGGTGAAGGATTTGAGATCTGGGATCCCGTGCCCCTAGGGGCTCAGTTAATAACATCTCCCACAGTATCAATACCATTGACAGCAGTGACAAAGGCTCTCGGGCTGCAGCTGGAGGGGTGCGGCACGGTGCAGCCTCAGAGGAGCACCCAACACTTCTCCCTGCTCCCACGGGTGGGCTTCTAACCAACCACCTCTCCCAGCCCAGCACCAGCATATTTCCTCGGATATTTTCCCAGTTTCCACAAGAGGGCATCGGCACGACACCGACGAGACGCTCCTATGCCCCCCGAGCGGCGCCGCCCGGTCCCGTCCCCGCGGCGGCGGGAGCCGGGGCCAGGGTCTCGCCCAGGGTTTTGTCTGCAGAAGGAAGGCAGCTAATGCACATCTCCCAGGAGATCTCGACTCTGGAGCTGTGAGTCACCACGACGTCCGCTGTTGCAGAAATAAACTCCTTTTTCTCAAAAAAGTGATTTTCTCGAATAGCTCTGCCAATACCAAGGGGCTGCAGGGAGGGAACAGGCGTTCCTCGGGGGTTGCAGAGGGGCTCCCACCGGCACCTGTTTTCTCCAGCCTCCACAGCCCCGTGCACAGACCAGGCAGGGAGCATGAACCGTCGGGACCTATTCCTCTGGGGAAAGAGATTTGTCTGAAGGGTGTGCTGGGCTCCTGGAAAACCCTGATGCATAGAAAGACTTTGCTGGGAAGACATAAAGCAGCGCAAGTAACCCCCTGTTCCCTCCCCTAGTGACAAAAATATGAATGAGAAACGCACAAAAGCCACCCAACTCCAGCCTAGACTGGATACCCTTCACAAAGGAAGCTTCTGACTCTGAGACCTGGAGCTCAGAGCTCAGGTAACCTTCCAGGGAGCGATGAAGCTGCTTAGTCAGGAACTACACCTCATGCCACAGAATCTGACAGATAGGAAGTTGATGCTGTGGACTTTAGGCAGAGAAAGAAAATTTCAGTATCTTCTTGGGTGAGTTTTTAACCCAGGTGAGCATGTAGAAGGCTGCTCAAATCAGTGTTGGCCTCTTCACTGCCCATACAGGACCATGGAGCATGACAGTCGATTTCCTCTAGATTATCTTGACCTTTCTGGGCACTGAGTGTGTACCAAAGCACGAGGTGTATCAGAAATGCCAAAACAGCAAGAGATTGTCTGACAGGCCTGTCATTCTGTCATGAAATGTGACATGCATCTTGCCCGAGAGGAAGGACTGGATTGCTGTACACTTCAGTGCTGGCTGAGGCCAGGCAAGATTCCTCATTTCAGAGTCTCATTGATCAGACCTGGAGGATACATTGCTGCAGCATTAAAAAAAAGTGGCAAAAGTCCCAAACCGCCTACCTCTCTTTAGCTGTGTCTTCATATAAAACATGTTGCCATATCACAGGTGTCTGTGAGGAACTTCCCTTTTGTGAACCCAATTTCCTCTAGCTTTTGAATAAAAATGCATCTCTGATGTGAAAGATGCAAAGGTAGAGACAGCATGGCTTGGTACAGAGCAATAGGGAATTTGCCAAGCAGCAAAATGGAGAACAAATATGAAAAATAAAAGCCAGCTTAATGCAGAGAGTTTATCAAAGGAAAAAAATGCTTTTTGAGCATCATCACTGATTGTCCTACTGTAGCAGACGTGCCAGAGGGACACTGTGAGCATGACGGAGGGACAGAAATGACAAAGTAAACACAAGTAACAAGGTGGGAACAAGCCTAAGGGCTGGTGGGAGCTCCCATGCTCCCCACCACAAGCCTTGTCAAAGACAGCCTTGACCAAGCACCAGTCAGGACATGACTAATGTGGAACAGATGTAGTACCTCCAGAGGAGATAGCATGTGGTGCACTCAGGACAAACATGAGAGACTGCTGTTTTTTTCTTGCTTGGTGACAAATGAGACCTGACACCCTTTTCCCAAAGACCAAATACATCAACTCCAGTGCTGCAGGTAATTAGATCTGGAGCCATGGTGGGATTGTCTCTAGCAGTCATGGTATCATTTTGCTCCTTGTGCTTTTGTTGAGATCCTGTAACTTAACTTCCCAATAGCTACAGAAAGACCAAAGGAGCATTTTCTTGTGTTACACCTCTAATCCCAGCAGGCATCCAAGTTTTTGGTAATTATAGCTGTGGAGGAGCACAGCAGTCACCCAGCAGCTCAGAGAAGTCATGGCTTCCATTTTGGGGAAAACAGGAGAATCTGTCTCCTGAGATGTACTTCAACCACACTATCAGCAGTAGCACATCTGCATGACAGCATCTCACTGAGAAAAGCAAATCTTCATGAAGGGTTGACTGATATGCAGACAGTCAAGAACAAGCACTATAGCCTGGAACTTGCACTATTTTGGAAAGTCTACAGCTGCCAATCAAGCGGATGCTTCCTCAGAAGAGTGTTTCTAGGTTTTCCTCTCAGATCCCATGGGAACCCTTTCCTCATACACGGGTCTTTTTCATCTTTGTATCCCATTTGGGTCCCCTCCAGGCTTCAGCTGCTCCCTTGGTCCTAACACCATCCTCAGATCTGCTTCCTCAGCCATTGGACAGTGAAATCCCTCAAGTCTGCAAACAGCCCCTAAAGTTTCCTGTTGATCTCTTGGTAGTCTGCCATCTCCAGCCAGAGGCATTTGGTGAAAAGTGAAAAAATCCAGAGCTGGGTGGTTTTCGATGTGAGCTCTGGGGAAGATGCATGGGGGTTAAATGCCCCCACCACAGTGCATGACAGGCAACCTCCACAAACAAAGACAAACCTGTGCGTAAAACAGTCCACTTATCTCCCACTTCTGTTTTGGATGAGTGTCATAGTCAAGATGACCACTGCACTCAGAGTGCTTCAGTAAAAACTTCAGGGGGCTTCAAGTATCAGGACTTTGTTATGCAAAAAGTCTTTCATACCTTTTCTATGTATGTTTCCAATGTGCAGCTCCACCAGCTCTGGCTCTTTCTCTCCTCCTTCTCTTTTCCTTCTGCAGTCCCGGCTCGCTGCTTCCTGTCCCTGGCATGGCCACCTGTCCCTGTCTGTCCCTCATACAGTAGTGGCTTACCTTATCTGTCCCTTGCCCAACCTCCTGTCCCTTTGTCCTCACAGCACAGCCAGCAAACCTCAACTTCTTCACAGCATAGCCAGCCAGACTCCAACTAACTCAAACTGACTCACTCACTCTTTATCACACCCTTAGCCTTGAGTGCAAGGCTGTTTCCACTCTTCCGTGATTAACACAGGTGCAATATATCAGGGGTAAGATTTCCTTTAGCTCTATCTCAGTCTTCCCACAGATGAGGAAGACTTTCATCCTGTATTCTTAAAGAAGGATGTGTGTAGCAGGCTATGTAGAATGCACTTGGATTTCAGAGCGAACCCAGGTTGTAACAGCAGCACCAGCACTGTTGGATGATCTCCGGTAGCTGGAAGCTGAACCAAAGAGCTGCCAGTTGGGGTTTGTTAAATGACAAGACAATATAATCTAAACAGATTACACCATCTTTGAGAAAGGGTCCTGTGACACAAGTAAAACTGCTTTTGTTCACTCGAAAGATCAATATTGTCAGCATGAAATAGTATGTGAGCCAGTGTGAAGAACTCTGACTGACCGCTGACCATCAGAAACAGTCAGAAACTCCCTCTTGCAAAAACAATATAAAAAAAAAATCCTGAATATACTGCCACTTCCCAAGTCACTGTAATTGGACTGTTGTCACCAGGAGCTGCAGGTCATCTCTAGATTTCTTGGAAGAACAATTTTCTGTGCACATGGTGTACTCCGATGCAGGAAGCTCCTCAGATTTAATCGGGTTCTTTTCTATTAAATCATCATGAGTAATTAAAAAGCCAGAATCCCAGCTGAAGACCACACTCCTCAGTGAATGTCGGCATTTACTCTATGTCGGGTCTTCCCTCAGAACAAACCCATCGTCAAAGGCAGTTTCTCACTCTGATCGAAAACTCTCTGGTCCTTCAGCAGCTCCTTCCCCTTGCCCCTGCATGTCTGCTTTGTTTTGCACTGGATTTAACTTTGCATATGTGGTTTGGTGTGGGATTTTTTAATATAACATCAAATCTCTTAATTCTCTGACCCAGAAAACAGGCAATCCTCATAAAAATCTGGGACAAAGGAGATGGAGCTGGCACATGTGCAGCAGCAAGAGATTCTGAAACTCCCAAATCTACCCATTTTAAGTGATTTCGATTAAAGAAAGAATTTTGAGAACTGCTGCTGTCAGATTTCAGATTACTTTGAAAGCAAATCGTAAACTTTCAAGTGGTGCCCTAGTCTGAGCAAGACCCTTTAAAAAGTGACGATGTGGTGGCCTGTGCTCATCATCAGCCGAGAAGTGATGGCTTTTCCCTTTCATGCTGCCACTTCCACAGGGCCAGCCAGGACATGAGACCCATACAGGGTACACAGCTGCTCCCACAGCGCCAAGAAATAAAGGTTCTCTCAACCACAGCATGACCTTTCCCAGAGCCACTGAGCCTAATTCCTGCAGCACTTTTGCCAATGAGTAAATAATGAGAAATTAGTGCATGGCCCTGATGATGAGTCACAGTGAGTGGCTGCTGGCAGTTATGAACCTGCCAGGACAAACAGGGTGTCAGAGACAGTCAAGTCCTCCAGTCTCATGACTACCTCACCTGTGCCACACTCATGTCACCCCTTGTCCTCTGCAGAGCCAACACACACCATCCCACTGGTGAGTCACACCCAACATCAAACCGGAAGAGCCCTGGACAATGCCAGGCAGGAATGGGGATGCATTGCATTTGGTGTTGCCTCTTTACACATCTAATTTAATGAGGAAGAATAACAAAATATCCCAGCTGAGTCACACAGGCAGCAATCTCCCTTTACTGCAGGAGATTTTAGGGGCGAAAGGAGAGGATGGAGGTACAGCCACACTACATGCTGCCCCCAGGGAAGGGGGGGCCTGCTAGCCAGGAACTTCTACCTCCAACACAGCACCAGGGATGAAGAGTGAAGCCAGCGCAGGAGCTCATTGCTCCATCCCCAGCACCAACTGTGTGTCACCAGGGAAGTTCCTGGTGACAGCAGGGTTTCACCCACTGGCTCTGAACACTTCCCAAAGACAGAATTTCATTGAAGTGGGTAATTTGGCCTGACTACCCTGGCTAGTTCCCATGGCTGGGAGCACAACAGCAGCCAAGCCCAGGAAGAAATTGCATTACTGTACATGAAGGTCTCAAATCTGAAAGAGAAGGAGCGGTTCACACCAACCAGGGCTTTAATACCAGATTAAACGCTTTCACAGCAGCCTGGCTGTTTGAAAGCTTCCAGACAGCCTTTTGTCAATTTAGTTTGCATTGTAGTTTGGCTTCAAGAGGTACTTTAAAATGTAAGCTACTTTATTTTATTATTTTTTTTAATATGGTAGCTTAGCTTTCTTGAAGGGAATTCATGGACCCGGGATGGGCATTGCTCCAATATGGAAGGCATGAAGTGCTTTAATGGCAGAGGGGCCAAACAAAGCTCCTCTCTCCAAGGCTGTTTAGGGACTCTATTAAGCATTCTGTCCATAAAGACTTGCCATTTTAGAAGGCTGAATGAAGCTCCAACTGGAACTATCAATTTTTAATTTCCGCATTAGCGGAAACAAAAGAAGTAGGGTACTTTCTCCTGATACATGGAACAGCCTATATTTGTCCAAGGATTTTACTTTAAGAGGCTGATTACGCCAAGCCTTGAACCAGGAGCTAAGCCACATCTCAGGGACATGCCCCACTGGGTACTGAAATGCAGAAGTTTAGGGCAGATCTTGGCTGACTCTGGGCAGGTAGGAGCAGGAGGGCAGCTGGACCAGGATGTGGCACGTGGGCAGCCGGCAGAGACAGCAGCAGCATGGTCCTACCCTACTCAGGGCTGGGAAAGCACTTCAGAAACAGCAAGGATGAGTCTTGGGCTGGCTTCTACTCTGAAATTTGGCACTTGGGAGATGCAGCGCACACACCACACACTCATAGGAAACTGCTGTTCCTCCTGTCCCTCTGCTCCCTGACGTGGGGACACAGAGGAACCTCTGTCTCTCCCCTGGCCCACCACACCCAGCCGAGAGGAAGGACGGGGGATGGGGGAGGCGGGGGAGACACAGCCTCAAAGGGCTCTGTGCCACCTCGCTCTGCCCACAAATTCATCCTTGTCATTCAAATGAGAAGCGGCCACAATGGCGGGGGGCCCTGCCCTAAACAAAGAGCCACTTGGGATAACGGCAGCAACTTCTCTGGGAACAACACAGACAGGCCTTTGTGAGCAGGAAGCTGTGCATAGCAAGCTCTCAGGAATGCCCAGCAATCCCCAGCTGGAGAAATGCCCTGGGGGCATACACAGACCTTCCTTCTCACCCCTGGCCACAAAGTCAAGAAAAAGCCGCCCACGGTCTTCTTTTTTTCACCCATGCTCTTGTAACCAAACTAAAGCTTTCCTGGCACTCCTGCATCCCTCAGCCGCTGATGCCAGGGCCCATGTCCGCACAGGATGATCTCAGTGATGCCACCGCTACAGCCACGCCGCTGTCAACTCCTGTCTGGCAACCTCTGAGCCAGGCAAAGCACCCCCTTGGGGCCAAGCTTGCCCAGCCTCAAGCATTACTCCAGCCCCAAGCCACAGGTTTTGCCCTTCATAGCCACATCTCCTCAACAGCAGAAACGCAGCCCAGTGGGCAGGTGATCCCTTACAAATCAGCCAATCTCCAGGTGAACACCTTCGGTGTTCAGACTCCACATGCCAGCTGCTCTGAAAAGCACAGCTTGAAGGTAGACCTCCCCTCAGGCCTGGTACAAAGGCCAATGAATTGAGAGCTCTCATTACCAAGTCACTACTAGCATACAGGAAGTTTTTGCTGCCTGCACCCCTGAGACGTCCAAGCTCAACAGCCATAAAAAGATGCAATTTGTGAATGCTATGGTGAGGAGGGGTTGGGGGTTTACTGTAAAGGCAGCAGTGCAAAATGCAAAGTCATAAATCTCAAAAGCAGCATACTAAAATTCAGTGGAATCACTCAAGTCAAGCTTTGTTCCATCTGCTATTTTACGTTCTCTTTGTCAGGGCAGCTAATGGAGAACAATAAAAACATTAATAATCAAGTTAAATTTATAAACTGGGCAGGATATTCCACTAGTAATGAAATCTGGAGAAGCATTCTATGTTATATTGCTTTGGGCAGCATGCTAACAAGCACTGCCTTTGAATTATAGCCCTCTTCCATTTTGCTGAACTTTAATTTGGCCCAGCACCACTGTTTCATTTAAAACAAACTTCAGGCAGGAGTTGAGCAGAGGACAGAGCTCAGAGGCACAGTCCAGCTCAGCACTGAAAATCTCTAGGCTGCAAGGGGTGAGCATTTGGGATATAAAAGCTCTGTTGACATTGTACTCTGTTGACTGCACAGAATTGCTGGATATAATTTTCCAAGGTTAGCAGAGCTTTCTATTGCCATGGTGTCATGCTTACTAGGTTTCAAATATTTGATTGAAATGCCTCACAGATCTTTAATTTCGTAAATGCTTTGTAAAGTGGATGTCAAATAATTCTTGAGCTCTCACTTCCCAGAGAGTGGTAGTTTTCTAGCAAAACCTCTGAAAATATCTGGCTTCTTTACTCCCTGCTGCTCAGTAGAGGGCATAAGCATAAACCTGATTTACATTCAACCCCTTTGGAAACCCATCAATGCTGTCTCAAGCTGGAGAGATTCTCTGCCCCAGCAAGCACGTCCACAGGAGGGAGACAGCACCTTGACACCAATCATACATCCTTAATGTTGGATTCCCGGCCCAAGTAAGTCTTGGTTTAATGTAACTCCCCTCTCCTGCAGTTCACTTCTGCTCTATTACCATCATCCCCAGCACAATCTGCGTTGCCAGACAGCCCCAGCTCTTCAGAAGGGTTTGGAGAGAGTGCTCAAATCTACTCCAGGACTAAAAAGGTACCTCAATGCCTGAAAGTTGTCATCAGTAACTAATAAGTCCCTCGAGTATTAACACTTACCTTGTAAAAGCTGAGTGCAGCATATTCGGTAGCGAGGGTAAAAGCAGGTCAAAGACAAAGTTTGAGTTAAATTGATTGGGACAGAATACATCAAATCGTGTGCTGTTTGCATGAAATATTAATTCCAGCTTTAACATCTGGTTATAGGAGAATGTGAATGCACCATAATGATGCAGGTACACTTTATATTCACCACATTTTCTATTCTCCTAGGAGCAGATGGGGAACAATAGGCTTTGCCCTCGCTGGCAGGTGTCTGAGCTGGAGCCTGTGAGCCGAAACCACGCTTGGAGCCAGGGCGGTGGAGGCAACGTCCTAGCACACTGCTCTGAGCGAGCCCTGCTCATTAGATAACCCTGCCGTGCTGCAAACCCTTCCTCCCTCCCGCCTTCACAGCAGTGTACTAGCAGCATTTTGAAATTCATTGAATTTCAAGGAATTTCTCCAAACTGGCGGGTCCAGCCCCAGGACTGCCCGTCCACACCCAGCCACAGCTGGCTTTCCTACACCCAAGTTTGATACAGTCGCGGGGCATCTCTGAGCTACAACTGGTAGAAGCTACAAGAAACTTTTCCTCCTCCAGGAGAAAACTCTTAATTTCTTCCCTCTCAGAGAGGTGAAGCTGTAGAGACCTGCTGGCACCGTGACCTGGCAGAGACAGGACCTGAGCTCTCCATGCCTGCTAAAACCTGTTATATCCCTGCAGACTAAGCAGGCACCTGTGAGGGGAGAAGCAGGACTACAAGGATGCCCACGCTGTGCAGACCCCTGCCATGAAGCCAGCCCTCCACCTGCTGCAGGCACAGAGCAGCCCTTAACACATCTCCGAGGCATGTCTCAGTCCTGAGGGATCGCTCTGACTCCGTGCCGTTTTACCCTGCTTGCTGTTGGGAGTTTGTGTGGCTCCACGGCAGGCAGGGAGCCCTCGAGACAGGCCAGCCCTTTCCTAGGGCCGGAGAAATCGCCATCCATGTGTGAAAGCTGGCGAGGCTATTGCCCCACGATGCTGGGCTGGGGGAAAGTTGGGTCACCAGCATGGGGTGCAGGAGAGGCACCATGCACTGGGTGCTAGCGAGGGGGGACTCTGGCTTTCAAGGGGCTGGGTGCAAAGGGTATTGGGTGGCGGGCACTGGGTGCGGGGGGGATAAACAGACCCTTCCATCTGCGAGGGGGGGCACCAGCTGCAACGAGCGGCACCACGTAGATAATGCTGGAGGGGACACTACAAGGGCCTGATCAGCGGGAGCAGGATAGAGGGCACCGGCGGCAAAGGGGGTACCGGGCAGCCGGGCGCGTCAGGGAGCGTTTTCAGCCGCCGAAGCTCGGTCAGCGCCGCGTGGGCCGGAGATGCTCGAAGGTGGGGGAGTACCGGGCGAGGCGGGGGAGGGGGGAGCAGAGAGGAGCCGGGGGCCGCGGGTAACTCACAACTCCCCGGGTGATGTCCTCCGCCGCGGGGGTCGGCGCCGCGGACGCTTCTTGCCACGCCAGCCACAGAGCGACCATGAGCAGCATCTCCCGGCAGCGGGCGCGGTGACGGGCGGCGGGGCTCAGCATCCCCCCACTCTTCGCGGCGCCCGGCCCCAGCCCCGGCCCCGCGACGGGCTCCGCCGGGCTCCGCGCCGCATCCGCGCTCCCACCCCGGGCTGCGGCCGCCGCCGGGGAGGGAAGGAGGCAGGGAAGGAGGAAGAGAGGCGGGGGGCTCCACTCCGTTCCGCGCTGCTCCGCCGAGGATGGAGAAGGGGCGACTCCGCTCCGCCCCACCGGGAAGGAAGACTGGGAAGACTCCGCTCCGCGTTGTTTCGCCGCCGGGGAGGCTCCGCCGCCGGGTGGGTGCGCCGTCACATCGCCCCGCTTCCGCAGCCCGCGGAGCGGCAAACTTACTGCGGGCGCTGGCACGGAGCAGAGCGCCGCTCGGCAGCGGCAGCTGCTGCCGGGAGCCGCCGCGGCTCCGGCGCCGCTGACACGCACCCTTCTGCGGCCGGCCGGCGGAGGCGGAGGCTGAGGAGGAGGAGGAGGAAGGGATGCTAATGAGGGAGGCGGTGTCAGGTCACCGCCGGCGCGGGGAGGGGCTCGCAAGCGCGGTCTGCCCGCGGCGCAGCGCCGAGTGCCGGTGGTGAGCCGGGCCGGGTCCACCTGCGCCGCGCCGGCAGGAGCGGGCTCAATCCCCTCTCTGGCTGAAATCCCGCACGGTTCCGACACGGGTTTTTTTCGAAGCATCAACGTTTCTGTAAGCACCAACCTCATCTCCGAGTTTTTAAGGAAAAGACCAGGTGGTTGTAGCATCCCCGACTGACATCTCGTCTCAGCGAGACAAATGTCTGGCTTGTTCCCATAAATAGCATAATGGGATCCTATGGCCTCTACAGCATGTCCTCCCTCGAGAGCTGTGAATCTGCCACATGCTCCGACAGGCCAGATGGCAGGGGACACCCTGACAGCTCTAGCTCCTACTAGTTCAGGATGAACACGTACTTCCTACTCATCATCTGCCTTCCCAGTTCTCAGTGGCGTGTTAATACACCCAACAGCTTTGCAAATGATTTTTAAATTTGTGTTTTTTAAAAAAATAAAGTTGGAGTTTCTGTTTTAAGATAAATAATAAGTGGAGATAATGAAGAATGGACAGAGATGAAAAATTGCTTCTAGGTGCTGCTCAGGCAAAATTGTAATGGTCATTGATATGACATCTTCTGCACAAATAGAGTAATGAAGCAATGAACTGTAGCTGCTTCTGGAGATACTTAATATCAGACAGGACTGGAGAAAACCAGTGGATAAAGGAGAGGAAATCTTTGTCCAAAAGAAATTGGTTAAAGAGAATTGGCAGGGAAACCTGCCAATTATTTGGTTCGGTGTTCATTGGTCCCAAGTTACACAGTTCTTAGGATTTGGTTTCCTACTGGTTATTGATCCCTTTGCCTTCGATGTTAATTAGGTTCTCTTTCTTTATTCTCTTATCTCTCTTTTCCCAGAACAGGTGTCTTTGACCATGCCAAGGGTCATGTTTGGAGTTGATGTTCGTTAATTGTTGTTATTTTTGTGCATCTTCTGTGCTATTCCCAGTCTTGTTGAAATGTTAAGGCCACCAGGCCTTGTCTGGTGAAACCACCCTTTGAAAAGAAACTTCAATTTCTTCCCCCCTGGGCAAAGGTGAAAAAAAAAAAAAAAAAAAGACTAAAGTTATATTAAAAAATGCTAAACTTGGTATCACTTCCAACAACCATTTAAATTCACCGTGGAGGGATGTTCTTAGCCGTTTTGCCACAAAGCCCCTGTCTCTAGGCAGTGGTTCTCCGTCTCTGTACATCCCCCTCCAGTCTGCAGGACTCACTCCAACCTGTGCACCACCTGCTGCCTCCTCCCCTCCATCCCGCAGCTGCCGCTCCTCTCGAGGAAGAGCTCTTTCTCGCTTTCAATAACCGTCACATTAGCCCCGACAGGACAAGGACTGTTATTTGCTCTATTCCTGACTCTGCTGCTCTGAACAGAAAGCAGCAGCCACTGACCACCCCTCAACTTTTTCCGGGTTTTCCAACAGAGAAGCATTTTTCCAGGCAGTCAAGCCAGTCTGAGATTGCTTAGCAACATCATATGTAGTAATTTCCTGCTAAGCAGCTCTGGAATCTCTTCTTATTAGGAATCATTTCTTTCAACTGTTGACATGACTGCGGGCAGATCAGTCATCCTCGGGAGGAAAGAAGAGGGAGCACAGCCAGGCAGGGCTGGGAGGAGTGCACAGCAATGTGTCAGAATCCCCAAGTTTGGGACAAACCTGCAGCTCTCCCCTCGGGATGAGCAGCTTCTGTGCTGGCAGTCTTGGCAGGATGAAAACAGACAGCACAAGCTCACTGACATGTCATGGGCTTGAGGTTATCACTGACAAAGGCTTCAGCAGCACCTTAAAATGCTTTCCAGAGATTTTGGGTCCGTTATATGGACACATACTCTGTGCCCTACAGAGGCAGATACCCACTTTAGCAATGTCAGAACAGCACATCAGTTAAATCTGGCCATGTATCATCTTTCAGCTTGTGACATGTTGATTGACAACCTCTCTGGAGGCCTGGCTCAGACAACTGGGGGATTTTGCTAGCAAGGTCAGGAAAGCTTCTCCTGTAAAGCAATTTCCATCATGGAGCCCTCGGGGACACACTAACAGACCTCACCTGCTCTCTGTGCTGTGGGAACCTCTCGCAAACACCACGACCCTGGCTTCAGCTCCTGGCTCTGCTGCTCCTGCTTTACCTCCAAAATCTTCCTCTGCAAAGCCCTTCTTATATATATCCTACCAGTTCTGTGAAGTCCCTCTTAAATGGTTTTTGACCATACCCTGCTCCCCACTGAGTGAAGTTTTTTTGGAGGGCAACAACACTTTAGGGGGCTGAGAGCCCTGGGTTTGAACTCTGGATAAATTCCAGTGTCCTTCACCTTCCAGTCTGTGAATCTCTCGGAGCCAAGGATTACTTGGTGTTAACAGGGAGCAACAAAAAGCATGCAGACATTTTACGGGAAAGGACTTCAGACTGACCATACCCAGCTTTCTCGGGGAAAATGTTACCAGAAAAGGGGCAGAAATCATTCATGAGGATACGAAGCAGAAAGGAGATTAAAACAGAAGATGTGAGATAAATGTTATGGAAAGCTGTAAAAATAGTATTTAGCCAAATTGCCTGGAAGGGCTGTGGGATCCCCACCACAAGACCAAGAGGCTCTCAGAACCAGCTGGGGCAAATCTGATGCAGGAGGATGGAGAAGATGCTCATGATGGCTTTCCTAATCTTGTTTTACATTTAATTTCTTCTGTTCCTCAGCTGACCAAAGACCAAACACAAGACCAATTCAAGAACCACTTCATGCCCAGCACTGCTACATGATAAGAAATGCCTCCAAGGACATCTCGGTCCTGGCGTTCCAGTTGGTGCAGGGCTGTGCCAGCCCTTTCCTAGGGTAATGGCTCTCAGTGAGAGTCCCAAGCTGAGGTGAACCTGCTAGGTCTGATCCTGGCAATGACAGGTTGAATTAATTCTTGTGTTTTGAGCTGGAATGCATAAAAGGAGCTGAGGAAAATGAACTATGGGAGTAAGGGATAAGGTGAGAAATCTGCTCAGCAAAACCAACTGCCTAGGGGCCTCCTGCACATGAAAGGATTTGAGATGGTGTCATAGCGATGGAGAAACAGTGGAGTTCCAAGAGAAATCCCAGAGAAACCTTGTTTAAATTTGGGATACTTAAAAAACAATGAGAAAAGTGGTACAGAGAGCTTTGTGCCCTGGGCCTGCTGCCGTCCTTGCATGTCCCTGTCCCCTCCTGGGGTCCTGCTGCTCCCATGGGGGTTGCGTGTGTGTAAACATGCGCATGGCCTGTGCTGGGACTGGGCTGTTGTGATCTCTAAAAATGCTCAGGAACTGCTTGAAAGCTCCTGGAAAGCTCCTGCCTCCATTCTGCCTGCAGTTGTGTGGTGGATGCCTGTTAAATGCATTTGTGGAAACACATGCCAGGTGTGTGCCAGTTTTCATGCAGTTCTGTTAGAGGAGACATCTAGGCCTGTTCTTCTCACTGCTGTCCCCAGTATCCCCAGGCTGGTGGCAAGGCTGGCACCTGGGCTGTGGGAAGTTGCCAGTCTGGTGGCTGTGGGAAGGGACCACCTTGGCTGGGCTGTCCCAGTTCCCCTGCCCGCTGAGCATTTCTTTCCCATGTGCAAAGTCAGTGATGCCAGTGCATCCAGCTGCTCTTTGGGTTTCCCATGGGGTGCACGCTGAGTGCTCAGCACAGTGCAGGGGTGGCACAATAATCTGAGCAAGAGATGTTCAGGGCTCTTGGAAATGTCAGCCTTGTACAGCTCAGGCATGCTGGGGCTGCATTTCCCTGTCTGCAGAGCAGGCAGGGAGTTAAATGTCAGTACTTGTAAGTCTCCCTTGTCAAGCATACAGACTTTCAGTGCATGGGTATCCACCTGTTCACCCCCAAAGCTGGACACTGCAGTCTCCATGCTTAGGAAGGAGGAGGCAACCTGAAGTTTCCAGGATCCTGGATGTACCTGGACAATCACTCTGGGCTTCTTGGCTCTGTAAGCAGCTCAAATCTAGCTGGGTGTGCCTGAGAGTTTAGTAAAGGTTTGTCCTGCAAGGCATGTGCCTTGGACTTTGAGAAGCAAACCCCTGCCATGGGAAAGGCAGTTCCAAGGAAGTGAGGGATGGCAGGTACATGATGCTGGTACTTGGCTCCTCACTTCCCACACAGCGTCCCACTCTGTTCCAGCGAAACCAGTCCCCAGCTGCCCTGACCATCACTGTAAGTCTGCCAGAGGTGCATGAGGATGGGAACAACCCTTCATGGAGCATGGGATGCCAGAGCCTGGAGGGCAGCACAGCAAATGTCCCGATCCCCAGTCGACAGCAGCACTGCCTCCCCAGGCAGGGCTGTACAGAGCTCAGCGTGTTCTAAGAAGCCTCAACTTTGTGTCAAATACCGGGCTAGAGGTCTGAGGATCACGTCTTCCGACAGCTCATCCTCCTGCAGGCTGGAGAGCGAGAGCGAGGTGAACACAAGGAAAGGCGCCTGATCCCTATTATAATGCTAATTTCCTCCAACTCCCAGTAGGAGCCGAGTAGCATCCTGTTAATGAAATTATAGGCATGGCTCACACGGTGCATTTCTCCTGAACACATCTGAAATCTCTTTCCCTCAGAGGCTACATAACCAACGCCTGGGAGTTATCTTGCTGCTGTTATAGAAGCAACACGATTAGAGTGCTGAAGCTAATTTAAATCCTGTTGAATACTATTGTAATGCAGTGAGTAAAGCTGGTATGTCACATATCGTTGAGATATCCTTAGAGTGGGCACATCAGGCTGATCCCTGAAAGTTAAGGGCTAAATTCAGAGACTTCAACATAAATTGCAAATCCTTTGTGAGCAAGTTCTGTTTGATGAGACTTTCAGGTGCTTAAGGTACAAGTCTCATTTAATTGTGTGATGACTCCAGGACTTTTAGCTGGCCCCATACTGAAGTACTTCTTCTGTCTTCAGTTATCCTGAGCATCTTCCAGGTACTGCAACATCCAATGAGAGCAATGGATGTGGAGCTGTGGGAAGCAATTGTCCTAAACTTGAGCACTGGCAGTGAGGCAAAAGTGGAGCTTGACTGTATAGGTCAGTTGCATTGGGTGTTCTTCTAGTCTTGCTTTATGGGCTTAGTAGGGATTTGGGGTGACTGTGTGGGTTTTTAAGAGCTGGGTTTCGTACCTCTGAAAAAACGTCTCAGCCTCTGCCCTGTCAAATAGCAATGCGGCTCCCACGCACAGCCAGGACGTCACCCTGGGAGTTACACGGGGCCCCCATGCTCCAGGGCAGCCCTGGCAGCCCAGGTAGTGACAAGCAAACCAAACGCAGGGCTGAGAGAAGCTGCCTCAACATCCCAGAGCTCCAGCAATTTTCACCTTGCAGAGCCTGAACAAACAACTCTCCAGTGCAGTGGGGAGTGGAATCGGTCCCTATCCCAGCATGACAACAGACTGCAGCATCCAGCTGCTCTCCTGAGCCTGACACTGGGAGAAGTGTTCCTGACAGGCATTTTGTCACTGTTCCAGTGATATGAAGCAGGGTTCAATTGTGCCTTTTCTCCTGTCTTCTCCAGAACACCTGAGGGCAGATCACAGGGATCAGTGGAGCAGAAGGCTCCTGATTTTACTACCCCCAGACAGTCACAGAGCATTTTGTCCCAGTTCAAGTCATCTCCATCTCTGGCTCTTGGCTATGCCTGACATGGAATTCACACCCCACTCCGTTCTCTCTCCTCAGCTGATGCTGTCAGGATGTTCTCATAAGGCCAGCAGGCAGCATTGCACTGGTTTCAGCTCCTTTGTGGGAGCTTTGTCCTAATGTCACTGCCCCTGGTCCAGCCA
The DNA here is from genome assembly GCA_013398615.1 of Brachypodius melanocephalos. Classification (NCBI taxonomy): domain Eukaryota; kingdom Metazoa; phylum Chordata; class Aves; order Passeriformes; family Pycnonotidae; genus Brachypodius; species Brachypodius melanocephalos. The sequence goes on along the minus strand of VZSR01003800.1, from coordinate 8,188,641 downwards.
CATCATGATTTTCTTCTCCATAATTTAGCATCCTACCCCACAAAAATATAAGTGTGGGGAGAGAAAGAGGAAAGAGAAATGTCTACATGGAGCAGTAAGGAAAGGATCCCAAGCTCTGTGAGAAGATCATCTGTCACCTGTGTTTATGGCAGTAGAAGAACAAGCTACATCTTTACCAGGGTAAAGCAGCTCAGCTCTTTGCACCACCACAGGTGTCCTGTAGCCTTTGCAGCCCCAGACTTGTCTTGGCTGCCCACACAGCAGGATCAGCTCTGGGAGTCTCTGTGTTACACTGAGCCACATGTCCCCTGCCTGGGACCATTGCCTGCAGACCACAAGACTCCTCCAAACTGAGGTATCAACCCAGGGTTTTGTGGCAGAGCTGGAAACTGAGTTCTCCTGATTTTTAGAGACTCTCCATTGCTCTTTGTCTTGGACACCAACATCACTCTGCTCTCTGAGGCTTGCTGGGGCCAAATGTACCTGCTGTGACTAGAAACAGATAGTCAAGTATTTTTGTAGAGGAGGTAACATTTCCAAAATGAACTCATCCTTTCAGTTCATGTGCTAGCAGCACAGGCTGTCACAGCTTTATTTTTAAATGGCCTTTCCCTTTATCACCAGAAAAATTTCTTCCTATTGACCTGAACAGTACTAGCAAAGTCAAGTGGAATATATACATATTCTTTCCTACCCACTGAACATGGTCATTGTTAATCTAAGCATGTTAAAACCAAAAGGGACAAGACATGGAAGGTGTTTAACACTAACTTGATGGAAGCAAAGGGGAAGAGGTGAAGACCAACCTTGCTGAAAGTAGAATTAGATGTTTTAAAAGGAAGCAAAGTGAGTACCTGCCTTAGACACGTGGTAGCTGCCTCCATCTCCCAGCATACAACTGCGGCACGAAGACTTGACCGAGAACACATGGACAGACATTGGCCTGGTGGAGTTAACAGTAGCCTGAGAAACATGGCAACATGTTCACACAGGTAAAACTGGGCGATTCAGAAGAAAAAAAAAAAAAAACAGCAAAAGCAGCTTGCACAGTACTGTCAGGTCACTGGGAAAATTCTCTGTAGCCACTTTGGGGCTCTTAGCATCCTTTATAGTTAGACTTCAAGGGTAAATTGAAGGCCAGGAGAAGGCAATGCAGTTTTAATAAGTGATGACTGATTTTGGTCAGGTCAGAATCGATAAACAGCCATTAGCTATGCAGAGGAGGATTTGCATAAGCAGCATTTGAGGGTCAGGTTATGACAGGACTGTCTCAAGCGAAGATGAAGAGAGGACCAGCCCTGAATGCAGAAGTTCTCAGGCTCGTGCTGATGCCAAGGTGCTTGAGACAAATTCATCTGAAGCCCCTGGTCTGAAGTGTGCTGGAAATGATCCTACAGTGTCCTATATCCAGGAAACAATTCTATAAACTTCAGTAGCTCTCCTTTTCCAAGCAGAAGGGGAAGAAAAGCCCAGGGGAAGAGTTGGAGCATGCAGCAAACAGAGGCAAGAGTGTTTGAGTAGCTGGGAGAGGACAAGTACACTGCTCTTTCCATCATGAGTGTTTTATAGGGGTGAAATGTATCTGTATAATGCACCCAAGGCTGGACAGCACTTACATCAGTCTCTCGTAACTACTGGGGGGAGAAGGAGGAGTAGCAACCTCCAGAACAGAAGGGATTGAACCCTTCTGCAGGACCCAGAAGGCAGGCAAGTCCTCTCCAAAATCAGTCACCACCAGTCTCTTCCTATTTGTGTTTATGTGAAAAAATTCAAAAGCAGGGGCTTGGAATGATTTCTAACACAGAAAATCCCAATTTTAATAGTGAACTTCATTTAAAGGGAAGAAGAAACAAGTGCCAAATCACACCAATCCATCAGTCAAAATTGTCTTTGCTAGTACGAATGGGTCTCTCTCATTCACACAGCAGTAGAAGTTTATAGCAGAGGAGAAAAATCTCTTCTGGAGTTGATTTTTTTTTTAAATAGTACTTTAACTATACCACAAAATGTGAGTTTAATTAATCCCTGAAATTGGTGACATTACACTTGAGATGAGCCTGCCTGCTAAGCCTGAGGAGGTGGGAATGCAAAGAATAAAAATATCAGTATGCTTCCATTTGATTCCAATTCAACCAAAGACCCAGCAAACACAGTTACTTATTAGAGATAAGTCTTCATTTAAAAGTTAATTATAGCAGCACGGAAAAATGTAGGGGCTGAAGATGGTAAAGGTGAACTTTAATGAAGGTTTAATCACTAGAATGACTGTGAAGTTCTTTGTCTGCATGGCCTCTGCAGCAGCAGGGACATCTCTCCATCTCTGGGTACCACAGCTGAGACATTGGGAAGAGAGCTGAAAGTGATAAGGAACATCCAGTTTTGGAAGTCCCCAGCAGAGAGGCCTTTGTACAAAACCACCCACAAAGCAGAATGGAACCAGCTGTGCTTTGCACATGGCATGATTGCTGCTCTGTTGTGAATGGTTTTTTAACACAGAAAGCCAAAGCATCCCCATTTCTGACAGCCATGAGCCAAGGTCCATTTGGCCTGTAATGGCAGTCGGGTGCATCAGTGCCTGGACCTCATCTTTAAAAATGTGTGTTATTGGCCTACAACAAATTTCCAGAAAGAAAAAAAAAAGCAAAATTAATATTTTAATGAAAACATTCCATATTTCATTAGTAAGAAAAAAGTTTTCTTTTTCCTAGGCTCATCACTAGAGCAGTCTCTGTGGCTTTATGATTCCTGTCCCATCAGCTCTGTTTCGTCAGCAAGTCTCTGGGTTCCCAGGTCAGCTGGCTCAGCCTTATCCCCTGCCCATGAGCAGACAGGCTCAGGCCTGTGCAGAGCTTGGGGGTCCTTATGGGATGAATGCCACAGGACTGCTGCCACTTCTCAGGTCCACAGCCAGCTCCCTATCTGACAATGTCTGACCCTGATCCTGCTCCCAGAGAGGGTTCCTTTCCCTTTGGGCACCACTCTTCCAGATGGAGACTGGAAGGTCTTTTAGTGCATTTTCTATCTGCCACCCCAAAACAGAGCACATTTGTGTTTCTTTCAGAGTCCATTTCTCCAAGGATTTCAGCTTATCCATAACAGGTTATGCAGAGAGCAGCAGTCAGCCAGGCTCCTGTGCCTCCACAGTCCTCTGCCTGTGGATGCTGCCCAGCCTCACAGCTCCAGCCACCTCCCAGACACAGCTCCAGCAGCCAGCTAAGTCCGGGCGACACCTACTTACCTGCTGTGCCAGCTAAGCTGCCTTTGACAGTCACCACCCCTAATCAGGTGCCCCTAATGATTTTAATAACATGTTTATATGATGGCAAGAAAAACCAATAACCCAAACCCTGATGCAAGCTGGTTTTGTCCCAGTCTTGAGACTCCCGCTTGGAGCGGATGCCTTATTAGCCCTTTAATTCTCAGCTTCATGGCAAGGCACTGAAATGAGAGGAAATATAAAATTGGCAGCTGCAAACTAGCTTCATGTTCTCTCTCAAATTTAATAGAGATTCATGAGGCTTTACACTTATGTGCTGAGAGAAAAGGATTACGGGCTTCATGCACCTCACTTGGGTCTTAGGGAGGCAAATATCAGCAATCAGCACGCAGATGATAAATGTCTGGCAGAAGTTATTCCAAGACCCAACTGCATTAATATCAAACAAGGCACTTCAGCTCATGTGGTGTTCCAGTCCAGGCCAAGCTGTCTCAAAACCATAAGGTAAAGGAGCAGATCCATAACAGAGGACAGTGGTATCTGCTCTCTCCAGACCATGCAGGATCCAGGTTGGTTCTTGTTCCACCATGAGGCTTTCAGCCCTTAGGCACTGGTGTACCCATGCTCTGAAGCCACTGTGCTGGCACTGTCTCCCTGCCCCCTGTCCATCAGCTCAGGGCTCAGGGCAGTGTCCCCAGGGACATGATCAGACCCATGTTTTTTCCCTTTCCCCAGCACCCAGCTGATGGCTCCAGTCGTGCTCAAAAACCACTGACATAACCGATTTCACTGTGCAAGTACCACTCACTCATCGTCATCGCTCGGCTTCCTTAACTCCCCTGGATATTTTGCACAAGACAAAAAGCAGCTGAGCATTAATGCTGTGGCTGCTGGACTGTGATACTGAGCCCTCCATGTGTCCTCCTCCTCTTCTCCAAATGTGTTTTCCCATGGGGGTCCCAGGCTCCCATCCAGGCCTTGCCGGCAGCACTGCTGCCTGGCGGGAGCAGGAGCAGCTCGGGGTGTGCTGGGCACATTACCAGGGTCTGGCTGCTGAACTGCAGCTCTCAGTCAGTGAGCTGTCAGCCCTGGCAGTGACACAGCAGCCGATGAGAGTCCCCTCATGCTACAAAGCACACCCTCTCTGGGAGGTGAAGCCTCTGGAACAGGGTCCCCAGGTAAGTGGTCAAAGCACCAAGCCTGAGTTCAAGAAGCATTTGTACGATACTCTCAGGCACATGGTGGGATTTTTGGGGTGTCCTGTGTAAGCTCAGGAGTAGGACTCAATGATCCTGGTGGGTTCCTTCCAACTCAGATATTCTCTGATTCTCTGTGTTTTCCAGCACATAAGGAAAACTGACAACCTTTTTACTTCAAAATGCAGTGCACTCTGATGAAAATGAATGTACCTTAAGAAAGACTTGCCACCTTGCATTCTATCTGTAGCCTCAGTAAGCCATAAAACTTGCTGCTATATATTTTCTTTACCAGGCAGGGAACCTTGGCTGCCATTCAGGAATGTGACTGGGATATAATGGTAGTATCCAGCCCCAAATCAACCTGGATTGTACTCACAGATACAAAAGCAGCCCTGAAAGGGGTTGACTGAGATCAGACTGTACCGCAGCAGTTACATAGCAGTTCTCTCTCAGCAACTACTAAGAGAGAATCCTGACCCTAAAAACCTTAATCAGGCAGCAGGCAGGAGATAGGAGTTATCTGTACTCTGGTTTATTGGTGAGGAAGCTGTTTGACAAAGGATGACACCAATTGCACAAATCTTGGGCTGAGCCAAGAGAGAAGCCAGAGGAATGATGCCAATTTACTGCCATACCTGCGATTCCCCAGCCGCAGTGTGAGCAGGTCAGGGCCACTGGCCACGCTGCAGGTGGGGACACTTGTTAAATGTGGGGACATCTGTTACATGAGTACACATCCAGAGCTGGGATGTTATTCTAGCACCGTTTTGCTGATCATGTCAAAGATACTGACCTGTTTATGCTCTACACATCTCTTACTGAAAATAATGGAGCAGATTTCACCTTACTGGCGTCCCTCCACAGAGCCAGCCTCTGTGTCCTAGTGAATGATAATAGCTGCTGTGCCATTGTCATTCCCATGCAGTAAAGCATGTTGGAAGCTGTTTCCTCCTGTTTGTTCTCAACATGGATCATTGCTCCTTTCAGTGCTGCAAGAGTCAGACCAAAAGAAAAGCCAGTGGTTTCCCAGCAGAGGTGTTTCATAAATTTACCACTCTGGCGTGAGGAGATGCAGGCACAAACTGGCACGGAAGGCTCTCAAAGACTCCAGGGCTTCCCGTTGCTGGTGTGGAACGGAACCCCAGCAGGAAGTGGCCACCCCAGTTAGCAACAGGGAAGCACAGAACATTGGGCGTGTTCAGTGCCAGCCAGGGCTGAGGGCACAACAAAAGCTTCTCTTCACTTACTTCTCCAATTTATCAAAGAAACAAGGGCTGCATTGTTGGTTTTGTATATCTGAGGTACTGTCAGCTTTAAGCCAACAAGATATAATACAAGAATTATTTTGAGCAATTCAAGGTTAGTTTTTGTTGCTTTTTTCTTTAACTTTCCAGCAGCAATCCATTTTCATTTTGCACATGGACACATTCAATAGTGCAGGCACAGAGTGCTCTTAGGCAAAGCACAGGCAAGAATTCAGATAAAGAAGAAAAAAAAAAATCTGGGTTTTTGTCCAGTCTTTCAATTAACTTTGTTGGCAATCTGTAACAAAGAATTCATAAAAATCTTGAGGCATTTTTACAAGTAAGATGGAAAGTGGTTTATATTTTTTTTTTCATCTTGCAGGAAATTTCCTTTTCTTTCTCTGAAGCAAAAGAAAACACATCAATAAAGAATGAATTTCCAAAATCTTTCTTTGACTCACAAGCAACCTGAAATTATACAGCCTAATTCACTTCAAGCACTCCCAGCTCAGCCATGCAAGTGTGTCATTCCCAGAGGCAAATGCTGCATTTCTGAAAGACAATCCATTAGGCACCACCACAGTTCCCCTCCCTGCCTTCACACACTGGGCTAGACTGCACATCCACTCAGTGTCCTTGCCCCCTTGCCACACCAAGTTCCTCTGACTGCTGGCACGAGCAGCAGTCGCCTATGAGCATCACCATCCCTTGATTTGTCTCCTACACACCCAAAATCTCCTAATACAGAAAGAAACCCTGCAAAATACCTGCAGAGGAAGAGCTGGGAACTTTGCTCCCTCGCTGCCCTTTGTTGGTGTCTGTCTCTGGGCCTCAACACAAATGTTGTCATGGATGTTACTGGGGAGCCCAGCAGGGACTGCAGCCACACCACCACCAGCCTCCACTCTCCAAGCATTTTGGCCTCATGAAAACCTGCCAGCAATTTCAGTGAATCGCTGGAGTTCTGGAGGGGATTTTGTTGCCGAGAAAGAGTCAGATATCATCTCCTTTACAAGAAAAGGAAGTGTCATAAAAAGGCACTTGAACTGCTCAGGTTGCCTCCAGCAGCCAGGAATGTGCCAGGAGTGCAAGGCCACAGCAAGCACCGAGAGTGGCACTGGTTTTGTCTTTAGCTTTGCTCAGACAGAAGCATTTGGAGAATGCTTAAGCCGCTGAATCAGGCTCGCTGAGTGTCTTGGCACACTGCTCTCAGTTCATCAGCCTATGTGAATTTACCAGCAGCTACAGAAGTATTTGTACAGCACAGTGGGTGGATTTCTCCATAGAGTCACTCGTGTTATCTCTTCCAGGTGTATATTTCTTCAATTCTAGAGAGACACATTGAAAGAAGATGTGAGGGCCAACAGATCTGCTGTTAATATCACACACACGTGGATATGAAGGTGGCAGCTTTTTGTCACTCACTGAAAGCTGTCAGGAATGTGACAGAACAACGGGGTCCTGAGAACATCAGATTCTGAACACTGGCACCTACTGATAGCTTTTTGTCATGGACGAGAGGGAAAAACAAAATTTTATTTTGGACCTGATAAATAGATGTCCCTGGAGTGTTCCAGTAAGATCTATAAGAGTAAAATAAGCACAGACTCCTGGATTTACATGAATTATGAATAAAGAGCTTTGTCAGAAAACAGTTAATTTTCAGAAGTGTAAGAACAGGCAGGCAGTAAGCTTTTGAAGGTTGTAACAATGGTATAAAGTGCTATGGGGATACTCATAACTGCCTTTATTTTCCTACTTATATGTATCCACTCTTGCATCCATAAACATTTATATGGTCTTTTCCCTAGCAATGCTTTTTTCTCCATGGACTTCTCATGTTTCTCTATTCCTGATCCCACTGTCCCTGTAACTTTTCCTCATCGTTGCACCCCTGTCTGTGTTCCCTGTTACAAATTCTATCTTCCTTTTGATCTCTTTCCCTGTCTGCTCTGGGCTATCTTGGCAAGTGTAGGGTTTTCCCTTCAAGAAGGTTATAGAACTGGTACCTTCTTAGTGCTGCTTGATCAAAAAAATTCAAACTGAGTAGCCAAGAACAGAACTGAGACACTCAAATTCGTTGCTCAAAAGCAGTCTCAAGAACAGCACCACCTCCTTCTATCACCATGTAGGGCCAGTACCTCCCAGTATCAGCTTTCTGGATGTTAACAGGCTTCTTATGACACAAGAGTCTGCAAAAGCAGAGCACTGTTGCTCGTGCTGACTTCCTGGTGGCCCTGCATCTTGGGGTACAGGCAGAGATACAATGCTGATGTTCATAATAATGGCTAAACACTAAGCCATATTCCACCAAGCTCCAGCGTGAACCAGTTTACTACCGAGGAGATGGAGATTCCATCACACCATCCATATGCAGCTGTGTCTCTCCAGAGAAAGCCTTGGAAAAAGCTGTTGTGTTCCTCAGTGAGCAGCTCAGAATAAAAATGAAAACCGTATGTTTAAAGCCCAATACGCTGATTATCAAATTCATTGCTGGTTTGAGAGAACACAAGTTGAGCAGAATTAATGCATTGTGCCAGCTGCAAAACTTCTGGCAGATGGAGTAGAAAAACAGCAGCCTGGGATGCTGGGAATGATCTTTACCTCTTTTGAGGGTGATGTTTCTATAATGAATATATTTAGGTGATGAAAAAAACTCTTGTGCAAAGACGATCTTGCTTTTTCTTCCATCTTCCTTTGAAATAATTATTTCAAACACAACGACTCTTCAGGAGATCAAGAGGTAGGATTATAAAAATATCTCAGCACAGACTGATTGCTGGTGAAGAAAGAAAATAGACACTATTTACAGCTCAGAGAACTCCATGTTTTAAGATCTGAGATGTCATTTTTAGCTACGCATTCATCTTTTTGGTTCACATTAACCACCATCATCTGTTAAGTCAATAGTTATCTTCCCTACCTATCTCCGAGATGTTCTGAATGAACCCATCGGTCAAGGAAGCCTTCAGCACTGGTGGTGTTGGGAAGAAGAAAAGGCACACACAGATCAGAAGGAATCAGACAGTAAAAGTTTCGTCATCCATCATCACTGAGCTTGTTTTGTTAAACAAAGTATAAACTTATCTCCTTACCTACCTGAATAAAACTGCTGTGCCATCTTATGTGCATCTGCTGTTCAGATTTCAACAGCCAAGAATCTAATCTATTTAAAAATAAGTCCAAAGGCAATTTTAGTGGTAAGATACAGCTGAAAACTGGGTAAGCTCAGCTCTAGAAAAGGTTAGAGAAATCTTATACAGAATCTCTGGCATTGGGAAACCTCAGTCCACATCTGCACTACAGAATGTGCATTTCTTATCAAATGCTGTGTATGCAGAATGTTGTGATCACACAACAGGGGTTCAGACACCTCAATGTAGGATTGTACTTGCATTCCAGTGCAGCCTACAGTTTTTAACGGTATTGCACAGTAAAACAAATATATGGCTTCAGATCTGCAGCCATACATTACATCCCAACATCACATTCTACTCTCTCTCTGTCTCAGTTTAAGCTTTTCTTTCTTGTCACCTCTGAGCTATGCTCAAAGGTCTCAGAAACAACACACTGTCCTTAAACTCTTGGTTCTGCACCACCGAACAAAGCAAAGAAGTGAAATTACCTTGATTTTTCTTACACAGAATGAAAGTGATCCACACATCACATAAGGACACAGCTGGAGAGCTGAGATCTGAACTCACTCCCACCCAGACCCAGCCTAGTGCTCTGGCTATGCCGTGGTTCTGCTTTACTTCTAGAGTTCTGAAATCTTCAGCTTCATTTTTCCCACCTTCAGTTGCCCTGCTTAGCATGTTAATATGCTGTTATAGGGAATAACACTTCAACCTCCTGGTCAGGAAACACGCAGTCTGAGAGGACAGTGACAGATGACAAGCACATTTTGTGAACAGTTGCTAATTATCAAAGCCTTTTGATAATATTTATCCAAATAAACTAACACAGAGGTAGAAAGCTCAGTGCAATTAGGAGAAGTGCCCAAGGCCTGATGCTGTGCACTTGGACAGAGTTTAATTAGTGAAACAGCAACATTTTTGTACAAATCCTGACAATTAAAGCCAGCAGCTAATAACATTTCCAATGCTAGGCTAAACCATGCCCAGATAAAAATTGTAATGAATATAAATTAAAACTTAAGCTATAACACAGATTTCTAAAGGCACTTGCAAATCTCTCTGACCAGCAGCATTTGGGGACAGCAGAGCTGTGTGCTGACAGAGTTCAGGTTATATTTTGGTTGTGGGAGGATTGCTTTGTTATTTTTCTTTTTGCTTTAACTCAGAAAGTTGAAATACTTCTAAATTTTTTAACAGCCAACACAGAAGCAACAGCAGACTAATAAACAACGCTTCTTTGTGCCTTTACTTGTAATTTCTGCATTCCTGTTTTTGCTTGTGGCCTCACAAGAATCCTTGCAGCCAGGAGCAGCACACCCACAAGGACACAATGACCCCATGTCTTCCTTCATCCACGGAGAATGGAGGCTGAAGGACACACTCAGCTGAGCTGTGTCCCCCTCCAATCAAGCTTTTGTTATGAACATGGGTCAATAAAGATAACAGTAGATTCTGAAATTTGCAGCTCCTCTTTCTCACCAAGTTTTGTTATGAAAACTCCAAGCAATATAATTTATAATACTACATAGAAAAGGCAAATCCCTCCACTTTTTCTGCAGCAGCAGAGAGCTTTTGCCTTCCCTTTGGTGAGGGTAAGCATTTCTGCAGAACACCTTTCAGTGCTACTCCAAGGGAATGAGATGATTATTTTTGCTGACAGCACCAGCCCCTCTTTCCCACTCCACGCAGCATGTCATGAGCGTCACACGTAAAAATAAAAACAAACATTTTACAGCAAGAAATTAGCCTGTTATGGTTTCTGTTGATAGGGAGAATCAAAAGGGCAGACTGGCACCATGCTACAAATTAGCTGCTTAATATATTCATTTTCTCCTTTTTGAGTTTTCATGGGCACTTTGAGACACTGCAGATGCTCATCCTTTAGACAGCCCAATTAAAAAGAGAGATTCAGTGTTTCAATACAGCACTGTTTATAGCATTTTTCCTTGTTATTTCAGGACATCAGTGGTTGATAGAATAAAACACAGTCAATTTGATTTGTTGGTCATGGGGCTCACTTCCTCTCCATTTGCAGGCTGCTGACTTTTTCGAGAGAAAAATTTTTATATCACAATATGTTTCATTTTCTTTCTAAAACCAGGGTTCCAGGTAGCTGTGGTTATAGTCACACTTGAACCAGACCTATGCAGTCTAAGATTTAACCCACAGCTGTCCCTCCTCCCTTAAAAGAATTAAAATCTCCTGAATTTTTCAGTTGTCAGCACTGCTTTCTGTCAGTCCTGCTTGACGCATTGTCATTTGTCTCAAGAATCAGTAAGAGCTCAGTGCCAGCGTGAAGAGCAGACGTGCCAGAGCGAGCAGTGCAGGAAACAGAGGCAAGATCTTGTACAATTTATCTTTACAGTAGGACAGCACCACATCCTCTCCTCCCCAGCGCTGGGCAGGTAGTGAATGGCCTCATCCCCAATGGGCATTACCTAACCTTTATTTTCATGCTGCTTTGATTGGTAAATAAGGAACACTTCCCTCTTTTCCTGCCATTGTCTGAAGCCATGCCTTACAAACTCTCATATGGAACTCAAATTACAGCTGCCTTCCAGCAAGCAGCCACCTCTACACATCATTTGACACTTTGATCATAGGGAATGCTTTCCAAAGAGTCCAGCTACGTGCTGAACACCGAAATATCCCTCTAAGAAGGTGGAGAAAAGGAAGTGTGATTCACATGTCATTATCATTTATTGGCAGATCATTCACAATCCTGGGCTCTGTGGCAGGGACAGAAGGAGTTGGAAGGCTTTTTAAAAAGACCCCATTTTGAAAGAGCCCAATGCAAAGATCAGGCATATTCAAGGAGGTTCTGCACAACCTCCCCACTGTTAATTTCTGTCAAGGCAATAGGCAGTGTATGGAGAGATTTTTGTAACAGAGTGAACAAGATTTTGCCTGAACTCAAATTATGTGATATGGGTAGAAAAGTAACTATGCAAGAACAAGTCATGGGAAGCTGTTTCTTAAGGTAACAGATCATTTGTAAAAGACTGTTGAGAAGATGCTTTTGTGCTGCTGACAATGCCATAATGAAATCAGACTCTTCAGCGACTTTACAGAAACTGCAGGTAGAACCTATATTGCTGAAGCTTTTCTTAAGGTGTAAAACTCATTACTAGCAAAGGGCTAAAAGCCATAAAACTTTGGTCTTGAAGGTTCTAGTGTTCAGATGATGAAAGACCTTGAAGGACTGCATTTTGAATGAGCTGTCAGGTTCAGAGTTAGAACTGAGCTTTGAGGTACTCATCAGAAACACAGAAATTCAGGATAGGGTACAACTTTAAATGGAACAAGCTGGACCAGTCATAACTGAGTCAGTAGTTAAGCAGAATGCACATACCACAAGTAAAAAAGTACTTAGAGGCTTCTGGGGACTTGCTGCTTTCATCCATCAGAGCTCCACTCAGCAATAGAACAACAAAGTAGAGCCTGTATGGAGACAACTCGGCCACCAGCATGTTAAAGGACCAAGAATGTATCTCCTTGAGCATCAAATCAATTGGCGGCTGCCCAAACTTGTTGCTTTTTCCAGACTTGGTAAGATGTTTTTGAGAATCTTCAGCAAGGTGAAATGGGAAGGGACAACATGAAAAACAGCAGCCAAGTGCATTACCTTGAGGCACAGCTACAGAATACTGGCAAACAGGACCCTTATGGGTCCTTATGCAGACAGGCCACTTACAGAAGGAAATTTTCCACAACGTAAATCTTAGGTATGGATAAATAGTATTATTTAGTGTATGCATATTCTTAAAGCATAAAGGCAAAGAATATTATTTCTTTATAAAATAGTTCATATCTTGTGTTTGCTTGTGGTGTGAATAAGACCACCACATCAGTGCTCTTCTGCAGTGTCAGAAGGGAATACTAAAGTTAGCAAGATACAAAGCCTAAATTTCAGGGACATTTCGGTGCACTGGATGCAGTTAAAAAAGTGAGTTGAAAGTATTGCCTTGTCTCCTGGTGAGCAACCAGTCCAGAGAGCAGAGGTCTCTTACCCATGCACATCGTCAATAGCTGTTTCTGTCTCTCTGTGAGATGTCACCCCTTACCCATAGCAAGACTAAACTGCTTCTTGCTTCAAATAGAGACACAGACAATTCAACCAACCCCCTGCCTACTAAATGGCACTCAAACTATTTGCCCTTGCCAGAAAGGCCCTACCTAACTCAGATGTTACAGAAAGTGTATTCCTACCTTTCCTAAATCAGAATCTCTGCCTTAGCCTGCAAGGATTGTCAGCAAGAGGAAGCAGGTGCAATGACTCTAAAGGCCAGTAGTTCCATCATTTCTGTGAAGAAAGTCTGACTGCATACTACCTATTTTCCACAGCTCCATGTAAATTAGTCATTATCCTGGGAAGAAAACACATAATTGCTTCTGCCTCTGAAGATATAAGACTTCATTTGTTGGCAAAGTTGCACTGGCCTTAAAATCCAGCAAATTTTCATTGTCACAGTATGCGAACAACAATTTTTCAGCACCCTTTATTGTGCCCAAGCTCAAAAAACTATCACAGTGGCATCAAAACCATTAGGTTGTCAGACTTGAGTGAGTGACTTTTTGTCAGTGAAGAAACACTGGACAACCTCCATTAGATTTGCCAGCGTAGCTTACTTATTTTTACTGTATTCTCTTAAATTCAACACATCATATCACTCTTCATCCACTTTGTCTCCTTATCTACAATGCTTTAAAACAGAAATAGCTTTAGGAAAGGATGAAAGATGTGTTTAATTTTTGCCAAGTGTGATATCATTAAAGTCATTAGCCAATATTGGTTCCAACAGGAGATTATGAACAGTGGGAATTTAACATGCTTCTTCTGCAGAATTAATCGACACATGTCTCAGTGTTTTTGTGTGCAGCGACAGCTTGAGGCTGTCAAGTTATACCATTTCCTGACTGAAAAACATCAGGCAAGCTTACACCTATTTTAGAAGTACAAATAGAAGATGCAACCGAAGACAAATTGTTATGTACAAAGTTTTAAAGCATAGGAAAATTTTTGCTAAGAGATTTCCCAGATTACACTGGATATTATTTTTAAATATAACTTTTATGAAGGAGAATGAGTTCAATAAAAGCTACTTAAGTTTACTGGTTTTGTCCAGACAATTTCTATTGCCTGTTGCGGTAAGACACAGGGCATTCAGCTGGGGATTTAACATATCCCTGCAAAGCTAGTCCAAAGACGTGGGGACAGCTTCACCGAGGATACACAAGTGGAGGCAAACAGATCCCCAGCAGACAATGACAGCAGCCAGTGAATTTGACTCAAGCAACAAAGGGTCAAGGAGCATGAGGGCTCTGGAGGAGGGGGCTGGGAGTTCAGCACAGCAAGGCAGGCGGCAGGGCAGGGACCTCTCCAGCCTGAGCGCAGCCCTGTGAACCCGGGAACGGCACCTGGGATCACTGGCTGAAGGACTCACCGTCTGGTCAGGACTATTAAGGTCTATTCCCGCATCCAGGGCCCTGACAGAGGGAACCAAGATGAGCTGGAAATACCTCCCCACTGATAAACAGCAATACAACTCTCAGGGCCAGTGCAAATCCAGACAGAGAAGGGAGCCACACAAGATCATCTATTGCTTGCAATGGCAATTCCCAATTCCAAGAAAATTAACTTACAAACTCACAGGCTTTCACAACTCACGATTAAAATGAGTAAACTGGTGTCTTCTTTTATGCAAATACATTGTTTTGTTCTGGGAATATAAAACAATACACTGGGGCATCTAAAGGACCTATATTCCTCTGTCTATCATTATCACACCATTCCACTTAAATCCTCCTATGTTTTAATAGAGGAAATATAAGCATATACGGAACTTCTCCTTGGAAAAATACATCCTTAAAATTTATTTTACAGGAAAACAAAAATCTGAGATCCCCAGATAACACCCATTTCCCTGCAGTGAGGCCTCATATCTGCCACTCTGTGCTGTCTGGGGAGATCAGCACCTGTCTTCCTCCAGCCTTGCATACTGGTATTGCTTTTACCCAAGCAGGCAGCTGTATCTGTAACACTGTCGAGTATCAACCGGAACTCATCTTACTTTCTACGCAGAGATCATCAGCTTAACACTCAGTGTAAAGAGAAAAATGAGTGTCAGCAGGCAACCATTGCATGCGGAGCCATTTTTGTCCTTATCAGAGAAAAGCCCTAGCGCATCTCCCAAGGAAAATCGTGGCAGCCAGCCAGAGACAGCAGATTATCACCATCACTTTTTAAATGGTCTGGAAGAGCTTTTCATAAATGTTTGTCATGCTGCATGTTCAGGATTAATTGTTGCCAAGAGATTATCATCTTCATCCAAATTAAAGATATTAAATTAATACCAGGGAAGTTTCAACTGCCCTGAAAGGTAAAAGTGGATTTGTTATGAATGCTTACAACTTGCTTTAAGATTTCACAAAATGCAATAGGGTGATGGTGGGGTTTCAGACACAGTTTTGTTTTTTAGTGGATCAATCAAAAGTTAGCTTTTTAATTGTGGCATGTCCTTTGGCCGCTTAAAGAACAGAATGCGACTTTTGGTTGATATTCATAAAAGCTCACCTCAGAGTTCAAAGCCTCCTTGACTTCCGGCCGACGAGGACTTCACATCGCCGTGAGTTCGGAGAAGGCCCGGTCCAGGCCCCGCTGCCCCTCACCCCCGGGCGGCTGGGGGGGACTGCCCTGCCAGCAGCAGCCTGGGCTCGGGCTTTCATGGCAGACCAGCCTGGCTCGGGAACTCTCAGGCCGGGGGAGGGGATGATGTGCCCCCGTCCGGGCCCGGATCAGTTCTTAGCAGCTGTGAAACGCCCTATGGGGGGGAGCTGGCCTGAGAGCTGGCTGTGGGCCTGGGCCCTTTCCCCAGCAGGGGGAGGGGAGCCTGCAGCCTGCGGCGGCTCCGGGCTGGGCTCTCCCTGGATGGGACCGAGGGGTGGAAGCGGAACCCTTCCATCAGCCGCGCTGCTCTGGGATCTGTCGGCCTGAGTTTCCTCCCTGCATCCCCGCGGCTTTTGAAAATCCCGGCAGAGATCATGTGACCTGGCAGAGATCATGTGACCACCGCAGGCCTGGGCAAGGACATTAACCGTTTCCCTCCTCCGTGGAAGGTAGCAAGTGAAGATAGCATGAACTAAAGTCAGTGAAAGAATTGATAGGGACTGCTGGAATAAAGGGATAGAGGAAGTGGACATTTTTGTATGGACTTCTCTGGATGAATCATAGAGATATGGACTAACATCATAATGCTGTTCAGGGGCAGTGCAAAGTCTAGTCAAAGGTTGTTTTGTTTGATGCCTCAGCTCCTGGGCAGAAAAGGAGGTCTCTATTTCCTTTGTTATAGAGAGGATTTTAGAGGTAGAAAAAGAGAACCTTTGTTGTATACTAGAGTGAGCATTCTTAAAATGGTACCCTGAATGTACCAAAGACCATAAGCAGCTTGGAAAACTGCTAATGGGGTGGGACTGCACAGATCTGCAAATCCCAGGGAGTTGCAGATTTGTGACATTGCGAGCCACCAGAATTTTTTCTTGTGGCATGGTCTCTATGAAAATGCTAGGGAGACTCCTCTCCCAAAGGAGTGTAAGGTTATGTTTAATGGTTGTGGCTGACTGAAGTAATGGCTTCTCTCTATGTTGTGTAGAAAAGTGAATAGTTTGTGGAAGAGGAAAAAGTTGGGCTTTCTTTTTCTTTTTCTTTCTTTCTTTCCTTCTTTAGTGTGTTAATAAACTATCTGTTTAGCTATAAGTTGAGCCTGTTTTGCCTTTTTCATCCAAAATCCTATCTCATATTTACTGAACAAAATTCAGCGAACTTAAACCCATTATATTTATTGGTGGCCAGTACAGGGAAAGCGTAACCCAAGCCACCACAGGTGAATATACCTTCTGTGTTATCCAGAGCAGGGAAAATTAAGGCAAAAAGCAAAGGCATGCTTTGCGTCAAGATTTACCAGGAATCCTTCAATGGTTCAGAGTAACAACAGCAATACCACTCCAGCTGCTACCAAAAAGACCAAAAGCTCATCAGCGTGCAGGCAGATTTTAGTTTCCAACCAAATGCTCAAAAAAAGCCTTTCCTTTTACATGTAATACTTCACTGAGCTACACTTCTGTGCCGAAAGGATCTGTCTAAAAGCAAAACAAGATACTCAGAACATATTTGTATTTAAATCATAAAGGGAAAAAAATTTTGAAAAACCAAGACTAGCTGCTGAAAACTCAAGAGCTGCCACAGTGCTTTCCTCATGGCTACTCAGAGCCTGCTTTCCTCCAACTGAAGCGCTCCTGATTTTTTAACTCCCTCTTGCAGCAATCTTGTGTATTTCTCACCAGAAAAAAAAATTCTGGCAATACAGCCAGGTGATCCAGGGCTTTTTTAGGCCCATTGGTGCATGGAAACATGGCAAGGAATTGAGTATATACAGTTTTGTGGATGGGAGTTGGGCTGTGAGCTGCCATCTGATCCAGACCCAGAACTGTGGTTCCCAGACGCTTAGGGGATTGCGCTACAAATTCATACCTGGAAAACAAAAATTTCCCAATTTGAAGTTAAGACACTTTCCTGATACTGGTCCTGACACATTCTCCTGATATACCAGACATCTGAAATTGCACTCACTGTATAACAAGCTCTGTGCTGTATTTACAAGTAGTCACAACACAACCGGTGCCTGTGAAGAGACCAAAAAAAGCAGCATTGATTTCCAAATGTGAAATTATTGTGGTAAAGCAGTTCAAGCCCTTTTAATATACTAAAAATGTCCATTTTAGCTGGAAAGAGAAAAAAATAGCATAATGAAAACACTACTACTTTTTAGAGAATACAACTCCTCATGAGAAAGTGCTAAATGCAAACAAACCTCAGTAAAAATAAAGACTGTATAAAAATGCAGTTTAATCTAAATTTTTCTGGAGCTGAACACTCCATCTCGCTACCTATCACAAAAGGGAGTAAGGAAAAGAAAAAAAGAAAAGACTGGAAGACTTGCTCATAGGAAAAGAAAATATTTTAAGAAGTCATTAAAGCAGCAAACTTCCTAAAGAGGATAAATCTGCACGGCAGCAGCTGAACAAGCTGCCCAGTCTATTTTATCAAAGAGCTGGGTTTTTTTCCTGTTATTTGACAAACAACTGGCATCCAAGCTGCTAATTATTTAACCATGGTGGGACTTTTAACTCCATTTAGGGGAGAAAAATATAGCTGCTGTAAATTCCAATGCTGCACAACCATCTACAGCAGCTGTCTTGAAATCTACTTTATGTCCTTTTTTATCTGTCTCTACTAGTACTGTTTCCCCAACTGGTGCAGAGGAAATGGTGCCTCTCTGGTACTGGCTGAAAGTTATTTTTGTCCTAGGCAAAACACTGCAAATAACTTTGAAATAATTAGGTACGTAGTGAATAACATAATTCTACATTCTTCATTTAGATGATTGTTTCATCACAAGTTACGTGCACAATGAAATTTCTTTGCATCAGACCCAGTATTTTATATTGCGTAAGTGTGAATTCCGCTAATTATTAACCAAAAATTGAAAAGAAACTTGGTCAATTACCATTTCCAATGGTTTAAATACTGTGCTTGCATTCCAAGGCAGCAAGTGGCAAGCAAGGGACCCTTTTGACCATCATGTCACAAAGTTTAAATTAAACCAATACTGTTTCTCCTCCCCTTGCTTTGAACACGAAGATTTTTGCATTGAGGTTTTTATCTGTGTCATTCTATAGCAATAATTTACCGATGGGTCTATGAGGAAGCGTGAACTTTAATTTCTCTAATCCGTTTCCAACCTCTACCTACTCTTCATGAAATCTGAGAAAATCAGGACCGTGAGTCACTAAGCCCACAGTTTTTCTGACTATATATCAGAGACTTTTTCAGGGATCAGTAAAAGCCACGATCACATTCTTTATGGAATTAGGTAATTGCCAGTAAGGGCACCTTTTGAATATAACCAACCATTACGAAACCCTCTGATTAACGGTTAAAGCAGGCTTTGGTAAAAATCCACACATTTTTGGTACTCATTTTAAGAGCATTTAAATTAAAACCTTAAAGTAGTCTCAGTGTGGAACAAAGAATGCATAATAAACAAATGTGCAATTTTACTGAGGCCACAAACTTTCTGAAAAAAGTTAATAGGTCTATGTCAGTAAAACACAAGTTGATAAATATCTTTTCCAACTCTATGAAAAATGTTAAATCAGAAAAATGCAGGATTTCTATATAGGATGCCTGATGAATGTCCAAAAATATCTTCTTTTCTCTACCTAAGTAGAGAGAACAAGGTACACTAAGACAGTGGGGCTACTGATCATTAGTTAATGACTTCAAAGGGTCAACTCTTCACATGAAGGCTCCCAGATCTTTCTAACTCATGGACAGAAAATCACATCCCTTGTTCAAAAACTGTCTACTACTGACATCCAAGTAAACAAGCATTCTTCTGAGATCATCCTGTGCATGAGGGAAGATAAACAGTGTTTCTCAGCTTAAGGCGGTCAACAGCCAAGACAGCTGTCAAATTAAAAAGCCAAAAATAATAATTTAAAAACCCATTAATTTTAAGGACTCCACAAAAACTCTAGCTAATGAAAGATGTTTCCTTCTTTATTATTGTGTAATACTTTTCACAGAAACATAGTATTTACAAATATACACATACAGATTGCTGATCATAAAATGTTATTGAAGAATTAGTCAAAAAAATCAATTTACAAAACCCAAAAACTCTTCAAAGATATTCTGGCTGAAAAAATTTAATGAAATTTCAAGGAGATGCTTCTGTACAGAAAGATAGGTTTTAGCTTCTTGAGTTCTGGTAAATTAGGTGAGTTGTGAACCAAGTGAGCCAAGCTCAGCTGTACATTTGAGATGAGGCAGTTCTTTTCCAATTGTTCTTTCCACACAATTTCTTGATGGTCAGTTCCAACAGGTCTCAGGAGGCACTGGTTTGGATGTTTTTGGAAGCTGCAAGCATTGCTCTCACTTTGGCCATAAGATCCTGTAGAAAATAAAAGAAAAATATCTTGCAGATTCACGTAAGTTTCGTTCCTACTTTTTACAAACAGCGACCAAGAACTATATTTTGATACAGTAATCATTCTTTCTCTTACAGCTGCACTTCAAACAAGCAGTCTAATATTAAACTAGGAAATGCTATGCCATTAGCTCATTTAACTCAAAAATGCATAAACCAATGACCTAACCTGGCTTGATTAAAATAGGACGGACAGCACCTGAGAAGCAACAAAACTGTTGTTTCCATAAGCAAACAGATTAAGAAAGACAGTGAACATGTGTCTACGTCATATGCGAAGTTTAGAATTGCCTGAGGTGGTAAGAGAGGAAAACAATACGCTGGACATAGTTAATTAGGCAACATACTCTGAATTTGCCTATTTGTACCTGAGTGATTTTACTCTGCACTGACGAAACAATCGCTGAAGAGATTTGGCCATCTTTTTCCTGAGAAACTCCCCTAAAAAATAAAATTAGAAATTTATAGTAAAAACTTTGAAAATGCATTTCACTCACCATCTTGATTTGTGTTTTATTGTATATGTCTCTCATATGTAAGTCAGCAGTACTCTCAGTCAACTAGAGGATGTAAGTCAGGGTCAGGAAAATCACTTGTACAACTGCTCAGACAAATCGCAACAGCAGCCAGAGAATTTTTAGCAGGACTGTTCTATATTCTAGAAATAATTTAATCATGAATCTTGACACACGTTACAATTCAAACCACTCTATTAAAGTTCTACTTCAAAGAGTTCTCCCATTTCATGAAAGCTTCCAATTTCCAACGTAGAAATAGGTTGCAGAATTTTCGGCACCAGTTTTCCTGTCAGAGTAGGTCGAGATGTTTACTCCAGAGTGCAAAAGAGATCCACCACCTTCATCAGACGGATGCAGATCGTGCTGTGCTCCCAGTGACTTTTACTTTTGATAAGCACACATTGCACACACACAGAGCTCCTCACCCCACGACTCTGGTCACAGACACCCTGACAGTCCAGAGACAGCAGCACTGCAGTATGACAGTAACAAGAGCACGGTACCTGGAGCGTTCCTGGCTGGATTCCCTGCTCTCCACAGGAGAGACACTAGTCGAATGTACAGAATTTTTGTATGTGGATGGTTTTCCTGGTGACATGGATGGTGAGGGAGACCTAGCTCTGGATTTAGTACGTGATCTAGACCGCCTCTTCTTTTTCTTTTCATGGGGACTTCTGTGAGAAGAAAATATTTTATTGAAGCATATTTAAAGCAATATTACACTAGCTAAGCTGAAGTTACTTTTCACACTTCTGAAAGCTTTGTACCCTCTTCCACAGGATGTTTCTCTTGCACTCAGCAAGCCTTAGTCTTACCCAATACTGCACGTTTATGGTTGTACAATATACTTTCTCAGAAGCTCTTTTTAATATATTACATTAGGCAACTACTGGCTCCTGAGGTTCTCACTTGGATGTTCTACTTTAAAAGGTGCTATGCTGTAACACACTAAATTTCCACATAAATGGCATACAACTCTGATGCTCAGAATTTACCCCACATTTTTTAATATAGAATTTAACATTCAAGACTTAAAATTGCAAAACTTCCTTACACTTTTCTTGCATAAATAATGATTAAGTGGCAGACAAAAACCCCACAGCCTCTAACATTTTCATGACTACACAAAACCATCAGCTACAAAGTCAGTTATTCCTTGACAACCTATGAAGTTTAATTGCTTAATTTCTTAAAACATCATCATGAAATCTAGCTGTAAACAGATTTCATATTTAAATCTTGAAAATCTTGGCAAACATTTGTCATGCAAGAAAAGCATTTTACTCTAAGCTTCTTCACTGTTTTTCATCTCAGATTATGATGAACAAATAGAACAGCTGAATGATGCAGGATCTGTTCCACAATTGAACATGGAAACTGGTCCATCACATTTTTACTTGAAAACTTAACATGTCAGGGCTGAAACAGTTTTTGATTTAATTTCTGCAATTGGAGCTGCAAAATATCCTTATCTATGTTTAACTACAGTACTCCTTCAGTCTACATCTTCTGTACTTTCTGCCATATTTTATTGTGCCACTTTCTGCTTTCCTGTTTGAGGCGTAACAGTTTAAAATTTTGACTTATATAAGCAATATTATTCACAGAGGAATGTAGTTTGTTTCACAACTGCCATTATAATTTACAACTTGGAGTGGCGCAATTCTAAAAATACTTTATAGTTTAAAATGCTGAATGGTCAAGCAGCAGACATACCAACACAGCATTGAAAACAGCATGGGGATGTGAAAAACTATTCTATTGTGCGTTTATAGGAAAAAAAACATTTTAAGCTTCCATATCTTTTCTGCTTAACCAAATTTGCATGAATTCCACAGGAATCTCTATTATCTTCATTTGATGAATGTTAAAAACTGAATCAGCTGAAGTATGCTTAGAAAGTTCTCAATTATACCTACCACACATCAATTAATTACAGGCTATCAAGAGATGTTGTAAGAAACAATAGAATGTTTTAAATGAAGCTGAAAGTGACTTCTTTCTTTCTTATTCCACAAGACATACAGAGAAAGAAGCTGAAGACTAAATGCCATTTTAATAGTTTAAGAGAGACTGTATGCAGAGTGCTCTCAAAATGACACCTCAATTCACACTTCACATTCCAGTATGCCAGTAAGATAACTGTAAAATACCTGTTTGCTAAATCAGAGTTGCCCTTATTTATGCAGATATGACGTGATGTCAAGCAAGTTGACATCATAGTTGCACTATGACCTGTGCAGAGGCCATACAGCTTGCATAAGCACAGCATGAGAAAATGACCCAACAAGAGGGAAATATGAAACTCCCAGTGAAATCTGAACTCTCACGGCCAGCAGACAGCAGTGTATTAACATCCACCAATTTGACTGGGGAGCTGCTACTCAAACTTATGCAAGAACAGGGAAGAACAACAAGTGTATCCATTATTTTTTTTTTCCCTGAAAAAATTCTTCTATCAAAATAAATCTCCAGAATATACGCAGGTTAGGTTCTAGCTAAGGAGTCTACAAGCCATCAGGCATTAAGCCTAACAGGATGCCAGGAGCCTGCTGTCCAGGACCAGGAGGCCTTACTTGGAGCGGGGCCGTTTCCTGCTGTTGCCAGGGCTGTTGCTGATGCGATACGCTGTGGGAACACTCCTCTCCTCTCTCCGCCGTTCTGGAGTGTGAGCCCTTCTCCGGGGTGACCTTGATCGTGACCTGAGCAGAGAGAAAATATTCTAAAGTTCGCTTTTTGATACTTATTTCAAAACTTTTACTTCAGTGGAATTGTGCTTCACCGAATACAAACACATCATCTTTCAAACACCTATTTTATACCAACATGGTGCATTTAGGCTCCAAGACTTGTCAGCTACGTAAAAATTTCTTGCCTATCCAAGACATTTGAGATGAAGTTATCCTTTTTTTTCACTCCCACCAGAGGGCTAAAAAAAAGGAATTATTTTTTCGGTCTTGTCTGCTATGACATCTTCTGTATTATTTGGTGGAAAATTTTTATTTTAGTCCAGCAACCTTTTGTGGCAACACAGTTTACTAAACTTGGTATGCAGAAATCCAATTTGCACAAAGCCTGGGATTGGCAGGCCTGACCTTGTCTTCCCAAATTAGTGGTGTGTTTTTAGAACTGCTACCTCACAGAGATAAATACACATTCTTCATGCAGTGCCTATCTGACAAGTCCAGGAAATGCACTGGATGATACAGAATAATCCTAGCACAGCCAGTATTTTCACCAGTGTAAGTGACCAACAACCCATTATCAGTGTTGTTTGGCACTAGCACTTGGACTTGAAATATTTCTCCTAGAAAAGTGAGAAGGAGATTAAGAAGGGAAAATAGAAAGCACGCCCAGTTAAGATCAGAGATCCTCAGGTTCACACAATAGAGATAATATATACACACCTACAAAGTCCTGAGCCATTTCTGTTACACCTACAACAAAAAAGCCCAACTGAAAAGACAGTATCACAATGGCAGATAACTGTTGCAAAGTAATTGCTTTGACACTTAAAAATCTGATCTTTACCAAGCCATTCAGAAGGATTTAAAAAAATGAAAAAAACCAACAGATTATAAAACTTGGGTTCAGTCAGACACCTTGACATTTTACCAGGATTTCCCTCAAAAGAGCTCCAGCAGTCAAATATTTTCATTGCCCGAGTTGCCTGATAATTTTTCCACTCTGTTGCTGCTGCCACTGATGAGCTGCTCAGACTCGGCTCCATGCTCAGTGTCGCTGTGGATGCTGTGAGTCTGTGATATGGAGGCAGACACTTCACATTCAGACTAAAATGTCCTAGTTTTGGTATTAACTAGAATCCTGAAAAGGCTTAGTCCCTTAACCAAAAGCTGAACCTTAGTGAAACACGCCTGTATGGACCAGCCTAAAAAAAGTCCAAACAATCAGAAAGAAAAAGACATTAGCTTCATTTTTATGAACTGACATTTATTGTTCAACAGCATTCTTCCAATCACCAAATATTAAGAACTTTGGCCATTTGCTTCAAACAATTAAAAAACAGCTAATCAGTTTTACTGCAATATAGAAATTATAACTTTCATTAGACTGTTATTCCAGAAGACACTTTATTCCTTTATCATTTATGCTTAGAAAGGTCCCAAAAGTTCAAACGGTTATGAAGCTTGGCATGTCTCATTATAAAATTGGAATTAAAATTACATGACTAGACACTGTCTCAGCAATAAGAAAATCACTTTTGGAGGAGGAAAAAACCTACCTCCAAACAATCTTTTTTAGCAAAGAACAGCTACTTACAAGTCTATTAATTCCTAATACTGAGGCAAAAAGTCTCACACAAACTCTCACACAGGTGCACCCTATACAAACTTACTGCAAAGTAACCTGTTAATAAAATATACCACTAATTACTGCTAATAATTCATTAACTGGATATATTATGTGCCTTAGTACTACTCTGTTACTAAACAGTATAAAGTAAAGCAGCAATACTGAAAAGAAGATTAGACTTTCCATCTCTAGTTCAAAATGAACATCCAAATTTCACCCAATCAAATCACTAAACCATTTCGTATATAACAAGTGCTTCTGCTTCTCTTCGTCTCCTCTCACACTCACAAACCAGCAGATTTATCTATGGACAGGAAACAGAGATTGAGGTGAACATCACTGTTCTTTACAGTTACACACGTGAGCTGGAAGAGCCCAGCGCCCACCCCAGGCCTGACACCCAGCGCCTCTGCCAGGAACAGCTCAGACCCAATTCTTTAACAGTGATTTGAAGTCCATGAGAAATAAAAACAGTATTCAGCATTTACTACTAAGATACCAAAACCTTTGTTTTCCAAGACAGATTTAATGAATATGCCCCATCTTTGATAGTAAGTACTTACTTCTAATAACTAATTGTCTCTCTGGGACTGACAGGTCTGTTCTGCAGTACCTTACAGAACTTTGGGACACTGTTTACTGTGTACATGGCTTGTTTAATCTGTCGTGTAGGTCTAGAAATAAAATTGTATGATACCAGGAGCTTCACAGGAGTAATTTTGTTCCAGAAAATAACATGCATTTATACGGAGAATTGCTGTCAGCACACCACATGCCACAATTAAGCCAGTATTATCTGGGTTCTCTTTATAGCTATGGTTTTTAAAACTTGTTTCTGTAAAATAGGTTTGGTTGTTAAATAAATATGCAAAATATGCTCTGAATCAATTTCATGTTATTGGAACAGAATTTTTCAACTTTATTACTGCTGAAGATGCATAAGAAAATATAAAATATGCAACAGTATCAAAATTGTATCTTATCACCAAAGACTATTCTTAAATGCAGCAGAACCTCTAAACCTCTAAAAATTCAAAAATAAATGATAAGCAAGTGAAGCAAAATGATATAGAGAGAAGTACACTGCAAAGTGCACTTGCGAGATTTCTAAACACAATATGCATTTTGGAAAAAAAGATTAAATTGATAAACCAAAAAGGAAGAGCTTGCGAAGTATCCTGAACATTCCTTGAATAAAGAGCAAAGAATGTTACTGCAAATTTCGGTGTTTACCTACATTTCCCACATTTTATTCCCCGTTAACTTGTCACAATAAGTTATATGGTAAAGGTGATTTTTAATCTATGTTTTGAACAGATTAAAATAAGACAACAATATACCATTACACTGGGGCATTCAAATAGTGCACAGACACTCAAAATAGGGCTGTTCCAAAGTAATTTAGCATCACTGTCCACACAGTAGTGACTGTCTCTAAGTGCCATCCACTTAATACAAGATGAACACATTAAGATCCAGAAACAGCTAACACTTTATTCCAAGAGGGTATGGCTCTGTACGTAACTATTCATCCAGCTGGAAGCTGTAATATCCAGTGCTTTGGGAAATTAGGAAAAAACACTGTTCTAGGTGAAGCTGAAGAATACTGGTCTAGGGAAAACTGATGAGCAAGGAGATGTCAAACATGCCAAGCTTTGAATGAAGCAACACAATGCACTGAAATGATTTTATCTGAAACAACACTAAAATAAAAACAAATAATAATAGAAAAGACAAAACCCAGTAATACCTTCTAGCTAGGCAACAACGCTTGCTTTTTTTTTGGCAATTACAAAGGCAAGGTACTATTTTTGCCTAAACATTTGAGAATCAAAACACATCAGTATCTGACAGGGTTATGAATCAGCCTCTTGGTCTTGATTATTCTACAGTTTTTCTGTTTCAGAAGCAAAAGCTCTAACTTTGCAAATACAGTATGTTAAGGCATAGCAAACACCTTCAACAAAGCACACCTTCAATCATCACCATTTCTCGTACAAGGCCTTTCCTGTTCAGCTGTAACTTTTATGAAGTTAAAACATGCAAAATGTTTCCAGTGCAAAATCTGGTGCTGTTTTTCTGCATAATTTTAAAATTCAGCCAGCCAGCATCAAGCTGACTGGACTTCTGAGGTTTTAGAATCCAACAGCTCACCAAGGAACTATCTAACCAGATTTAATCAGGTGTTGTGGTGATTCACTATTTTCATGCTGTTATGTGCTTGTCATTTGATTTGTGCCAGGAGGCAAACTCAAGACAGCAAACACAGATTAGCTCCTGTATATTACCTATTCTTGATGACTTTTGGTCATGACACAGCACGTCATGACTAATTATTGTCAAAGGTCATCAAATAAGCAGCATGTCAGACCAATCATTTCAGTCCAGGTTGAGCTCATTTAGTTCCTGGCATCTCTGACTAGCAGAGATTCCTGCAGCAAAGTACTGCTCTTGAACTTAAAAGTCAAGTATAAACCAGTAAGTTGCAACATGTTAACGCTCCTGTTAATGTAGTTAAGACACTTCATTAAACAAACAAAAAAAAAGCACAAGAAAATGAAATGAAGTTTTGGCACACTGTCATCAGGGGCTGGAAGCTCTTTTCAGGCATGAGCTGTAGGCAGGGACACAAAGAGGAGGTAGTGGATGGTTTCACATGCATCACATACTTATACAGCTGTGGCAGTATTTATATGCACAATCTGCTTGAAGTACAAGCTACCTAAGTAGCTACACTGCTCTGTAGCCTGATCCACAGAATGTACCCTCAAAGCCCTTCCTACTGACCACAGTAGCTCCACTGCGATAAAGCATTCAGATACGACAAATTTTACAGACAGCAAACTTTGAAGGTGCCTAGACCCAAATATCTTTGACAGAATTAACAGTATTAGTAAAACACAGTATACACCATCTTACAGCTCGATAATTAGCATAGCTATTTAATCTCATTAATAATTAGGTACAGAATTAACAGCACTGGGCTACATTCTTCTGTGGTCTCTTTCTCCCCTGTTTTCACTCTTCCTGGATTCTTGTCATATCTCTCCTGCATTTCATCCATCATATTTTTTCACTTGTCACTCAACTGCTTTTTTTTCTTCTAAGCTTTGCTGCTCAACCACCTAGCTCTCTACCTCTGTTTCTTATCTGAATATTGTCTAAGTCACTTTGCTCCAGTAACAGCCACAGATTTATTAGCAAGTTCTCTTTCTGTTATCATCACATTCCTACATACTACCACTAGGTATTTCAAAGAACATCAAGAAAAAGCATTTACTGGTAAAAATTTTGCACTAAGTAATCAGAAATTAATGATTCATTATTTCACTAAAATTATTTTCAAAAGACCTGCCATATTTGATCTGTATGTGCTACATACTGCCTTCAAGGTGATTGTAACCTTTGCAATGGGTGTAGAAACACTTTTAGGAACACCTTTTGGAAGAAGTGCAAAGATGTTTTACATGTTAACCCACACAGAATGCTAAAGCATATAAAATATGCTTGGTTTCCAAACCCACCTTGAATGCCTGACAGTCCTATAGGCAGTGGGAAGTGAGTGTTTTGCTTTTGAATGTGATCTAGACCTGGACTTAGATGATGAATGATACTTGAATGGTGATCGAGATCTTGACCGAGATCTTTTCTTGTGTTTTTTCCTTTTCTTTTCCTTGTCTTCATCCCTAGGAGGATCTCTGCTTCTGCTTGAAGGCCTTTCTGCTTGTTTAACTTCTAAGGTGGGTAAAGTTCTGACTGCAGTCACAGGACATGGTATGCTACTGACACTCTGAAATTAAAGATAAACAAAGAACAGTGTTCAGCTTCCGAAGTTAGTCAAAGTTGGTTAGTGCTGCATTGGGATTATGTGAAGTGTGCAGAAGGTAAGGCTGACATCTTCAAACACGCGCATCCATTAAAATTTAATGGAAGCCTGTACAGCTCCCCAAAGATACACATGCAAGTTGGTATATGCACGCTGAAACTGTCAGCTTAACCAGGACATAGTTCTGAAGTTTTCATCTTTAGTTTTTAGAAGAAATGTGTTCTAAAATGATTGGTACTATCAGGTATCTTTTAGTCTATTTACACGATTTACTTAAAACCTGGAAATACAATCAGGAACTACTGACATTTAAAGCTAAGTTTTAGTGTCACTTTCCTCCATGATCTGTGCTGTTTGGATGACAACTTCAAGAAAAACAGCGAAATGAACCAGTGCTGATAGAAGTTATGTCTGAACTTTGCAAAATAAATGTTTTAAATGTAAAGGATTGGGAAGATCACAAAATTTATTAATCTAAAAGACAGAACAGATCCATGCACAGGTAATGTTCAGTGAATAATTCCAGCTGAAGGAGATTAAGAAAAATCATACCACAACATTTTCAAATTACCAGCTTGTGTTCCAGGGAGTTCTGCTCAATGCCTTCTTTAGAACAATTCATGTCAGGCACTGTAGATATGCTCCTCATTTCAAAGCCTGTCATTCCCCCAGCTACCATTTCAAGGCAACTGGAGAAATCAGTTTCCCTACCATAATTTCTGCTCCATCTCCTCTGACACTTTCACTGTTTGATACAAGGATACTTACCATGACTGGAATAAAAAATAATACATTAAAACCTGAAATAACCAAATTAGAAACAGGTGATCCTTTTCCTTCTTTTCAGCCTTCTCCTACCATGAATACATAAAGACAGTAATTGATCACATTTGAGTAATCAAAAAGGCAGCTCTGCTTCAAGTTAGAGACATGACACTTTTTCATGCTTTAATTGATAACTGCTATCACAACATTTACAAAACCAGCAACAAAGCAGTACCAAAGTAGCTTGCTTCAAAGATTATAAACGTTTTACAGCATGATCATTTGAGTGACTAGTTTACCAGAGGCCTGTTTCTAATTTCACAAACTCCATGTGTAACTGCAGACACCTCACAGACACCGCATTTCCAGTTTCCTAAGAAGCCACCAGAGTTGACTTTAATTCCTTTGACAACATTATTAATTTCTTTATACAGTACTCGAGCCTTTGCTTTAAACACTACTGAATATGGAATAGCCCAGTCTGCCTTGAAGTTGACACCTCTAATAGGTTGAAATGAAAAAGCTGTAGGGAAAGCAGTGTTAAGAGGAAAACAATAGAGAGAAAAAAAACCCAACGGTTTTCACTCAAGTTCAATTTGGCCACATAAAACACAAGCTCTCCTATCACTGCCAAGAAGGAAGTTGAAAAATGAATGACACATTTACTTCAGCTCATGTCTAGATTCTCTTAGCCACCTGAACAAAGAATCACACAATGCTAAGCCTAACTACGTTTCCACCAAAAGCATGCACTTCTGACATTGGGCTCTCCTTGACTTTCAGGCAGCTGTCACTAAGGAGTGACAGTGCTGTCCAGTTCTGTGGGAAGCACAGGTGCAGGCTGGCTGCCTGGTGGACTGAAACACCATTGCTCCAGGCTACTGATGAACCACATCTGGAGAGCCACACAGAACTTTAGCTACCCCTGGATGGAATCTGCAGGTTCTTCAATGAAATACAACAGGTAACACACAGGGAGAACTCACCCACCCGTCCACCACCGTGCCCAGGTGCTCTGGTGACAGATGTCATGTCCCTATGACAACACCTGAATCAAATGGGCCACTTCCCTCAGTGGCAATCCCAGCTGCCTTTAAGAAAAACAGCACCAGCAAAATTACTTGATTTCCCACCACAGCAGAACATAGAGCTCAGTGAAAGCAGTCAGCAAATTGCTAAGCCACAAATAAAATTTCTAGATGTATAAATATTTGGAAACAAATAAACTGTCTTGGATAAAAATGTAATGGGAACTGAAATTGGAGGCATGAATGCAGAAAATAATAATTAAAAACTTTTTTAAAAAAAATATCACAGTAAACACAGAACTGGGAGATTACAATGCACTCTGCTTCAACTGATCAGGGTCTGCCAATATGCAGGCCAGTGAAGTTTCAGAGAGCATGGAAACAAACCTGTTACCTGATGAATTTTATTATGCGTCTCCATGGATGAGAGATTTACATTCTCTGACAGCTCTTCTAAGAAGTTAAACCACAAACATTCAGATAGCATTCACTGAATCTCACTTCTTTGTCTGTTTTGGGCAACAGCACATTTTTTTGGCCTTTACTAAATGCTACACTGTCAGACAAATTCTCTGGCAGAGCTGTTCTTCAGCATTTTATTTGCATGACTGAAGCAAATCTGACGAAAGTAATGCCATAACATGATTCAACAACTCTTGTTTAGCAGGAACGGATTAGGAAAGAGCTCTGTAAACAGGGAGAATTTATAGCCATATGAGAACAGAAAGGAGTACTTCAATTCATTTGCATATTTGCAGTATTCATAAGCCCAGAATACACATTAGTTATTCTGGAGTTACACTACTTAATCAATAGACAAAGTCAAAATCAGAAATGGACCAGAATGTGCTTACTGCAACAGAACAAAACACTAGCACTGTGTCTGGCTCAAACAAAATCAGCTGGCAAAGGACATTACCAATAATATTACATACATCTTATATTCCTTTTACAGCAATTGGAATCCTATGTTAGATCAAAACTGCAAAGAGTGAGGAATGTCAGAACGTTAAAGGGTTAATCAACAATTCTTTTACTTCACTAAAATCCAAAAATACTCCAGATTCTTTTCTACCACTGTATCTTTTTCACTCCATGCTTCCCAAAGCTTACGGTGAAGTATTCCCTGACTGAAAACTAATAGCAACTGTCTACCAGCAATGCAAGTGTATTATCTGTGTATTCATTGCTCTGTGGAACAAAGCAAGCAGCTACTTCTATTTAGAAGTTTGTCAGTCCTAGTATTCATAAACTGGCCCAAAATATTAATTTGAGGAGATAAAAGTATTTTCTACAGAATAAGATCCTACAGAATTTGTTCTATAGGAAAACGACTCAATAGTTTCATCAGGGTTACTCTGCTGTACTAAAAAACAGCTATTAACAGTACACTGACCATGGTAAAGTCTTCAAAAATACAAAATTTTGACAGGGTCAACTGCAAAGAAATCAGTGGTTGTGGATCTGTCTGCTGCATGGATAATAAGCCTTTTTACTTAGAGCGCTTTGAAGACTAAAAATCAATGCATAAACATTCTTACCTCCTCACCTATCATAATTAAAATGGTAGTTACTGATATTTAATTTTTTCCCCCATTAAATAATGACTAAAGTATTTATGCTATAAGGAATTACAACTCTCATGTAGTTTTTGATAGTAGGGTTATTGCAATTTTTTTAAAAAGTTACAAATGCCAGCAAGTTATCCACCCCCTAAATGCCACATTAGTATGTGACATTTGTGTTTTTCCTTTATCTTGCTTTTTCAAAAGGACAGATGAATTTACAAGTGAACCCAACCTTCCCTCCCATGCTAACCAGAAGATGTAGATACCCTGTAGTCTGAAAAAAAAGTAAAGAAAGAAGTGAATTACTCTGAAATACTCTAAAGAATTCTTTTCTTTAAATACTTATGGGATGTTTTTTATCAGGCATTTTGCTCAAAAATAAACAAAGAAAATATGCAAACATAAAATGATGTTACACATTATTATTATTCCAAAGAAGCACGCAGGAATATCTACAGTCCATCGCTAAAAAAGTAGGATAAACCACGGCAGTGTGAAAGACATACACCATCTACAGCTATTGATAACCCTGTTATGCTTCACAAAACCAGAAGAGCATCTCATTTTTAAAACATGGTACACTTCTATTTCATTCATAAATAAGACTACTTTCCACAAGAAAAAAATAATTGTTACATACAGGACAAAAGTAAGGACAAGCCATCTAAAGAAACAAATGATAAAACAGGGCTTCAAAACCTGGGAAGATGAAAGAGCCAAAAGAAGGAAAGTTTTGCTTTGTGCCACAGAATCCTTATATTCAGTGGCGTAACAGCAGATGACATTTGGGACAAGCCATTAAAACAGCATCACTTTCAAGTCACGTGCTTGTCTGGTTTTGCAACACAATTGGATTTCTCTTCTGTTTAAATCAGATACTAAGGTTTATACAGGTAACAGTTTGGGTGTAACCAAATGTCTTTTACATGCCTATCAAAGCACTATCACCACTAAAACATTTCTGACAAGGAGTAAAATACGACATTTGCAGAATAATCCATGCCAAGTCCCACTACTGAGGATATATAATCTTATTTCTAAAAATTTGAATTAATTTTAATAATTCTGGAACAAGATTTGCATTTCAGATCGTAGAAAACCTTACTTTATTTGTTCTAAAGTAAAAAGGCAGCTCAGTGAAGCACTCTATATAACCTGGCATGTTCCAGCTCAGCATAGAAGAACTGCAGTTGTTAAAACTGTTTGCTGCTCCAGGACAAGGAACCTACACTCATTGCAGAATGAAGGCAGCTTCTCAGTGATACTGACAGATGTGCCAAAGAGTTTACACAAAGTCTACGAGTACCAAGAGTCTGTATGAATTATACATGAAAACAAGAAGGGAAACATCATCCAGTTGCTGTTAGTCCATGTCCTGAACACGGGCACAGACTTCACTGGCCACAGCATTGCTGGAAGCTTATCGGTTTTGGAACTGAGATAAGCTCCATGCTTTCCAAGTACTGGCTTGAGAAAATATTATGCATAATTGTACTGCTCTAATGCATGCAAGAATGGTAAGGAGCCATTCGTGAAAAGCTGTGCTGCTTCACTGCTCAAGCTTTTTCAGCCTTTTGTTTCTGTTGCTTGATTTCCCTTTAAAGAAAAACAGGAAGCCATATAAAAGAAATAATTCAGCTATGGAAAACACAGAACCAACTATTTTTAAGATTCAGCTGAAGCCAAAACAGCTTAGAAGTGGTATTGACTGTCCTTTACCTGCAGTTAGCAGAATTGATTTCATTCAAAGATGTAATGTACACTCAGTACCAGTGATCCTTTCAAGAAATACAAGGTATCAGGAAAATCTGACAGAGGTCACAAAAGCTTTGTGCATTTAATGTATCATTGCAGATTGTGATAAACAGGTTTCCAGCACAAACATATGCTATATGTACACATAAATAGCATTACTGTTTTTCATACACTCATTAGGCTGGGGCAATTTAATGGAGATTATGCATCTCCCACAGATATCCTCAAATTTTCTTCATGCTTTGTTATACAACTCAGTCATTACTCTATTTTTGAGAAAAATTTTAACCAACAAAAATCATGCCACTACATTAACTCTGAACTTTGTAGACCAGTCTTTGTTTACTGGACTTGTCATTGGATGCTCCTCCTCCCAAAACAAGAAATTAAATACATTTAGTGATGTTTTTGGTGGACACAAATATTTGGTTTTTTAATTTGCTTTCTGATTAATTAGTTTTCTGATTTAATTACCCCCAATTAGTTCCACCGACCAAACTACAAAACTAATTTCACTGTATCTTTCTCTCTCAACTTTTTAACATACTTTATTTTTATTACAGCCACTGTAGTTATCTCCTTTTACTCCTGCTACTTTTACAATCAGCATTTTCGAATGCATCTTTAGTCTGAAACACAACTGAAAAAGCTTAAAAAAACCCAAACCAGTGCTACATATTTATTTACAAGCTGATTTAGACATCTTAATGCAGCATACTGGGTTCTCAGGGTATATAGAACAGAGGCTAACAAATCTGCAACATGATTTCACTCATCTTTCTCTAATAGAATTTCTTGACTCAAATGGGCTGTTAAAAATAGGCAAAACAGGCAAGGAGAGTAAAAGGCAGATTACTTGGAATGAATGGAAATGCATGCTTTTTTGAATATGATGAATGGAACAATTGCTTGAAAAACATTCATGTTTCAAAGTAAGCTTTTAGCTACAAAAGTCTATATGCATGTATCTATAGAAGTGTGTCACTAAGCAAACCACGCTTAGCAGGAATATTACTTCCAAAGACATTATGGCATTTTTGACTATTCATTAAAACAGTATAAACACTCCTAATACAGTACCCAATTTTATTTTTGAAAAGCAAGATCACATCAGAAAACATTTAAATATATATTTGAAATTCTAAATAAACCTTTTAATAATGAAAGCACCTCCAAACCATGTCTATTGGTAAGAAACAGTGAAACTGGTTACTTTAAAATTCTCAAATACACTGGAATTCTTTGTGTAAGAAAAAATAGATGCCTTCTCTGAAACTGTACTTCTACTGAAGAAGAAAAAGAAGTTTCTACAAAATCAGTTTATTGAGAAGCGGGATAGGGTATGATTTTTCATTGAGAAGTTCACTAGCAAGTTCAACTTAAAACTTTAGTAAGTTCAGATGTGAGCAAGAACATTCATCTGCTCTTCTGAAAGAGTCAGTTGTCACTGGTTATTTCAGGCACTCTCTTAAAGAAAAATATCAAAGGAACCTTAGCTTACAAATATCTCTGTCCTTGAAAAATTCCCTTGAGAAAAAGAGCAGAACTGCAAATGTGGGGAGTTTTGCGTTGTCATTGTCTCTTTGCATTTACTCTTCAATATATAACTGAAAAGAGAAGTACTGAACACTTGTGTCAGGGAAAATTTGTTAGCAGTAGCAATGAAAAATCCAAACAGGATCTCTTTTGGGATGTGACCACACTTAATTCACGTATCTGCTACTCTCTGCTGATACGGATCATATGCAGGTATGTCTCCTTCAACTGTTCTCTTGAAAGTGTTTTGAGGAGTAATCCATGATTTATTCAAAAAATCAAGAACTGGGCAATGTACTATTTGCTAGGTACTGGAATTCTTTCTGAGGGAAAGGAAACAATGGAAAGCCAAGGCATTCTCTCTTGTAGCCAGTCCGTCACAATCAGTATCTTAAATTTTCCATCAGTATCCAGAGATTACATTTTGCTTGACTAGTGCAACTGAGAGTGATTCTACTGACTTATCTGAAAGCAATGTAATTCCAAACCCAGGAAACCAAGATGCTACTCCCCAAGAACATTTGTATTAGTAATGTACAGCAAAACCATCAATATACGCATCAATAACAAAGTATCACAACTTAAGTAAGCCACCCCAATACTCTTGCAAGGTGAGCGTTCCAACACTTGGATCACTAGTACAGAGTTTAAACATGGAAGCTCCTTTTCCTTTCTGTATCTGTCCAACTGACATAGGAAATGTGCAGCCTACTTCTCTACCAGTTCTTTAATGACAGATGAGAGATATATGTAAGATAATGGAAAAATATTAACAGTGTTTAAAATTCAAATTTCTCCCCATTTAGAAAAGCTTCTATCTCTTCAGTCAAGTTCATAACACACTGTCATATTCACATTCTAGAAGTAAGTTTTCTGCCAGCTTTATGGGAAAGAGAAATTTATTTCTTGCTTACCTCACTACTGAAGGAATTCTCTTCAATTTTCTCAGTTTCTGCCTCTGCCAGAGGGTTTTTCAGGGTCTGCAAGAATAAGGCAGCTTTCCTTTTGCGTTCTGCTTGTAGCTGCTTCTCCTTTGATTCTTTGGAGGCCTGTGCAAGCTTCTCCCTTGCTGCAGCTGCTAATCTATCCTCCAGTTTCTGCTTTGCTAAGAAAGACAATTAAGCATTAAGTTTAGAATGAGTCATGCTTGGAGAACTCAGGCTTCCTTAAAACAAACACCCTCCCCATCACAAACAAGCAAACAGCACCTCCAGCCATTCTCAAGCCTTTCCAATGCAGCCATTCAATGACATGATATCAGCTTAAAATTAAGAAATTCCAAGCATCTCAATTCATAGATACATCATTTGCTAAATGTAAAGCAAATGTAAAACAGTACAGGTGAAGTAAAAACTTTTAACTTAAAATGACAAGAAAATCCAATCCCAATTATTCAGGATACTTGTCCTTTTCTATTTATAAAGGCTACCTAAAGAAAGTAGCTCTGTAAATTCAGCTTATTCTTCTAAGTCTTAAAATGATACAAACTCTCCAGTTTGCTCTTTCTGCTGACGTGATCTTCACAGTTTCCAGCCTTATTTAAAATATATGTTCATTTGTTTATAGAAAGAGCTGCTCTACAAATTTTCAGAAACTGTTTCATCATTGTTACAACCAGCAGATTTTGTTGCATGTGATTACATGAAGAGAATAAGCCAATTGATTTAATTATGCACCTAACAGCTATTTTGTGTAATATTTTTCACCTTACATTTTCATTTTTGTGTTCTGTATATGTATAAAACAACTGGACTTTTTTGTTCAGTTCCAAAGGTTTTTCAACACACAGCTTTTTCTAAGTGTGTTTTACACTTCATTTTTATTATCATACAAAATACTTCATATTTGCTTTAGATATGTAATGCCATAGCATACTTTGTGCTACTGCAGTTTACAAAGCAACTACTACTTAGAAGCAAAAAACCATCATTTTGAAAACGAAAAACTAAATTCCTTTGGGATACTCGTGGGAAATAGTGAGTTTTCAAGCTGGTAAATACTGACAGAACATCCACTTTAATAAGCACACTCTGCTGTGAAACAGCCTTGGGGAGGAATGGGTGAAACTGGATTCTTTTAAAACG
This sequence comes from Brachypodius melanocephalos, assembly GCA_013398615.1. NCBI lineage: Eukaryota > Metazoa > Chordata > Aves > Passeriformes > Pycnonotidae > Brachypodius > Brachypodius melanocephalos. Next base: position 8,151,402 of record VZSR01003800.1, on the reverse strand, counting down.
TCGTTTCATTCAAATTCACACAGCATGTCTTTCTGCCCTTCTGCACATTAACACAGTAACAGGAAAAACCCATACAAAGATTTAATGGCATTGCATTATAAGAGCAACAAAACATCAACAAGGCGATATGAGTCTATATGGAGTGCTATATAAATGAAAAATAGCTTGAGGCAATTCACTGCTTGCTGAAGAAAACGACAAACAGGTATGTCCTTGCTGGGCTTCATTAATGCAATCTGGAAACTACAAAGTCAGTGCTTTACTACTGGAAGGCTGTAATGGAAAAAACAAAATAAAATTCAGAAATATCAGGCATTAGGACAAAGCACTTAACCACCCCAGTGCATTGTAAATTTCATTTTGTCTGAGCAACGAATGAAGATTTCATTCTTAAAAATAAGGAGGAAACGGTGGGAAAATAATTCTGATTCTTGTTAACACAACAGAGAAAATATTCAAAACACCTAAAATGTCACATGTCAGTTTTGCAGTTATCTGTGAAGGACTCAGTCCTCCGTTTTGTTTTCAGTGCCAAACGGAATACCTTGTTTAGCTTCCAACTCCTCCTGTGTAAGCTGAGGCTTTTTCTCTTCAGGAGCCGTACAAGGAGCGGTAACTGCTGGAGTATGGTTTGACGCACTGTTAGCACTCTCTTGGCCTTCCTTTCCCTCCTCTTCCTCCTCATCACTGTCATCATCTAATTTAACACGGTTTTTCTCCAAAGGAAGAAGGTCGTTTTCTTTGGCCTTGATTGCAAAGCTTATTGGAGCAAAGGATGCTGTGAATGAATGGGTAAGATTTCACACATCATTAGACCACAGTAGAAGGCAGGTTCAATTTCCTGACTTGACCCATTACTCCTGCAGACTATACCACAAAAAAAAAAAAAAAAAAGGGCACTTGCATTGTCCTATTATGCTAATTATTATGATAAAAAGGACAACATAATCCTTTTTTTCTCTCTTTCTGTGTTTTTAAACAAACATTAGAAACTTCATTTGCTGTGTAAAGATCTCAAAAAAATACAGAGCATTAATCTCCAACCCATTTATCCAAAATGACACTTCTAAGAAAAGAGTGTAAGAATGGAATTTGTCACTACCTAGTACCATATGGTCTGCTGCAATACTTATCTTCCTCACGATGCCTTTTGCATATATGTCCTGTGAGATTGCAATTAGGAAAATTTAAATACAGTAATTAAATTACATACCAAGGTTTATAAAAGATAAGCTTTGATTCTGCTAATCCTGGGGTAAGGAAATCCAAGAGAAGAGGTAACAGCGATTTTCCAACTTTTTCACGGGATAGAACAAATCCTAAAATGGGATTTTATTTCCTCAGAGGCAGAAGAAAAATCTAGTATGGATGTTATGTCTGTCTTGGAGGCAAATACTGTATATAGGTTATAATAAAGTGGGATTTGTACCATATTAAAGGAAATGAAAATAAGTTTCTAGGAATCAGATTGCCATGAAATGACTCACTGGTTATATTCCATTATGTAAATTTGAGCAGATTACTATTTAACTACGGGCTCCAGTTTGCCACTTACTAATAGCAGAACAACAGAAACAATATATATTTCTTGGTGTACACTGCATCTCTTAATAGGGTATATCTTTGAACCCAGGGAAGATTGTTCCTTCCTTAGGGAAGCTTCTCAGGCTGCCCAGAGAAGAAACTGCAGTCTGGACAGTCTGACAGGCACAGCAAAGAGCCCAGTGTTTGCTGGCTGTGGAGGAAGTGGGATCGCAGTGAGAAGCAGGAAGAGAGAATTCCAAGGAAGCACAGAGGGCAGATAAACTTATCAGTAATTAAGTAAGGCACTAAGGTGGCAGGAAGGTAGTTTCCATCCATGGAAGCCCATTAAAGAGTGATTTTTCTGTTTTGTTTTTTTTTTCAGTGACTTTCAGTTCTAGTTAAAAGATGCACATTTTTAATTTTTACTGAAAATAAGAATTTTTAACATATCTTTTCCAGACAGGCCAATAAATCAACTTCCAGATATAAACAATCACTTCTCCAACTCAAGACACTAACAGTGTGCTAGTTGGCCTTGAGTGACTTCCAGAGAGATATTCCCATTCTATCCCTCTGCTGCTAGGACTGCAAGAGTAAAAACATTTCATTTAGACATGAAAGGGGTCTTTTCTTCCAGCATGACTAATGTCCAACACGGGAAGAATGAGCAACTAGCCTAGAGTACTTCCTCCACATGTATCCTTTCAAATAAGGATATTTGCTTTTCTTAAGAATGAATGATTTCTCTCTTGCACAAAGCTTGGAACTGTCAAGTTGAAAATGACAAAAATAAGATTTTACTGGCATCACTGATGAAATCCTTCAACTTTACACAAAACTGAAGTAAAATAATTTATTGTGTCAGACTGTAAATATCTGGTGGTCTGATAAGAAAGAAATATGAAAGCAATCAAATTACTTATTGCAGACATCTTTTGATGCCTTCAGTGAAAATATATTTTTCGCATGATGAAATTCTTTTCCTTACTTTCCCCTGCCTTCTTTTTTTTCTTTATGTATATGCTATCGAATATTTTCATGCCCAATAAATAACGTTACATACCTTTCACCAGTTTACCGTCACTGACTGCTTTAGGAGGAGGAACATCCTTTTTAGTTCCTGGAACTCCCTTAGCACCCGGCTCAGATGCATCTTCAAGTGCATGTTCATCTGCAAATGTCTCACTCGGTGTATCATTGGCAGTGTCTGCTGGAACTTCTTCAGAGGAAGATACTCCCTTTTCAAAAGAAATGAGCAGAATTACTACCAGGATACTTATGAAATCACTGATACAGTGTCTGTGGAGCTGCAATTTTGCCAGCCACTTGAAAAATCACATTATCAGCTAATCACACAATGCCTAATTTTATATCACTCAGCACTCATGACCATAATTCTGCCTCATGTAAACCCACAGGCCATAAAACTTACAGACCTACAGTAAGAACATGTTGTTATTTTACAGCAAAGAAGATGTTCTTCAGCTAATATACTTTTGCCATATTTTATATTTATATTTTTAAAATTAGACCCTAAAAGCATGTATATACTTCTTTTGTATATTTATTTAGGTCTTGATTTCCAGGGTCCCAATCCAAATCCATGAAGTCAATTCCCAGGGAGAGGGTGAAAGCTTATGACACTTTTTCCTCATGAACAACTGCATGTAAATTCTTTGCAGAATCAGATTTCACAGGAATCAACACAGGCTAATGTTTGATCTGTTCCAACATTCTGCTGAAGAACACTGGCCCTAGCAATGTTTTTTGGTACAACAGATGTGCTGAGATTTTCAAGGAAGTAAGGAATTACTGGTTCTACCATTAGATGACTGTATCATCCAGCATGATCTCTGAACTCACAGCAAAAAAACTTCAAGAAGGATAGTATAGAGCATTCCAAGTATTTACACGGTGAGCTGTGTGATAACATTAAGTAATTTAACATAGTCAACTAAGAGTCTGGTTGCTCTGGCTGTTGTTAAGTACATGTGATGTTGAAATTGAGGCACTGAGCAGAACTTCCCTGCAGCCATTCTCCCTGACCGAAAGAACTGACTTCTGAAAGTCCTTGAAGGTGAAAAGCACAATTAAATCAAGCACTTCGTCCTGTATTTACTAAGTCGGCAGTACAGTTTCTTATTAATTTTAATGGTCAAGAGGAAAAGCATCAGTTGCATTAGTTGCCTATACATATATTACTAGAGCAGAAAGATAATATCAAAATCATTATTTTAAAAAATTGAAGAGAATGGCATTATCTACAAAGCCATGCAGTACAAAAATACGCATTGCTAAACCTGACCTCAAGGGACTTAAACCAGTTTTTCAGTTCATTTTTAGCTGTACTCATTTGAACATTTAAAATGAATCCTTTATTATTATGCTTTGGTTAGTATACAATTTTTCCCCAACTACATGTTAACAAGTCCTTATTAATTATGTAAGTATTATGAATTCAACCCACTGGTTTGCAAATAAGACATTCTAGAACAACTGTCAGCATTGTGGCACAGGACAATTTCGGCTGTAATTTATCAGCTGAGTAAGATCGTATTTACCACAGCTTATCTTTAAAAATAGTGTTTTCAAAACATTTTTACACTATTAAAACAAAACATCAGACACAAGTGCTCCAAACAGCAACCATTATCGAATTTCTTCATTTTCCACAAAGCAATTCCGAGGAGTTTACCCACAGGCCTACCTTCTTCAGTTTAAGGCTCCCCAATCTAAGCCTTGAGATGACAAATGACATAGGGCCTAAAAAAAAAATAGCTCTTTCCCATGAAAAGTTAACATCAGATAATGTAGTTCTGATATTATTTGCAATTTTCTTTTCAGTAAGAGTACAATCTAACTAGCTAACATGAGACTAGTTAAAAACATGGATGCCAAGTTTGGCTACCACTCTCTAATAACATGGACTAGAAGAATCAAAGCAAGTAGGAAACTGCTGTGAGATTCTGAAGCTCCTGTATTGTTGCAATCATGACTGGACTCTAACAAAACCTCCCTCAGAAAATAGCATGTCAGAAAGCTCCTCCAGCCTCTGTGCTACTGCTGTACAAAGAACAACGAGGCATATGGGAAGGTATGGGTGTTAAAAGCCATAGCCAATCTTTCTGACAGCAGAACACTAATCACAATCCTACAAAGCTCTAAACGTACACAAAGCATATATTCCCTCGTATAGAAAGCCTGAAGATTTTCAGGTTGTCATTTAATATTACAGCCATGTTGGAGTGGATTATAGTAAAAAGTAAGAATTAAATATCACACCATCCAAGTAAGGACACAGGTCCTTACTTTAATGCTGTACAAAACTGAAAAACAACAAAAAAAGCATTCACATCCTTTGCTGATCAATTTCTCCCTAATTCAGCATTCCATTTTTAAAATGTCTCATGGTAACACAACTGGTAAATCCTTTTTTCACATTTACTGCATTTTTAACAGAAATATATACAAACATACATGTACCTGGCAGTTGTCAGCGCTCTCTTTTTGAAGGAAGAACTGTTTTTTAAATTCATAATACGCATTATACTGGTGCCATGGTTGCAGGAATTCAAACCTGATAAAAGAAAACCAAGTATGTGAAGAAGCACAAGAACATAGCTAATACAATCCTTTATCATCTAGTTTTCTCTAGCAAATGGAATGTTATGTGATGTTTGGAAGCACTCTTACTTAAGCCTAAACTTCAGAGGATACACATTAAGAGCATGCTTACTAGACACATTTTTGACAGCAGGTTGTTCTAATAATTTGAGCCATAATGCTTTCCCATTGCCATTAAGTAGGTCCCTAAATTTCAATTAAACAAACAAACAAACAAACAATAGTACTTCTCAAAACCTGCATGCCCTGGAATTTAATATCTTAAAAAATTAAAATAAAAACTTTAACTTTCGAAATAGCAGTTTGAATAACATTTTCTCTTACCTGAGATCATTCTTGGCACGAACACTAGTTTCAAATTTAACCCCATTCCTAGCAACATACTCAGCTAGCTTGTCAATGACAGGTTGGATATCTGGAGGTGGAGGTATAATGGCAACCACTGGAGCAACTGTGCTAAAAACATCAAGAGTAAAGGGTTTTTAAAAACAGAACATAAAAATCCTTCAGACTCTTGCTATTAAAAAAAAAAAAAAAATCACAAACAAACAAACAAAAATACACAGAGGTTTGTTCTCTGTGTTCACCATGCAGGTAGAACAGCTTGATTCAATAACAGAAGCCGTACTAAACACTCCCTTACTGAAGTGCAGCAACAAGAGTCCCTCAATCAACAAACAAATCTGTCTGAGGTACCTTGTAGATGTCGTGGTGGAAGTCAGCCCAGTGGTGCTGTCAGTTGTGTCTGGGGGAGGTGGGGGTGTGGTACCAGGAGGGGGAGGAACCGTTGCTACCCCTGTAGTGCCGGACACCGTCACCCCTGCGGGCAGGGCGTTGTAGTAGGCAGCAACATCGATCCCTGGAGGGGGAGGCGCCAGGCAATAGGTGCCATCGGGGAGCATGTAGTAGCTGTAATACATGGCTGCCACAGTTGCTACAAAAAGGCACATTAAAGAACAAACTTCTAATTAGAAGAAAACCACCCAAGGAAATACATTATTATATCAATACAAACATATTGAGAATCCAGATTCACACAACACACTAGGAAATGGCATCTCATTTCTTGTGTAAAAAAAAAAAACAAACCCAAAGCAAAAAAAGGAAAAGCTCATATTAACAGATTTAGGATGAGTAAGAAATATGTAGATTAAGGGACAGAATGCAAATGTACTGAAGGTCACAGATGTGAACAAAGAAGTGAGCTAGAGCAGGCATATTTAAAAAGGAGCTAGTATGAAATCACACTTTCTAATCTAATTCACCTCTGGCAATTTATCTCCATTAAAACTATGTTTTCATCAAGAAAGAAATGTGCGTATATTCAAAATTAGCATTAACAAACCACTAGAATCACTATATACATATTAAACCCCTATATTACTATATATAGACACACACCTACTTACTTAAACCTCAAAAAGTAGACAGGTTTTGCAAATCAACAGCAACATAATGAACCACGCATCTGAACACGTTTTCCACACTAAAAGCCTCTCTGATTCTAAATATTTCTTGAGAGTGCAAAGGCTTATGTCTTTCTTTCTTTCTTTAAGGACAGTATTTTATAGTGTTCTAATCAGCTTAACAGATTTACAGGAAGTATCCACCACAAAAATGTAAGTGTTTTCTGCAGAAAGATTATGTATAAACAGAAAATATTGATGTAAATATTTCGAATTAATTACAGTAAGAGTTTGCATTTCTGGAAGCAAGGTTTAATCAATGCATTAAATTACAATGAATTATCCTCTTAAAAGTTTCATAAACATTCCCATGTGGCAGTATTTACTTTCTTCAAAGAAGAATTTGTCTGTAACAAGAACAGAATAAAGTCTTGTTAAGTTTTAAAAGCAGAGAGAGGAGTTGCAAACTGACCTTGTTTTGGTACTAAATTATAATCTTCCAGTGTCCATCACCATACATTCAGGTTCAAGCTTGACATAAAAGTAATCAAAAAACTGACTAACTATTCTATGGAGATATGTATTCTGATTTTAGTCTTTCTTGAAATAACAGTTAATTTTCAATTTCTTCACAGAAATCTTATTTCAGTTTTATTAAGATTCCCTTATGGTATAGTTTTAAATACAAATTACTTCCATGCATATTTCTCTCCACATATTACACTGACAACACCTGTAATCCTTTGGTGGTTCTGAACCTATAATGCATGAAAATCATCTCAGATTATTATGGTGATAACTGACCTGCAGCAACATTACTGAAAAACCAAGAACTCAATCAGCACCACCTTGAAGTGACATTACTCATTATTTACAAATGTGTAATAATATGAAACTCTACTGTAGCAAAGGCTTCACTGCAAATTTTCTTATATCTCAGTAGCATTACATGGTCAGTCCCACAAATAAAAGGGAAAGTAGCATTTGCCTATTTAAGGAATCACGGACTTTCAGAATTCTGAAAGCTGGAAAGAATTAAGAGGCACAGAAACTTATTTAAGCTTGACTTTACCTTTCTGAGTATTAGAACTTACAAAATCTGGAGGAACAAAATAATATAATAATAAGGCTACTGTGCTAAACGTACTCACAGACTGGAGACTTCACTTCCTGCCTGCCCACCCCCTCCATCCCATTCCTGGTTTTCCTAAGCAGCAATTCAACAGATACTCAGAATGGACCTTCAAAGACTCAGGCGATTGCAAAAGAATAAATACACAGGATGAAGCATGAAGCCAACATATTCTCCTCCCACCAGCATCCACACACAATTCATCAGAATACACCAGCAGCTGCCTCCTCACAAAGCACTTACAATCAGAGGAATATTCTGCCTGTGATATCTGCACAGCTGCCCCGTCTGTTGACTGTGGTGTAGATGAATTACTATCTGATTGTGCTTTGCGCACCAGTGCTGCAAGGGGATGATCAGGGTCTACTACCTTCAAAGGCTGAAAATATTTTGAAAATAGAAAAAAAGATTAAAACGGGAAGTACATATTTAGAAAACAGTAGCATCAACATTTTTGGGAAAGCTGATTTATCTGTGTTAATAGACATCAATAATTCTGTGCAAACACTGAAGTTACTGTTTTTGTAGCTCTCACATCAGAATCAACGTATTTGAAAATTAGTGAAAAACGAGACAAAAACCACTTTCATTAAACAGAAATGAATGACATAAAAAGAAATGATTATTACTGTTAGCCAATGACTGCCATTGCTGGGACATGACACAGAATCTGCCCTGTATAAATATCAGACAGCACCACAGCCATTCCTCTGAAAGCCTCAAACACATACAACTGTCTGTCACTCCATCATTCCACCACTGCCCAGTCTCGGAAAATAAAAACAACTAACACATCTAGCAAAATTTATATTTAATGAGTAGTAAATTCTGGTGAAATATTATTTGCTGGAACTGTTATTTCATGTCAACATTTCATCTACTAAAATCTAAGAAGAAAAAAATTTCTCTCTCAGCTTATATACAGAAGGCATTAAATAACTTAATCTCTGTGCTTCAACACAGGTTATGTAGGATAAATCCTTGAGTGGTGCCCTCAATACCAGAGGGCATCAGAAACAGAAACATAATTCCTTGGAAATGGAAAAATGTTAATTTGTGTACTAGAGGAAAGGTAACGCAAAAGTTTACCAAAAAAAACTTAAATTACAGTCTGAAAAGAACTCCAGACCTTTGTCAATAAAAGATCTGAGCACCTGCATATTAGAATTTTTGTGTCCATGAATCAGGTGTTTTACAAGGTAAGAAGGCAATTTTAATAGTGTCAAGTACCTTCATGAGCTCTTCAAGCCTACTGCATTTTTTAGATGCAAAAAGACTTGGATGAAGATAATTTCCATCATCGTCATCATCATCGTCATCATCTTCCTCAGATTTGACCCTCGAGTCTAAACAAAAGCAATGTCTGAATTTTATTTGAGTTTGCAGTGAATTTGCTTTGGGAGAGAATGATGTTACAGGACAAGCACGAATTCTTAGGAAAGCATCATTCGTATAAATCAGCATAGTCACTAAAGCATAGATCCAAGATATTGCCTAATATCAAAAGAACTAAACTCTAAATGGACAGGACAGCCTTCTGTCGGACTTGAGCTATATGACTGTTTCTAAAACTTCCACATCATAGCAGCTCCTGTAGCTGAAAGTTCCCACAAACAGTATATATTTTTTTTAAATCTCCAATTTTAACAAAATTTTGAATCATCACATCAATCTCAGCTGCAGTGGAGTCCCAGAAAAATATGGCCATTTTAACAAAAAGACCAGCATCTGTTTCACTGATTCCCATCCTGAAGCTACCATCTGCCAAGCAACAACTCACGTTTTTTCTCGTCAGCTTTACTCTCTGAAGGAGCCGCATAGCGTCCTTCTTTCATGGCCTTCTGGATGAACTTGTAGTAGGGATTGAGGTAGTGATCAAACCGCAGAAAGTCAAACTGGGAGTTGCGTGCTTGCTTGGCTTTCAGCATGATCTCAAACTGGGCTCCCTGCTTGCACACAAAGTTTGCAGTTCGCTCAATGATTGCATGCATTTTTGCTGTTGGTGGCTGTGGGAGTAAAATAACACATATTTGTATTTTCATAAGCAGCTTGTACAGTGTTAGAACTCCCGAGAGAATCAGAAAGAACAGTATTTCCCTGTTCTTCTTGGCTTACTTTAGCAACTTAAGTTTCATAATCACTCAAAACTAGTAAAATCACATCAGCCCTAAAAAATAACCAAAACAGTCCCAGTCCTCCTCAGCTGTTCATTCAGTTCCTTTTTGCATGATCTTCTTCTTCTACCAGTACAGCTGTTTCTGCATTGAACACCAAACTGAAGAGTGCAACAGATCCTGGATGACCTTGGTGTTACAATATCTAAAGGTATTCTGAAGACTCGGCATGTATGGTTTCCTCCCCAAAAGCTGTCCTTAATTCTGTTATCTCTGAATGTGCAAATATTCTTGCCTAACTAGAAATTTCTTACTTTGTATTTGCTTGGGAAGAACATGTTGCCCCTCAAGACCAATGTACAAACTACAATTCCCACGTCCATTCCCTTGAAGAGTCATTGAATACCTCAGCAGTATAGCAAAAGATAAAATTAATAAAGTTCACCAGCATCCAAGCATTTCCATTCCAGAAATCTCTAGGGAGCAGTGCAATATCAAACCCAAGATGTGAAGAGAACAAGAGTACAGTTAAAGAACGAATGAACTTCATTATTCACTGCTTTTAATTTCATACTCAGCTCTTTTGTCTTGTGCTCAGTTCACTGTAAAAATACGTAATTTCTGTGCCTATAAGGACTGAACTGTCACATTAACGATTTGGTTTAGCTTTGTGTTTTTACTGCATAGATACACAGCTATGTTGCAAACCTCACAAAATGTTTCTCAGAAGATTGAAAGCACTTGAGACAGTGGTGCTCCACACAGGGAAAAAAGTCTGCATATTATCAAACAGCCCAATTTTAAATGCTGTTTTCTGCCAAGTGGATCCCTTAACAGGACATGCTCAATATGCAAAATAACGTTGTTTCAAGTTTTATTTGTCCTTCGAAAACCCCAGCAAAGATCATTTTAATGAGCAGCAATGAGGTAGTTAACAAACTGATAACATTTCGTGCATTGTCAGTTTCACATCATGTATCAAATTCTTCTGTTGCTATCTCTCCTCACAAATTATTAAACGGAATTTTTGCTAACAGCCCACTTCAAGAGCATCCACAGACTTCTTTAAGTGCCCTGGTGAGGAACAATTATCATTGCCCATTATCAGTTTTAAGCAGTGGAAGACCTTTGGCCTGCTTGCCACACTTCTCCTATTCTAGGTTCCAGAATGACATTACTGCTGCAGCTGGAGCTGCCCTACACTGAACATTCCATAGTTCTGGACTTATTTTTACTGCCTGACTTGTCTTCCTCGAGCATTTCCAGTTTGCATTAATCTGTGTTACAGGAGATATAAAATATCTGTCTTTATTGAGCTGCACCTTGCAGACTGAGAGCAAAGTCTCCATGTCTGTAAGCTGATTCTCAAATTTCTTCAATTTAAACAGAATAAATATCTTCCACGGTATAGCTGAATGACTTGAATAGATCAACAACATCAAATCAAGGCTTACCAAAAAAAAAAAAAAAAAAAACCTCACAATTCCAAATCCAAGGGTAAGGATACATTGCTTTCAGAGCTGCTGTCTAAAGATTTTGATGTTTGTGGGGTTATTTTTTTTTTTAATCAAAACCAAATGCACCTACATTTGCTTCCTGTTCTTGTAAATATACTGGATGGAGTTCAACAGCTGACTGAGAAATTACTTCTGTAAGCCCCACATTGCCCTATGCAACGTAAATAGGAAATGTATCCTAAATTTCAGAACAAAACTCAAGCCAAGCAGCTATCTAAAACAATATTCTGTCACCAGCAGTTAGGTTTTGGAAATAGTATCAAAACACAAAATAAGAAGCTTTTCTCTGAAAAATCAAGGTTCTTTAAATAAAAGCTAATGAAGAAGAAAAACAGTTACACAAATACTCTGTGCTCATTACTATTCTAACAGAGTGTTCTGAATCTTCACTAGCCAAGGTTATCAAGTAGAGAATATCAAGTTGAGCCCTCATATAAATTAACACTTTCATGGCCACAGGTATACAAGAAAGAATGATATCTGATTTTCCAGCATCTTTTATGAAACTTGAAATGCATTGAAAACCCTTATAGTTAGACCTGCACTCAAGCAAGTGTCTGTTCAGCTCCCTTCAAGAAAAATGCACAAGTCCAATCAAGTCTACAGAACACTTAGCAAATACCTTGCATCTCAGCAAGTATCCAGTCCAAGAGCAACTGCCTTTTCTCTCTGTTAGCTAAAATAATACCACAAGTGATACCAAATGCACTTAGCATAAGCAAAGCAATCATTTCAGTGTGAAAAAGAAGATTCAAGGGTGTTCATAAAACTCAAGAGTTCAAGGCAGAACATTTGAAAATAAGTACCTATTTTAGAATAATTTAAAATGTACCACACTAAAGTTAATGGAAAAAAAACCTAACCCAACCATCAAACAGACCACCATCAATTGGTCAAAATCTGGCAAAAGTGTAGGCTGCATTACATGAAACATACCAGTTCCACATCAGAAGGTACATTCAGTCCTGGAGGGGCAACAAAAGGTTCTTCATTTTCCACTGTATTTTCTGTCTGAGCTGTTTCTACAAGAAATGACACAAAACAGTATTTAGGAAAAAAAAGAAAGCACACAAATGTTAAAAAAAAATTGAAATAAAGTATTTCTAAAAGGATGTGCTATCAAGGAATTTATCAAATACAAAAGCTATATAAACAGCATTTATACTGAAGACATTTAAATATGGTTAAAAAGAATAATTTGTATTACATGTCATTATTTGCTATAGCAGAAATGTTCCTCTGAAAATACTTCGCTTTACAGATTTTTATAATAATTGAAGTAAAAAGTTTAAAGCAACTTATAGTATTATGTATTCTACTAGCCTTAAGGGAAATTGTATTCCCCTTTTCCCCTGACAGATTAGATGGCACCAATTGCAGGAACACCTGACCACAGGAGCTGTGGAAACAGCATAACAACCTCATCACAAATGAGATGTCACAGTGATTACTGAGGACAAACTGTGCAGCAAAGGGAATTCACTTGTTTGGTTACTTTCTGAGGGGTTGGTTTTTGTTTTGTTTTTTAAAATGAACTCAAATAGCTTAACTCCACAAAGGTACAGAGAAATTTTAGCAGCAAAGAAAGAAGCAAAGACCAGCAGACAAAGAAGAATAGAGTGTTTCTTTTGGCAGCAGCTCCAGCTAACAATATTTGGTTATGGAGTCCTAAACAAATGAATTAAACCCCAGCCAAGACAATCACTTCTCTTTCAGTACAAAAGAGCAGAGGAAAAACCCTTTGTACAGTGCAAGTAGCACAGACACTGACTGCCCTTACACAGTCTCTCAGACACAGCAAAAAACACTAAATAAGCTTTAGCACCTAAAATGATCTTGCACTGTAACACAACAACTTGGGGGGAAAAAAGCACATTTCATACCACAGTAACCCATCAAGACGCAGTTATGCAATTAAATTAAATGATTCTCAGTTTAGTTCTCAATAGTTGATTCTCAATAGTTCAAGAACATTTGAAACATTCCTTAAGAATGTATCATAAAAATAGTAAGTTATTGTAATTATAGATGAGAACACAACAACTGAATTCTGTATTTTTTTAGGTCACGCAGCAGGGCACACCATGTTGAAGATAGATTCATTTATAATAATTAAGATGACAAAATCTAAACTTGAAAATATAAATTCTTATTAATTACTATTTTATGCTTACAATGATATTTTCCATCTTGACTGAGAAACACAGTGTTAGCACACAGTCAGTGTAAGGAATTACCATTTTTTTCTGAAGAAGAATCTGCATGACAGCAGAATTAAATTCCCTCACTACTGCAGTATTGACTGTGCCATAGCAGGAAAACATTTTTAAGCCCATCAAGAACAAACTCTGCAAAAACTCAGTAACAGTGTCCCATAAAGACTTTTGTCACTCTGCTTCTTTATGTCTTAGACTTGCATCCTGATATTAAAGTTAGAGCCTTCTGATGTTTTGAAACTCTGAGCTGAGTTCCCAAGCCTTTTCATGTAAATAAGAAAATGTTTACATTCCTTTGCAATGAGAGAACATTTGAGTGATTGGAATGATCACCAATCCGAGCGATGGGATGATCTGCTTTTGGCCAATACTTGGCCACTTATGTATAGTGTATATAAATGGAGTCAGAAAATTTTGAATAAAGAGAATTCTTGCATGCTGACCTCGGACCTGTCCTGCCTCGTCCTTTCCAAAACTTCACGAATGCTGCACAAATAGTGCAACAGACTTTGATGAAGTGCTTTCAGAATTTTTAACTGCATTTAATAACACACATATTTTAAACTCTCAACTGCAAGACAGAGAAATGCTATGTCCTCCCTCTCAATTAATCCTCGTTATTTTTACCCCTTACCTCTTTGTTTTGCAGGCTGATGTTCCTCCTCTTCAGTGGGTTCTGAAGGGTCATAATAATCACTGCCATAATGGAATCCCACTGCATTATAGGTACCATCCTCTGCCAAAGCTTCACTGAGTCTTTTGTATTCCTCCTCTTGAACAAAAAATGCAATTACCAACATTAGAACATATTCAGAAGCTGATTTATTAAAAAAGAAGTAATATTTCTTACTTTAGTCTTTTAAATAAGATGTTTTCTCCTGATCATTTTAGCTTTCATTAAAAACTCAACAGAAAAACACAGCATGTACACATGCTGGCCATTTATTTCTTCTTGAAGAGATACAGGCTGTGGACTAAGACATTCTAATGCAATTATGCATATAAAAGCACAGAATTTCCTTTAAACAACACTAAAAATGAAGCAGAATGTGTTTATTTTGGGGGGGTCTGAAATCCCAGTCTCCCCTCAGAATCTGGGCAATTTCTGTGTGGATCTACAGTTAAACTATCCTGAGGTCCTCTCACACACGCAAAGACTCCCGCTTTTCGAATCCACTGGATACTGTCAAGATAACATCAGAAAAAGAGAGTATAAAATTAGGAGTAAATTTAGTTTGATAATAATTTATTTAAACGTGTTTTTTTAATAACCATGTTATTCCTTGAGCAATACCTTGCCTTGCCTCCTCCTCAAGCAAGTCCGTATGCAAGGCTAAATACCTCTCTTCATCACAAAGGGCTTCTATTCTAGCCTCCTCTTCGGACAATTGATAGTCTCTGTTCCAGGTGGAATATTCAGCATCATATTCAGAAAGGTCATGCAGGTGACCACGCCCATCATACCTGCAGGATGAAACAGCTGGTCAATGCAAAGAACTTAGGGCTTGGGTTTATGTGACTACTTAAATACTTACCCAATAGAAATGAAAAAAAAAAAACAAACTTATACGTTAATGCATACTCCCTTTTAGAAGTTACAATTAATTTTGCTAATCATTTGTCACCAACTATAGAAAATTTGTTTAATAGTCTAAACTCCTCTCAAAGAAACTAATAAATTATTACAATTAAAGGCAAGGGTATCCTTTAATAGTTTAAGTGGGATCCATTTCCCTAACAGCTCTTACCGTACGTGCTTCAACCAACCAATCAATGTCACTTGCAAAATACGTTTTTCTGGAAAGTCAAATAGCTTACATTCACACAAACCCGAGTACATAAATACCTATCCGTAAGAACCAAACGGTCGAAATTTCCTCGCTTCTTTCTGCTAGTCCCGAACTCTCAGGAGAAATCTTCACCATAGAAACTTGCGTCCATTGGAGGTAAAATCATGGCTAGGCTCGGCCCCTAGCCATTTGGCTGAGGAAATAAGTTCTGGGTTATGTGATAGAGAGACACACATACATAGGAACAGTAACATAAACATGCAATTTAAGGAGGTTCACCGAAAAATCGGCAAAGATCAATGATGTACAGTTCCTTTCTACTAAGAAATCACTTTATTTGCAGGAAAAGCACTGCATTGGGATAATATTTATGCATAAGTAAGAGAAACTGATTGGAAAATAAAGCAAAAGTAAACTCGACTCCGCTGAGGTGTCTTCCCACACACAACTCTTGACTTGTGCCAACTTGCTAGACCAAAAACAAAGAAAGTAAATATTCTTATAGCAAAAAGCAAATGAAACATAGGCCTGGTTAATCAAACTCTGTCCACAGGCAAACTTGAACCCAAGTCTTCTCACAGCAATGTGCTTTTCTCAAAATGGTGAAAATGAAGATTTCCTGCTGCTGGAGATAAAAGGAATCTAAGCTTCCAAAGGAGTTTATAAGATTAGCAATTGCAAGCTGCCTTAACTTGCAAATGTACATTGTTTGGTATTTCAGTATGTGTGTACAGACATGCACACACTCAGTGTTTGCTCCCTACAATTTCTGTAACACCTGTGAACAGGGCTGTGCTGCACAGCACCCCCAAAACGGCCTCTGCCTACAAATGAGATCAGTCACAGAAATGATCTGGATTAGAAGTGTGCAACACAACACTTCCATTGTTGTGTAAATGAGAAATGAAACATAGCTAAAAATATTTATGGCTGTTTTGTTCTGCCTTCGTGTCTATTCCAATTTAACAAATTCATTTCAATGAAAACCATCTTTAATGGCATAAGCACCAAAACAGTGCAAGGGCATTTCTTTTTTCTTCAGTCCTATGGAAGGAAATCAAAATACCTTCCCTTACTGACATTTTTCCAAGACAAATACAGCTTTAAGGTCAAAATAAGAAAATCCTGTCCAGCACCACAGCAGTGATGAAACTGAGGGAATAAATATATAGAGTATATTACATGACCCTTTTCAAACCAAAATCCTTCTATTTTTCCCACTGAGGTTTTCAGGGTCGGCCACAAATCTTAAATTATTCTTTCAGTGCTCCACTCAAACATAACCAACCTGATCTCTCATCATCCCTCTGTCCAACAAAATATTCAAGCAACCCTTTCTGAATGAATCTATTTCCAAATCCCACCCTGCAAACCTGAAACAACTCACAAGACCAAAAGGAACATCAAAGCAGATTCTATTACTCTCTCTGGCCACGAACCTGGACCTATGGCACAACAACCAAAAGAAGCCAGCTCTGACATAAAATTTCAAGAGCAAGCACCCAAAATCAAATCCATTTTGTCTAATACCGTAAATCATGGCACCACGAAACGAGGCCAAGAACGGCTTTTGGGGTGTCCCATCAACAGCCTGCAGCCAGATGTAGGAGAAATAGGAAATCCCCATTTCCTTTACGGTGGATAAACACCTTTGCACTCCCCACAGTGCCCCGTTCTCACCTACAGAACATACAATGTGCCTAAAAAGTACTGCCACGCAATCAGGCTCCCTTGGATTCCAAGTGAAAAAAGAGGATGCCTGTGGTTTACACTGAAAGAAACAGATCATTCCCATTCTCCATCCTGCCGACCGTGCCTTGACAAGCGGAGCAGAAAGACCCATCAGACGCTGACTGCCAGGAGGAGAGGAACCTCCCAGCGCTGCCAGAGCGGGAAACGCC
This sequence comes from Brachypodius melanocephalos, assembly GCA_013398615.1. Taxonomy (NCBI): domain Eukaryota; kingdom Metazoa; phylum Chordata; class Aves; order Passeriformes; family Pycnonotidae; genus Brachypodius; species Brachypodius melanocephalos. The sequence continues at coordinate 8,134,178 of VZSR01003800.1, read as the reverse complement.
AAGTTCCCGCAGACGGGGCGGGGGAGCCCTTCAGCGATACCAGAGCACCCTCAGAGCGCTGTGCCGGGACGAGCAGCCTCCAGCCCCGCCACGAGAGGTCCCGACGTGCCGGCCAGAGCGAGCCCTCTGCTCAACCCCCGCCCTCACTGCCCACAGCACAAGGGGGGGAACAGAAAGAGGCTATCACAGGAGATCTCGCAGCACAGTCTAGGGGTTGTGTTACACCGACCTATCGATCATGATCTTGGGGTCTCCCATCCAAGGAATAAGGTGTCGCCCCTGCTCCTGGTACTGAGCCTTCTCATCATCCCGAAACAGCTTGCAGGCATAGCCGAACACCAGCAGCTCCACACGGCTACTCCCGCCTCCACCTCCACCTCCTCCGGGGGGCCCGGGCACCGTTCCCCCGCCTGACAACAACATTAGGGGCGGCGGGCCTGCTTCTTCTGCAGTCCGTCGAGACCCTCCGAGCCCTCCGTACATCACCGAGGGGCGCAGCGAGGCGGAGGCAGCTCGCAGGAGCACCGACTGTCCGAGCAGCGAGTCCCCGCACGGCCAGGCCCGCGCTACAGCCCCCGGCCCTAGAGCACCACAGCCGCCATCACCCGAAACAAAATGGCAACGGTTCCGGTTCCGCTGGCGATGCAGGAGCAGGGACGGGCTGGCTTTTGGCGACAGCAGATTCCAATCATGTTGCGGCAGCCCGAGAGTTAACTCCAAGGACAACGCGACTCTGCGGTACCGGTGAGGACGCTACGCGTTGGGTGACAATGGCCAAGGCCCGGCGGGGTGGGGAGCCACGGGCGCGGCCGTGACGAAAGTGCGGCGCAGCGGATGGCGGGGCGGTGTCGCCGGGCGCGCTGTGGCGGCCCGAGGTGGGGCGGGGAGCGGCGTGTGAGGAGTGTTCTTCTCGGCCGAAACCGGCCCGAGGAGCTTACAAACAAAACCGAAACGTAGGCCCGCGTGTGCCGGTGTCCGCCACTCAGCCTTGGAGCCCCCAGGGGAGCGGGAGGCTGAGGCGCCTCAAGGTAGTGCAGGGACGTGCGGCATAAAGCGGGGATCCACCTCAGCCTGCACCCCTGAGGCTCGAGGGGAAACCTGGGAGCAAGGGTGGGAATCACAGAATAAATTCGGTTGGGAAAAGACCTCTGAGTGTCCAATCTATGACCGAATACCACCTTGTCAAGCAGACAAGTGATGTCATGTGGAAGGAGAATACTGCAATTCGATGCACGTTGTTCCTGTCAGCATTCTGGAAACAAGAATGTTAAAATCTGGCAGTGAAATCTTAAAATATAGACAGAAATTAATTGAAATTTTAAACTATTAATTTGTCTCTCTTATAGTTACTCGATTAGGCAGATTTGTACCAAGCCTATAACTAACTGCAGAGGAGAGAGCTAGTGAACAGGCACACAGAGCGCCACAGATTAACACAAATAGGAACAAACGTGAAATTTCATTAAGGCACTTCAGCTTCACATCTCCCCACTTCATTGCTGCAGCATTTGTAACAGAATTCCCATGAACAAAATATACAGACTTGTTTCTGTGTTATTGCCAGGAGATGAGGATGTGTTGTGACTGTACACTGACACCTACATAAACTTACAAACGGGTGGAACAGACTTGGAGGAAGCATTGACCTCATCATTGCTAGGTGGGTTAATCTTCCACAGGCTTTGTGCTCTGTTCCAGCCTGCTTTCTTCCTGAGGATTTGCGAAACACTTTGTGCGCTTTAAGAATGTGGTAGTGATGACTGATATCAAACTGCTGTCACCTGTCAAGCAAAGCTTGACAGATGCTTAGCTGCTATTAGCAGTACTATAAAAGTGCCCTGTAGAAGCCAGCACAGCTGCTTATACACAAAGGAAAAGTGGGCAGATAAATAGCAAATAATTCTTAGTTAGAAATTTAAGATCTTGTTAGAATGCAATCGTACATTATGATAAACTTCAGTGTATAAGCTGTTGCATACAACTATTTAGATCTTTTCACTGAGTTGGCTTGGTAGATCTACTATTTTTGAAGTGATTTGAGATCTTTAGTGGGCATCTAAAATATCCCATTCGATGGGAAACAGCATCATTAGCACAACATGCAGAAACATGCAGATAACCAATGAATTGACAGTTCCAGAAGGTGTTTTACCCATAGTAGAGGAGTCTCCTACTCACTCAGTGGTATTGTCTAACTGCTCAGTGGGGCGGTCTGAGTGATTTGTTACCCTCAGCAGTAGGCTGCACAATTTAGACAGGTTAGTCTCTGGCTTTTGGAGAGGATTCTGCCTGTTTGTTTCTATACCTTTTAAAATGGCCACATTTGTAGCCAGGCAATTAAAATTTTGTCATTGTGGTTAAATGGAAAAAAAGCATTGTATTCAAATGACAGCACTAAGTGTATTTCAGTATTGCTGAACCTAAACAATATGCTTTTCTTCTCATATCTGTATCCATCTGCAATCTTCCCTTCTCTGCCTTGTCGCTAGAGCAACACCACAGAGCAGCTGCTTGCTCAGATGTGGAGATCATATTTGAAGTCATCTAACTTGTATTCAAATCAAGAGATGATGAGCTCCTTAGAAAGCAAAGGGCCCCTTGAGCTGAAGATTTGCTTGTAGGCTCTCATGTGACTGGAGACAGCAATGTAACAGTAGTGAATCTAAATTGGATTAATTTTTTTGATTAGTCATTTTACACTTGTACCTTGTGTATTTTTAGACGGCAGCATAGCTGAATTCTTCCTTCCCTTCCTCTTTCCCACTCAAGGGCATGGAGGGAAATCACATCCCTGTTTCTGTCATGTCCTAGGCAGCTGGCAGAGCTTGGCATGGACACAGATTTCCTATGCCAAGCGTGGTATTCTCCCTGCTGTGCTGCATCTTGCATAGGATGTGGTGGGAACAGGCCCTTGGTTTCCTCCACACAGTTGTTGACTCTGCAATCAACTCAGGTAATGGAACACCCTTGCTGCATTTGTGTATATGCTATTTTCAGTCTTCTGTAGATATATGTCTGTGTAATAAAAACTCAATAAAATTTTAATGCTTAAAAAAACCCAGACAACAAACCAACCCTTTCATCGTTGTCTCACTGCAGGCAGGTCACGCCAAGTGTCACTACCTTGGAATCTAAACAGCATCTAACCAGTGGAAGTCATTCTTCAAACATGAATCCCAGAATGAGCCACTGCATATGTAACATCGATGAATTATTCATTAGCTCTGGTTTAGTATTCATCCTGCCACTTAAGCTAAAGCCAGCCCCATACTTGCAGGTAAAAAAATAACAGTTTTCATGACAGTGGATAATAGTGCAAATTGTTACTTTATTCTTAGCTAGCAATATTGTTACCATGATAAAGTTACATACAGATAGAAATTGTATCAGTTCATACTTTGAAGTCCTCTGACAGCCAATATCCATTCTTGTAAAGTTATTTTAGGGATGTACATATATGTGTGTTTTTATATGTATTTATACAGTCATACAGAGCAGAAAGTCTACCTTTGAATTTTGAGTAATACCAGAGGGGCAAAATAAAAGAACTGTGCAAATAACAATATATTCAAGTAGTCAGTATCACATTATACTTCGGGCTATGTAGTAAGCAATCCTTCATGTCTGCTTCTTCTTCTTTCTCCATTAATTTTTCAGCATGGCTTTTCCTTCTGCAGTACACACAATGCATTCAGCACCTCCTTGTTCAGCGGCAAATGTTATAAATTATGTTCTTTCACTTTTCCCTTTGTTTGTGCACAGCAGTGGAATACATTGATTCCCAAGGATAATAACCTACAGTGGTTAGCTCTGTCTGGAACACTGACTGTATAAATCAATATAATTGACTTGTGATATTAATTATTTCAGCATCTTTTCAAGCACAGTGTTGCAGTTTTCATTCAATTATGTATTATTTAGTCTCCCATAGTTATGTAAGACAGCAGCCACATGGGTTATGTAACCTAAAGGAGAAGTTCTTTTTACTTTCAAGGTGATTATAGCTTTCTTCCTGCAGTGAAAGGGTCAAACCCTCCCCAGGCCCATTTGGCTGACTATAGAAGGCATGAAAGGGTGGATTGCAGTTGGGTGGCAGCTTTCTGAATGTTGTTCCACTGACTTGAACAGGAATTTTCCAATTTTGGTGTGTTTCATCAGTCTGTGGGACCAAAGGACAATAAAATTAACTCTCTGCAGTTTACCCCTCTTGCCTGTGTAGCCCATGTCCCTGTCCTTAAGCTTCCAGAAAACTTTCAAAAGTCTTTGAAAAAGGGTTTGAGAACAAGCCTGAGGGGTCAGCTCCCTTAGAGCCTAGGACTGGATATCTCCAGGGCCTGTGCAGGCTATCCAAATCCACATTCAGGATTTCTGAAGAGAGCTGGAAAATGGTGAAGATCAAATAGTGTCATGCATGCATAAGATGTAAAATTTAACATTAAAGAGTCTTGATGTATGAAAAAGCAGGAACATTCTTTCACGAAAATTCAGCTCTGTGCTGTTCATTTTGAAGTACATGCCACTACTGCTTATACCTATCCAGTGATTAATTGCTTTCATTGTCTCCACAATTTCTTATACCTTTCTCTTTTCTCTCTTTTTCTTTTCCCTTCTTGATCCTTTATCATTGTGCTAAGCCTAACATTAACATGGGAAAACCACAGAGAAGTCACAGATGTATTACTGTCAATTTAGTCCTATACTTTGCACTTGAGATTCAATCCATGTCACTTAAGGGCATTGCAGATGAAGTTCCTGTCCCAGAGGACTCAGTGTTACTGTACAGGAAATAAGCAGGAGGTTGTGATGGGGCATTTGGGCTGATACCATGCTGTAATTTGTTGTCACAGCCCTGGGTTATGTGTGCAGCTATTGAAGACATTACATATCTTCAGTGCTTTCAACAAAGTGGAAAAAATCTTCTTGAAATTTTCCACTATGTTATTCTGTGCAATTGCTCATTGTGGTAGGAATGTAACTCTTGCTAATTAAAATGGGTACTAGCAATTAAATTAATGTCTTACAATGCCCAGCTTCACATAATACTCAATAATGACTGTTTCTGCAGGAAATACTTTTTCAGGAGATGATTATGACAGGGTTTCCTTTGTTTCAGAGCAACAAATTCTTCTAGGGCTTGACCAGAACCTCGACCTCCTAATGAGAAGGAGAAGCAGAAGGGTAGAAGGGGAGGAAAGAGTCAGCAAGTCGAACAGCCTGGAAAATGAAACTAAGATCACACCCCCAAATTATTGATGGCCACCTAAATTCAGTTTTTATTAAGCCCATTTGATCTATGAGTCAAGGAGATATGGAGCATTTTTCTTGATCTCAGTACTTCATTGTTCATAAAATGGGCAAAGATTGTCTCCATTATTTTCCAACTATTATGGTGAGGTATGAAGCATCAGAACATTAGATAATGAGTGTATCAGTATATTCAGAAGTGTCGTAATAGTTTTTATGTTGTTTCAGATTACTATCCAGATAGGTACCTGCTGCTGAAACATATTTTAGCCATGAAGATTAAAGTCTATGCAAATGCTCACTGAGGAAGAGAATACATATTCTAAGAAAATTTTGGTGTTCTCTTCTCAGTTGTTCCAGGAGTTGCACCCAAAAATGTGTTTTTCAAGTACTGAGTAAAATTGCATTCCTCCAACTCTTCAAAACACAAAGGAAGCACAAAGTTAGATGTAAAATGGGTTTCACATTAAATCTCAGCTTACAGATGAACCGTCTGTACCTACAATTTTTTTTTCTGATTGCCTGTCTTCCAAAATTAAGACTAGGCAGTCATTGTGGGCAATTCGTTCCAGGTGTCTACCAATGACAGCTCAGTGGGCAAATTCTTCTCTTTAATGTCCTTGAACTTCTCAGGAACTGTTGAATATGTATATTTAGATTGACTTAACTGAAAACTGCAGTTTAAGCCAACTTCTCATTTTGTATGACTGTCAGTCATAGTTACAGGTTAGAAGATCCTTTGACAAATTTGAACTGAATTTTTGGAAGGTAAAAGGAAATTCAGGACTGTCCATTTTTTCAGTACAACTCTCTAGTCTAGACTACCATTGTTAGATAGAGTGAAATTACTTGTTGCTGGGCCTCCACAAACCAAATTGGAATTCTAACTATAGAGATGTCAGATTCACACCTGCATTTAGCTTCCATTTGTATTGTTTCCCCCTTCCTTTCCACTTGCATTTGCTCTGTAACATGCTGTGTTGTGCCTTCTAGTTCACTGCCATGTGGAACCTTTTCCTGATTAAATTTTCCATTTTGCTTTGGAAACAGCTGGATGCTGTGGAATCCACAGTGAACAACTTGGAACTTGGAACGCTCAGCAAAAATAAACAGTTATTGTGGGTTTCTGTGGACTCCATTTTAAGTATTTTGGTTTGGTTCTCTTCTAAATGGTACCACAAATATGTACAGAGTAAAGAAGTTTATGCTAATACATGCAGTTATAACCTCCTGGGACTTGGTATTTAGTATCTCTTTGGAGACCTGCCCTGAGAGACAACTCCAACCCAGCTGGACTCTCCACTCTCCTGTTCAAAGGTGGTTTCAGCTCCTGCTCTGAATGCTATTTCAGGAAGGAAAGGACAAAGCTGATGTTTAAAGTTTTACTAGATTTATCTGACAGCGACCCCTCTCTTGATTTAGACGACATGGATGAAATCAGACACAGCAGCATTTTGCAGAGCTGCACAGCGGAAATCAGATCTCACCTGAGGAAGCTGTTGAAAAGCAAAACCCATCCTCCTGAAGTGTCTTTGCTTTTTGCAATTTGAGATTTTTCTGACTGCTTTCTTGTGCCTTCACTTGCCCAGATTTTTCTCCTCTGTGCTCACTTTTGCACAAATGTAATCAAAAGCATAACATGCATCAACTTCACCAAATGGTAAGATCAGGCCCAGGGAGCTCCTGTCACTCTGGAGTACAATGCACTCACACACAGTAACTGGGCTTGTGCTGAACCAAGTGCTGGGCTCAGTCCCTCTAATCCCAGGTGTATGGTGCTGGGAGAGAAGGAGGCAGAAATATAAGACACATCATCCTGGGATTTCTCATTTCATTTGCAGCTCCAGGGTGGGAAATGCCAAATGGGTTGCAGTGGGGGCAGGTTTCTAGCAGCAGTAATCAGCAAGTGACTGATTTTGTGGCTGGCATCTTCTTGGCTCCTCTGTATGTTCCACTTTTGCTCGGTTGCTGGAGAGCTGTGAAGCTGTCTATAGGTGAGAGAGTGTGAATTTACTGCTACACCATTACCATTTATTTTTTGGATATGTCTTTCTTTAATGTTCTATGCCACAAACACTTGCATCACCCTGTCTAGGAATGCTTTATGCTAAAAGCAGCCAATTCTTCCTCTGCTTACAGTTATATCTTTTATAAAAGTGCATTTATTATCCCATAAATGCCTCTAAAGCTGCTGAAAATGGTACCTCTTTCACTGAGTGGTGAGGGCTCTTTACTGCATATCTTAGAGATAATTTTACTCTGTTTTGTATCACCAGATGAGAACACAACTTCTCAAAGGGAAACGTGGATATTAACTCCACACATTTGTGCCCTAAATCCCTGGGCAAGCAGCCAATTGAAAGTGTGTGTGCTGAGCAGGGGGTCTGGCAGTGCCTGGCAGGACAGGGATGGGGCAGAAATGTTGTTTCCTTTCCCTCAGTAGAGACTGTTGTTTGGGTCTGACTGTCTGTTAGCTGCCAGATTTTGTTAGACCTAGAGGCACTCATGTAGAAGACTTTTCTTTCACCAGTTTTGTTTGAAACCTGCCAACAGGCTTAGAAATGAGGTGGAAGAAATATTAACAGCAGATGAATAGGCAGATGGCACAACTGTATATGTTTCATTTCCTGTGGGAAACCAGACACAGTTTTCTGTCAGAAACTTGCAGTTTTGAAACATTTAATGGGAAATCATCTGAATCACACCTCTGTAAATTGCAGGAACTTAAATGTGATATCCTAGTCTTTGTGCATAGTTTATTCCTGTGTCAATAATCACATACTGAACCCTCCCGTACCTTAAATGACCCTTTCCTTCTATTTATCGTTTCCTCTGTGGTGGTATTCCCTGTCTGTGAAATGGGAATAGCACTATCTCTTACGTCCTGTCAGCACTATAGATTGAACCTCATAAAAATCCTGTAAGAAGTGCTACTGAAAAACTGACAAGGAAAGAGAATTTCGTTTTCAATCTAGGATTTACCTATGATGGAGGAGGAAGGGCCAAATTCTCAGCAATAAAACAAAGATTCCCTGTCAGTAAAACTGTCTGGTGCTGCCAGTCTGTGTGTGAAAGGGCTGCAGTCCTAGTGTAATCCCACACCTCATGGCACTGTCATAATGCATTTGTGCAGGATGGTTTAACAAAGGTTGAACAAACCAGAATTGTCTCTGGCATTTCCTAGTGCTTGGCTTTTCTACTTTGCTAACACCCCTGTAAGCTTCTTGGCATGGATGGATGTGTAACAGTGGACTTCCTCCCCTACAGAAGTGTCCCCATGCCCAGGAAATACCGGAACACGCTCTGGTAATGAAAGAGCTCAGTACAAACCATCTGGTTTTAACCCATCTGTAAAACACCTACCTGACCATAGAGCAATTCCAAATCCAAAATTTCACTGGAACAGTCATGTAAAGATGTCTGCAAAAGTACCAGGAACACCAGCTCTCTTCTGCTTTCTTGTATCAAACACGGTAGAAGCAAAAGCTGTGAGCAGTTCTTTTGCATTTGATGGTTGGAAGTTGTTTGACATGGCATTGATAGGAGAAAAATATCTGAGGAACTACATCATAGATATACAGCAGATTTCAGGGATGAATAACTCAGTATCCCACCTGTTATCTTTTTGTCAACAGTTTGTTCAAGTACCAAGACAAATATTCCAAAATGCAGTGAAAAACTCAGTCTCTGGTAACATTCTCCTGACTGATTTTGACAAATGGTGTGTCATCCTGAAAATGTACTTGACAATTCCTCTATGCATCCAGAGGGCATCCGAATGTGTCTGCTCTTCCATGAGAGTTTAGATCTCCCTGGGGCAAGGAAGCCTCATCAACTCTTTAAACCTGAGTTTTGGAGACCATTTTGACATGAGAGGCATGATGAATAAGGTCTGACACAGGAAGGAGTTCTGTGTTCCTGTTCTCATTTGGCTGTCAACATGTGATGAGGATACCTTGAGAATGCAGGAGTTTTTGCAAATCAGATAACTCACCTGTGGCTGGGGCCTGGATGGACAACAGAGGAGAACATTCATGTACTGTATGTCCATGAAAACATGTAAGAAAGTTTTCTAGATGTTATCTAGAACAAGATAGTTAACGCCTTTCTTCCTGATTCAATAGTCAGTTCTTCTGCACTTTTAACTGCCAGTGTAGAAGTGTTCTTCGTTTATAAGGAACATACTTCATATGTTACATACTATGCTTCAAAATCTGACATTGGGTTGCTGATACCTTCTGGGGAAAAAAATAATAATGACTTCCATCCTGTCTTGGAAACTCTGCTTGGGTTTGTTGGTAGTTTTGCTATTGAAAGTCACTGTGCTCTCCTGTTTTCTAGCAAAGGTTTTTATCTCAAAAAGAAAGCCAAAAAGGATACTAGGAAAATCTAAAAAGGAGAATGTGGCAAAGGCTGAAAACGTTTATTCATAGGGAGTTTACAAAATTCGTTACTATTTATACACCTGAAAATATGACTTCTGTCTTGCCCTTGAAACAACAGACAGGCTTAGTTATTAACTAAAGCTTTTATTAATAGGGGAAAGTGGGAATGTAGACACCTTAAGAGCACTATGTTCTCAGTACTGGAGTAGTGTGTCCTTTGTTTTTGAAATCATTATTAGAGTAAAAGGTGCAGCTCCTTGATAAGAAGCAGTATCTAGTTAAAGATGCACCATCACTTCTGCCTTTCCAGGGAATTGTTTCCAGTGAAGAGGCAATATCTGTCAACTTTCTGTGAAGAAAGGTCAGGCCATCAGGCACCTTGCTTATCTTATGCCAGCCAAATGAGTGATGAACAGGCTGCTGCCACCTCACAGGTTCCTTGAACATTTTGCAGCTTCTTTTGTCAATGAGGAGCCCATAATAGGGCCCCCAAACTGCTGATTGCTCTTCACATGAGGCTGTATGTTACAATTGCTCTTTTTCCCTCTCTGGTGGTTTTCTTTCCATATGTCTGATGTGCTTTCTTACATGCACTGAAGAAATACTTTGTGGAATGGAATTATCCTGCAGAATCCTGGGATGTCCTCATGACCACTGTTTTGATGAAGTTCTATTTCTAAAGAAGCCTAGCAGTATATTAGAAGTTTTTGCCGTATTTTGGAAAGGTTAATTTGGACCACATCCCTCTTAACTGGAGTGGGTTTTATCTCAATGTTGTATTCAGAAACTAAGGCACAGAGGCGTGAGAGCATGAGGTGATTTGTTTAAGATCACACAGAGTGTAACTGTCCCTAACTTGGCTATGGTCCTTGGCTAAATTGTCTAAATAACTTTTTAGTGCTGATTTCTGCAAGAAAGAAGAGAGAAAGCCCTGACCCTATGGCACTGCAGGGAGCAGAGCTGGTTGTCAGCATCACACCCAAGAGGTTTTCTTTTAGTAAGAGTGATCATAATGGGTTACTGCTTGCATTATAACCTAGATTAGAGATTTAAATATCAATTCAAATTACACTGTGGGACATTTGGTGTGAACACAGCAAAAGTTGGCTGCTTGTCCTAAAGGTCTTATATATGCAATCTGAAAAGAGCAGCAATGGCTTCCTTCTCCTCAGAGCGTTTAGTGTGCAATACCATGAACTGCATCTTTGCTTGGATGTGGATTTTCACAGAGTATAGAGCAGTGAGGATTTGCCTATTCAGTCAGTCGTGTAACAATTTGTGATAGAGGTTTCTTCAAACCCAGTGAAGAGAGGTCTGTCTGCCCTGTAGGGGGCTGGAACTCGTTGCACTGTCATTTTCCTAGGAACAGCAGCACCTAGAGGAATACCAGCTAATACACGGGGTGACAGAGACATTAATATCAGAGCTGTTGCTGCTTCTATGTTGTCTAATGACTCGTCTGTTTGAGATAAATTATGCACAAAGAGAGGAGACAGTTAGTGTCCTTCATGATATCTGAAGTAGAAAAATGCTCCAGTGAACTACCAAAGTGTGAAAACAATTTTGTATTTCAGTAATTCCCTTATTGAAAATGAGCAGAACCTAAATAATGCAGAATCTTGTGACTGCTCTGTTTAAATTAATTCCTCTTTTGTTTGCGTTCATTTGCTCAACCACAGCACTCTGCCAGCCATTGGCTGCATAAATGCAAGTGATGCCAAGTTTTCTTTATGTGCTTAATCCATTTATTAAAACATTCACTTTAGCATTTCTTTTTTTCTAAAAGTGCTAAAGAATTAGGAGCCCAACTCCATGTGAAATTCAGTGGATGATGGACATCAATTCCCTTAGCCTTCTTCAAAAGTCCAATTTGCTTTCTCTGGTGACAATTATCAAATATCTGTTTCAGCTGATTAATAAAGCTTGGCAGCAACCAACCTGTTTGTTCTGTGACATGAAGGAAATTGCATCTATCCATGCAACTGTGGGAAAATTGTGCGGGCAGAACTAAGAGTAAACAATTATGCAAAACACACATATCTTTTTATATTACTTGTCCCACCATTCTTACACACACAAAAGATGTTTGCATGTGCAATGGGATTTTTGTGTTTAAATTTAATAGAAAGAGTCTGCTGGAGTGTTAGTGTCTCTAATATAGCGGTGTGTACAGTGCTTGGCAAAATATTTGTGGATTTGGCTCCACGCCTCAGTGCAAGGAATTAATGTCATAGTCATAATTGATCCAAGGAGGACTTGGTGGCCACATCTAGGAAAAGCCAGAAAATATGACAGAATCATGAAAATATGAAAAGTCTTGAATGTTGTGACCTTGTTTTGGACATTAGGCAGCAACAAGGTGTGGCTTCTTTCCCCTGTCCCTAGAAGTCTGTGGCTGAGTATAACAAAGATGTTTATTGCGAGTCACATCAAAGAATAGGTCACAGCATGTCAAGGACAGATAATGATTTGTGAGAAAGCAGCTAATCTGCTTTCACACAAAAGTGAGAGATATGGGAAGAACTGTAATAAGGGTAAGGGATGTTTCATGTGGGTGCTTAATAAACTCTGCCTTTTCTTGAATGAGAAGGCCAAATGAGAAACCCACCTCCATCTCCTCGCCTCAACCTCTCTCAGAGGCTGAGATATAATTGACTTGGATCAGTTCAATGGTTTTATCTGGAAGACAACTGAGAAAAAAAATTCCACCTTTTGATGTTGTCTTCTTTCAGTCCTTTGCTGCATTCAGAAGATTCCCAGTAAAATCTTGTCCATCAGCTTCCTGGGTTTTGCCCTTTCTGACTGTTTGTGTACTAGTAATGTGTGGAGTACATGAACAGAAACCATGAACACATGAAAGAGAAATATCTTTCTTCAATTGCTGTATTTGAATCATACTGGAAATGTTAATAACTAGCCATAAGATGAGGCTGCCTTTCAAATGAATTTAGTCTTTCTTAGGAAGGAAGATGTCTGTTTCTAACAAATGCAAGCAAGAGACAGTGGAAGGCCCAAATCACACCAATTTTCAACTATTAGTTTATGTGGTTCAGAACCAAAACCCATCCTTAACTCTCTAATGTAATGGAGCATAACACTAGCCAGGGATGGGATGATTGGTTAGCATATGCCACAGTAATGACAGAATTCATAATTAGCTGTACAGTCTATAGGAAATGGATGACAAACTATCTGCATAATTTATGACCTGTCTGCTAATTTGATTCTGTCATGCATGAAGTTCAACTTATCTGTTGCCTACCAGTCATTGAAAATATGTCTATACTGATGCATCTCTGAAAGGACAGAGTGATGAAGGATAAGGATGTTGTACAGTGTGACAGAAGCGAGATGAGCAAAATGTTCTTGAAGTATTGCGCAATGTCTCCCTGTTTTAAATCATGAGCAAAGAGATACTGCTTGCGTAGGCTATTGCCTTCACGATGTTATCAGTCTTGACTTGACCACAGAATTCTCACAGAATTTAGTGACGTGAATGAATGTTGCATCCCACTCTGAAATACTTCCTTGCTACTGGCATGCCTTTTATGCAACTTTGGGCATAAAAAGGAAAACTTGTTACTGTTTATGGCTACAAACAGAAAGAGTGTGAGAAAGGAGGCAGAGCATTCTCAGGAATGCTTTTTTCTCCTATCATTTCAGCACTCCTCAGACTTTTAGACTAGTGTCTAGTAAAACCTCTCCACCACAACCATCTCTTTGCATAACACCCTTATCTCAACATCAGTTCCCATACAGATAAACTTACTAAATTTCTGGGAGTGTTAATTGTTCCATTTTTAATTTATAGGGAAAAATTTAAATAATAATAATAATACCTCCCACATTATTTATCTGTGAGATGATGAGGTAAATCTTGTTCCTCACCCATTGTACAGACATTTTAAGTAATGTAAATTAAGTAAATTTTTGTTATAGTAACACCACAGAGGCCCTTAGAATCTGCAGGATTGTCTTAGTGTAGCTCCCTACGGTACTCCTGCAGCTTTTTGCTTCAGGTTTCCTCCCATGATCTTCCAAAGGTGGTGAGGGTAGTTACATCCATCTCTTGGCACATGATGAAGCTGTAGTAAATGCTCTCCCAGCTTTGGTCTGGCCTGTTTCTCCGTAGTGTGGAGCCCACATTCCCACAGGGACAGGGATGAATAAAGGCTCTGAAGAGAGCAGATGTTGACTACTTGTGGAAATTCAAGCTGCAGTTTCTGTCCCACCACCTCAGCCGCCTTCCAGCCGCCTTCCTCAGCTCCACCTCTGCATTCAAAGGCAGTTTGAAATGCAAATACTTTTATGTTACCCTTTGATCTAATTTCATCTCAGTAATTTGTCATGTTATAAACCACTCAGAGTGAATAAACCAATAATTAGACATTATGGCTGAGTTAGGTGTAATTAGCTACTTAAAGGAAGGCTAATTATGCTGTTAATGGGATTTCCCATTTTGGGGAGGGAAGAGGGATAATGTTAAATTATGTCTATATGACTCTAATGCATAGAGTTAGAAGTGTACTGATTTTCTGTGTTTTGCTCTCTAACTCTTCAGCTAAAAATGCTCCTTTTTACTGGCAAGTCCTGCTGTCTCTCTGTTTTGATGCCTTCTCTGTATGGAGGTATCTCTGCTGATCACAACAATGCATAGAAAGGGGGAGACTGAATGGGAGGGCAAACTCCACCCTTTGCCTTGGGCACCAAGTGTGCATGAAAGATCCGAACTGTCATGGTCTAGATGGAGCACATCAGGAATTCCGGATGACGACTTGTCCATCTTCCCCTGGCACCCTGGCCAGCTTTGGGGACACATCACCAAGGTGTGCAAGTGGGAAGGCAGCCAGCTGGGGACTGTAGGGCCGGTTTGTTTATCAGAAGGTTTATTTTCATGTTGCAATGTGAATCACCTGCTCCTGCTTTTACTATGGATATTATGTCAAAACAATATAAAGCACCCCAAGGAGAGAGAAGGAGATTTTTGGACAACTGCATATGCAGGAGAACTTCTCACATCCGTGCTCAACCAGACACAGGGAGCAGTGCACATCTCAGACATTCGATTCACTTTGACTGTGGACCCTGGAATGAAAGTCACTTTCACTTCTCTGGAGGCAGTGCCAATAGTGGAGTGATAGAAGAGATGTTGTGCTGCTCTAACCTCATCAGGTAAACAAATGCTAATTACTTCTGCATAAACAAGAGGGACATTGTCAATTTAAAATCAATCGCCAAAGGCAAGGAGGTGTTTTCAGGATCAGGGTCAACTTGATTGGTTGTGGAAGGTTAGGAGGTGTTTTCGAAATTCCAGGAAATACCTCCAGGCTTCTAATTTGGATTAATTGGGGAATAATTATTTTCCTTACCATTACATTAATTATTTATTTCACATAGAAACTCATTTAGTTTCACAGTGAAGAAAGCTTGTTCATGGTTCTCAGTAGTCTAATCCCAGAAGAAGAGATAAAAAGCTGGTTACTTCCTATCTCACATTAAAGATATGTGCTTCTTACAGGTTTTGTTTAACCTACGAAATCTTACCTTTAATCGACTGCTGCCGGCTCCATTAGTGTGTGTTGTGTTTTCATGGAGCCCACAGGGAGAGAGGCATCTCTCTCTCTTATCCTTTGTGCCTGAAAACACCAACTCTTTTGTTCTTGTGGATTGCCTTTCTCTTTGCTAATTATTCCTTGAGGATTCATGGGTGGAAAGGTATACCACAAAACTGCTAACAAGGCAGGAGGGCCGAGTTTGGCCTGGAACTCCTTCAAGAGAATCCCTGCTCCACATCTGGGATAATTTAGTGACAGCTCTTGATAGTCAGAAGTCTCTGGCATAGCAGAGACTTAACCAAACTCACAGGCTTCCTCCCAGTTGAAGACCCTGAAGACTGAACTGTTAGGAAATTACTACAGCTTCAGATTCCCCAGCTCACTGAAGCTGAGTTTAAGAGAGAGGATTCCAAAGACACATTGATAGGCACAGGATTTTTAAGATTAAAGAGATGCCAGACAACACAAATATTTTTGACATTAAAAGTTAATTTAATTTTTAATGAAAATGTGAGCATAATAAAGGGCAGGGCAGGAAGCTGAACCAATTTTTGTAAATAAGTATAGAGCTGGGGGTATTTTAGAACAAAGCAAAGGAATCTGGGTCCTGTGCAGAAGTTATTAAATAGCTTAATCACTACCACAGAGATGGAATTTGGTTTCAAGTGAAAGCTACATCAAATCTAAACTCCTAATCCCTTTAAAACAAAGTCCCTGAACATCAACCAGAAAATGACCGAACCTCTTCTATTCATGTTTTTAAAAAAATCAATTTAAATACCATCTGTTTGACTTTGTGGAGCAGTGAAGAGGAACAGGTACAAAAACACCAGTCAGTGCTTTGTACACCTTCCAAATGGCCTGTAGCTCCAGGGAAATCTAGTGCCATTCTCACCCTCATATGAGGCGGTGTATTTTTCCACAAATGCTGCCCAGCAGCGCTTCTGCCTTCTGTCCAGCACCACGTTGTTGTGAATCTTGGCACAGCCCACTGAGTGAAGCATGTCTGAGTCCCTCCTGCCCATCAAGGGAGCAGTGAAGGGATATCTGCAGTATCCCAGATAAAAGTTTCTACAAATCCTTAAGGGGAATAGATACAGTGAAGGTGGTAAGTTCCATTTTATTCACCCTGGACTTTCCATGCTTTAACTGATCCCGTGTGCTTTGTGCTTCAAAGTAAACTTTTTGTTCTCTTCGATGTTTGCTTTCAATTAGATAAGTGTTGTAGCCCATCAGCACTACTTTCAATTTACTTACAATCTTTCTCCACTTCTGTGGTAATGAAAGATAGTAACGACAATAATGAAACTGAGGGCTTATAGCAGCTGGAGAGAGAGGGAACTGTGATTGAAATCCCACTCTGTGGCCCTAAATTCTTCCAGTATTTTCCATTTCTGTGCAACAGAATATTGTACCTAATTTGATGTCTTTTTATGCTTTTGTGTTTCTTTCACTGGTACAGCTTTCTCTGCATTTCTTCCCTTGAGTTTTTGATGTGGTCTCCCTGGGTGAAGTGCAGTTTTCCAACCTTACTTAACCTCCTTCCTGTGTTTCCAACAATACCGACCACGTTTCTTTAGGGTACTCCTGTAATTGATTTTATTTTTGTTTCCATGTGATGATAACCTGTCAGTTAGTAAAATATTTTATAGATGGTGCTTGTTTTCTGCTGCAAGAACACATCTTATGCCTCATGGTGAGGCATTTTATTCCAGGGCATGTGATGCTTTCAACAGCCTTGATGAGGTTCCATGTTGAATCCACCCCATACAAAGTGAGCCCGGAAAGATTAACTCCATCTCTTTAAAAGTCACTTAAATTATCCATGTCTTCTATTTTCTCACATTAAGATCTACAACAACACCAGCAGACTAAATATGAGTCTCTGCAAATCTGTAATCCCTCCTTCATCTGCCAGACTCCAATTTTTTGTCTCCTCGCCTCTGTGCTACCGTGTTCTTCAGCCCTGGCTTCTTTTGCTGTGATTCCATCAGGCTGGGAAGGAAAGAAACTGTTACTAGCACTGGAATGACGTAGTTAGACGTGTTTTGAACCATCACAGGGCAACTGCAGCAGCCATTCAAGCTTTTCTTTCTAATTACCATAAGTAATTAATAGCTACCCAGGAGCAAGATTCAGATTAATTAATTCCCGCCAAAGTTGTCCTCCTAACTACTCCTTTGACCAAATGTTCAAGGTAATTCCTTATAACTTGAAAGGAAGCTAGGAAAGTGTTATTAGCTGCAGTACAAATTCAGACGACCTTGGTAGCTTTGCTGAATTTTGTTCTGCCATTTTCCTGTGCTTTTTGGTGTTGCGCTGGAAAAGGACAACAATTAAAACTTTCCCACTAAGGTTGTGTTGGTTTCTCATTCTTACATTATCTCGATTGTTGCAATGGGACACAAAAGGACAAGGCAGGGACGAGGTCTGAGGTCAGCAAGAATGCCCTTTATTTTAAATTCTGACTCCAATTTATATACAACTGTACAAAAGGCAAGAGATTGGCCAAAGTCGTTGCCACCTTTCCAGTCTCATTGGTCAACATCACCACCAGTCACGAAACTCCTCCTAGAGGAGAAACATGTAAACATTTCTTTATTTACATAAAATTCATGAGAATCTGCCTTCAAGTTTTGTAAACATCAGAAGGCAAAGCCAAAACATAGAAGACAAAGTAAAAACATTGAAAGACGAGGGCGACACCCAATGAATATTTCAAAATGGTGTAGCCGCATGGTCATTCATATTTTAATATACAATGGAAATTAATTGAGTTCCCTTAGCTAGGCCATTCATTTGGACGAACTCTATGTTGTTTGCCAGCCAATAAATTATTTTCACAAATGTGGACAGTGAAAAAGTGAAAAAAGGCCTAAGAATTCTTTGCTATTGACCTTGTTGGGACACCAGTTATTTTATTAGAAGTATGATTTATTCTGCAGTCCATACTGTGCCATGTAGAATACTGATGTGCTATATTGATAGAGATAACCAGTATTTCCTAAGGCAGTCAAGAAATTTAGTAACAAAGCACTGAATTCACTGTCTCCAAAAGAAGTTCTTCCAATTCACACTCTTCCCAGGGTGTGAGTCCATGTTCCTTTTCTGCTTTGCGACACATGGATTTTCTGTGCATTTTATTCCAAGGATGCCAGTTTTTCTTCTTTGAGTCTTGAAACATCAATTAATTGTGAAAAATCTTAAACAGAGACCAAAGAGTGATACTAGGTATTGATTATTTGCTAGGAAGAGCCAGATCAACATAGAGGTCTTTGAATTTACCGAGTCTTCAAAGCTGCACTGGTGATAAAACCTTGAAAACTTTTTCCCAATACTTTTGTTTTAGGTGTCCAGCATTCACCCTGTCTGTTAAACAAGACAGATAAGTACAGTTCCAAATCCTCCATAAAGATTACATCACTGCAAATGATGAGACTTTGGGGAGATGGTGTCTGATCTTATCCCCTAAAACCTATCTTGGGAGGATTTTCATAATCTCTCTGAAATCCTGGATTTCCAGAGCTCTTCACAGAACTATCTAAAACCTCTCTTTCTTGAGAGCTGTGCAGGGAGGCAGACATGTTGCTCTGCTGCAATCTGGCTTGGTGCTGTTAATACTTTCTCTACAATTCCTTGCACCATCATGCATGTTTTAAAAGTATTTTTAAAGACTGAGCGATTGCATGAAGTAAATACAAAGAAAATCTACTTTGAAGAGTCTGGAGTCTGATTTTCAGGCTTTAATTTATTAATGCCACTAGACTTTTTCTTTTTTTTCTTTTTCTTTTTCTTTTTCTTTTTCTTTTTCTTTTTCTTTTTCTTTTTCTTTTTTTTTTCTTTTTCTTTTTCTTTTTCTTTTGTGGCATAGCAAGGAAAAAAATGAGGGTTACCCAAAAATGTTTCTTGGACCCCACTTGGGAGAAGAAAGAGATTTTGTGTGTCAAGCAGGACAAATCCCTTCTCCAGTCCTCCAAACAATTCTGCAAATATTTCCCCCTCATGTGTATATCAGTGTAGAAAAATAACTAACCTTTATCGTGTACAATACTTTTATTTTTCACCTTTAGAAAGGTGTAAACACCTGTACAGTAACTTACCATAAATGTGTCTACAACACATAAAAAAGATTGCTAAACAGGAATATGCTATCCTTTTACCTTTCTCTTATGCCAGTCATTAGAAAATCAGATGTTGCAGTACAGTGGATCAATTTCATTGTGTACCAGTGATAAAATATACTTTGTACATGAAAATCCCATTATTGTGATTTTATGTGTAATATATAAATATATGGATCCTAGTAAAACCAAAAGAAACAGTAGCACTGATTGAACTCCTTTAAAAAGTACTTACCAAAAAAAGTAACATGATCATTAGTAAATTCTTTCAACTTACTTTTCCTTTGCAGTGTTCATTTTTATAATTCAAGCTTTACTGCATTAAGCCATCAGATAAAAGAGTGCTAACAGCCTGGTCACATTTTCATCTAACAAAGGCTACATTTAGCAGGCTCAATTATGAGTGGAAGCCTTAGATAGAAATAGAAAAAGAAGGGTGACAGAGCAATTTATTTTTATAGTAAAATTCTTAATTCTTGCCCCCTCCCCTCCTTACAATATTCTGATGCTTAACACTACATTAATGAGGCACTTTTAATATAATTATGGTTGCTTTTGTTCCAGCTTTTCCTGATTTTCAGATGTGGCCTTAGAATTAACTGTCCTTGGCCGGAGCAAGATGTTCCCTTTAACAGGGCTGCAGTAGTCATCTTTAAAAAATTTCCTGAAATATCCTTTGCTATTTTTAAGATTCCATTTGGATTTGAGGAGAAGGGATCATAACTTCATGATGCTCCTCTCTTTGGGTAATTTAACCAATGTAAAATTTGTAGCATCATTGGGGTTTTCACAGTCTGAGGCTCAACATATGGCCACCGATCTGGTTTTCCTCATAATCTTTACATGCATTATAGTTTATTTTCTTTTGCAGCAGTCTGAAGTATACAGGATCTAACTCCTAATACAAGTAATTCATTAAGAACAGGCTATGTTGATTCTGGAATCAAATATAGTAATTATCCTAAAGGCCTTTAAAATGCCTCTTAAACAATGATTTGAAGGAGTGGGTTATTTACACAGCCAGTAGCAAGCTGTGGAGCATTTAATGTTCCAGTTGCTGGTCTGCTCCTCAGCTAGGGTTGTGCTGGCTTTTATTTGTTTGTGCTCTGTGACTAAGTGGGTGGATGCTGCACACAGCCAGCTAGTTTGCAGTCTCGGAAGCATGGAGGAACAAATGGACCATAGCAGCTGAATTCCTTTTTAATTTTTAGCATGTCACCTTCCATTCAGTGCAGGAATACAGTGCTTTGTAATTCAGCTCACCATCTTTACTGGACTGTTTTCTTCATTGATATGCATGTGGCTGGCTGTGGTGGGCTTTGATATGGTTATGAAATGGCAGCGTGAATTACGTCTCTCTCTGGGTGTAGGAAATTTATACCATTATGCTCCTATGCATATTAAGAGAAAACTGCTCTTCTGTTTTGGACATAAAGTGATCTTTCATTCATTAATGGGGAAATTCCAGTTAATGGTCCAGTCCTTCTGTGAGTTTTATGAACTGGGCATCACCCCTAGTCCTACAGCTCCTGCAGTCACAGACACTTTGTACTTGTGGTTGATCTGTCCCCTAAAAATGCAAGAGCAGTTCTGCTGAGTTTGTTTTGTACTGCAAGCACAAACCCCAAAACTGGCTCCAGTCTCTGCTTACCTTAAGGTATTTATGAAGGAACAAAGGGATTGTACTGCAGTTCAGGACTTTTGTTCTCCACTAATGAGAACAATGTTTTCCCCTGATGAGTAATTGGGGTTTTACACCCCTGAAGGTGGCTCTTCCAGAAACAGTCATTAATTTTTCATCTTCTGAGGTTTGGCTCAAGGAACAGGACCAGTTAGAGACACAGGTATCCCATTGGAAATGAGGCCTACTACCCTTTTTCATAAAGGTGTGAGAACAATTCTTTTGACACTCGGGAAAACAATGAGGGCATTTGCTTCCTTGAGAGGAAGTTTTTTCCAGTTGTTCCTGTTCTGGTAAAATTCCTACAGTGATTGTTAAAAGCAAGTAGTGCAGCCCAGGAATGGGATAGAGAGAATTTGCTAGAATATGGAGAAATACATGGTTGGAAAGCCCTGGAAGGAAACTAGAGACTGTGCCCTGAGAAAAAAAAAGGAAACCAATAAAATGACAAAAACCCCAAATATTTGGCTTGTCTTGGAGGGATAAATGGCATCTCCAAATAATCCATTTGGGATCTGTAGGGATTCCTTTAATTGAAGAGACTTATAAGAGAGTTGTCAAAATTCCCTAGGTAGAAGTATATGAGATCGATTGAATTTGTGTTGGTAGAAAGAAAAGGCTGGATCTGGGCTGCCCAGGCAAAATGTGAAAGCGGAGATTTAAAACTAAACTGGGGCAGGAGGAAGGAACTGGTCTTGTGGAAATGTGGAAGCAACCAAGGGTTTCCCTGGAACAGGTTTCTTCCGGGTTTGCAGGTGTTGCAATCCAGCATCGATGTGCTGAAATTGCACAAGGCATCAGCATCACTCCTCTGAAAATTCAGAGTCGTGAGTTGCAGCAAAGCCACAATCTTGTGTTGGACACAAAAATTCTGGAGTTTCCCCCACACAGGTTTCCCCCCACATGCCACACCATGGGGTTTCCATTGCCAAGGCTGGCAGGAGAGGACAAGAGAGACTTTCTTTACTTCCCTACCAACCCCTGGAGGCTGCTCAGACCTTGAAAAAAATCACAAAGAACTTCTGCTTCAATGCCCAAGGCCATGCACTTTGGTTCCTCTGGGGTGCAGATTAATATTTAATGACCAATGACTTTGAAACTGAAACAAAAAATTAATGATCAACTTTGGCATACTCCATTCAGGGTTTAGGAGTGTGTTATTCTTTATAAGAAGAAATCTTTGCCAGATATTTAAATCTGGCATTGTCCAATGAATCACTCACTGATGAAAAATTCTGGAACTGTTATAATTTTAAAAAGCAAACCATGCATTAGCCTTTTGCATCACTTAATGTAGCAAAGAAGGCACTGTTTAAATGTTACTTGCTTCATTAGCTGAAACTAAATTATTGTTCAAAAGCAAATGCATCAATCTCATCCTGAGAGACATCTGACCTGTATTCATTTCTGCTTCTGGAATAATTATGAAGTGTACTGTCGTTGTTAATTTTGGTCTTGCTGTCAGGAAAACTTGTCATGCTCACTGTCCATTGTTCTGAGGGACAGGAGAGGTTTGGAGCTGTGTTAGCAATGAGGGAGAGATTTGCAGAGTATTCCCATTTATTGGGCATTTGCATGGACAGCTTTTATAAATATACACCCACCAGGAAACTCAGTTCTGCACAGTATTAAAAGACAGTATAGATGTATTTAAAAAAGTAAGCTCCTACACTCACTCTACTTAATCCTGCATATTGTGTAATCATTTTTCTTAATAAGGTGAGAATCTGGTTGATATAATAGGCATTTTGAATTCATGTACTCTTTGAAAGTAAGGATTCCAACAAGAATACATTTATAATTCTTTCTTTTTGCCTTTGCAGGTTGTCTGTTTTTATGCCGCTTTTGAGTAACTTAACTGTAAAGTGACAGAATTATACACTGCTATACATAGTTGAAAATGCCTTACATAAAAGCTTTTTTTTCTCTTACAGAAAAGCAGATTAGATTCTATTTTAAATGAGGTTATAACTGCAGTTGGTAACAGTTACTTCTTCAGATATGTCCATATTTTTGTAAGATCAATACTTCATTGATTCAAATGATAAGAGAGCAACTATTAGATTTCATGAAGTTGTTAATTAGCAAAGTACCAGTAGAGTTTACCGAATCACTAGGGTTTTATTGCTTAATTATATGCCTAACTAACCATATCCTCTGTTCTAATTAGTGGAAAATGCGTTAAAAATATAAAGAATATGGCCTACTTCTGTACGCGGTCACAGTTTAACCAATTTTCTTTAATTTCCAGATATTATATCAACATTATAAAATATTCAACACATGTATTTCATAGATCTGCTACCATTAGTGTCAAATTTGTTGATGCAGCTTAACTAATCTAGAAGTAAGTTTAGAAATTAATGTTAATACACTGTTTATGAAGGCTGCCAGCATTTTAACTGTAAATAAGGCATATTAATTTCAAGTGCTCAAATACAATTAAATGCCAATGTGAGACATATTCAACAAGACTTGAGGTACAGAACCCTCTCTTGGTAAGAGCAAGATTCTTCAACTCTAGAATTATGGGCAACATCCAAAAAACATCCATAAGTCTCCCACTAGCAAGGGTTGTGCTTGGTTTAAATTATACCTGTGAGTTAAGGGATAGATTTGTTTTTCATGAACAGAGTTGATTAGTTGGTGATTAACATTGAGCAGCATCTAACTGTCTGTCAGCCTCAGCACATGGCGTAGAGGAAGCTGAAAGTTGAATTCTGCCCACTCTGTGTTGGGTATGGCTTGGGGTTTTTTCTAGTTTTATTTTGTTTGTTTTGTGAACAGTGGGATTTTCAGCTGATAATAGTTCTGAAATTCAAGCTCTCTTCCTGATTGTGCTTCATTTACTAACCTGTTAAATAAGAGTATCCATCCCAGAGGATACTTACGTTGTTCATGCCATAGACTGGGTACCTTTGGCAGCTGTCGAGAAGTTGTATAGGAATTGTTAAGTGTAATCAATGAATGAGGAAAAATTACGAGGAAAAAAGGGTTCATCTACAGCTGCTCAAACCAAAGATACCACCTCTGGCCTGGAAAATGCCTGAGCTGCAGATCACTGAGGGCTGAGCTAAGTATCACAAGATATGTGCCTTGTTCTCATAGAATTCCTTAGGCATTTGCTGCTGGAGACAAAATCCCAGGCATCACAGTGCAATTAATGCACATCTGTTCTGCTGCTGGATGTGGGGAATGTGTGATCTCCTGTTCCAATCTTAAATCCATAAATTAGTTTCTCTATTGAAGCTGTGAAATCTCTAAGTATCAGGTCAGAGGGAGAGTGAGTGACACGCCAGAAATTTGTTCAGTGGGAATTGATGCAGTCAGCTTGAGTGAGGAGTGTAAAACCAGTGGTGTGTAGATAACCCTGCCTGAACAGCTCATAATTCCTGTAGAAGGGAAAAAGGTTTTATAGTGTTCTGGTTAGCCCTCCAATGATCAACAAAATCAGTTCTTTGGAGGTGATCCCACTGGACATCTTCTACTGCATATTGTCAGGACAGGCCTCCAAAATGGCTCACTTACTAAAGGTTTAATATTTTCTCACATTCTCCACCTCTGTGCATATTCAAGGCTTTCTTCACACTTATTCTATATCAGGCAAATGCATCACCTGATGCTGGACCAGCAGTGGGAAATTGTGAAGCTGTCTCACCATAAAGATTTCTAGACAGAGATTCTGTCTGGAGAAGCAGAGCAGTGAGCTGAAACCTAAGATCAAAGAGCAGGTGCCACCTGCCTCAGGCTGGACAATGTCCTGAGCCACCCACTTTGCTTAACCCTGCTTTGAGAAGCGTGTTTGCAGGGGAAGAGTTCCAGAGGTCCCTTCTGACCCCCATTCTATGACTGTAAAGCTCTGTCCATCAGTGCGTGTGTCAAGGTGAGTTTTCTAGGTATGGCAGAACATCTGCCAGGAGGACAGATATAATTTAGGCTCCTCTAGAGAAATCAGTTGCTCATAACAAACATCTTGAGATATATGGGAAATGCCTGTGAGGAGATAAGTAACTCTGTTATTGTCTGCTGGCAATAACACATTCCTGCCAGTAGTTTTATTGCCATCAGTCGTATTTCCCTCAAGTGTGCTCAAGGGGCAAACAAGTCTTGAATATCCAGGAGATGACTAATGTACTTGGGTAGAAGCAAACTTCCTTAGTAGTGTCAACTTTAGACACTTAAAAGTCATGCCATGAACATACTTGTGCACTGCATTTATCTTGTTGTGTTTAAAGAGTTGCTGTGAATATCCTGGGATTCACAGAGCTCCTGCTCCCATCACTAACAACACTATCATGTTGTATTTAAAGAGTTGCTGTGGATATCCTGGGATTTACAGGACTCCTGCTCCCATCATTAACAGCAGCCGCAGGGCTCCCGCTGCCTGGGGTGTGCTCCCCGTGGTGCTGCTCGCTGCGGGCCGGGGCTGTGTGCCCACAGCTGCTCACTCCGCAGGGATTCCCGGCTGGCAGGAGCAGCCTTCAGTCCCAGCCTTTGGCACAGGCAGCTGCACTGCCCACCACTACCTCCACTGCTCCTGGAAAGTTACAGTGAATTGGAAGGAGCGTTCCAGACCTGTCCCTCCTTCCAGGCACAGGGAGAAATATCTCCAAGCCAGGGTTACCTTTGTGGGAAAATGACATTGTCTGCAAGTAAGACTAAGGATACCCTTTTCTTTTATGATTCCTGCCTAAGCTGTGAAATATTACAAACGTGTTCAGACAAAGAGTGTAGGACAGCTATGCCTCACTGCAAAACCTTCTCTTGAAATTTGGTCTCATCTTTCAGGAATTATTGCCTGCATGGGTCTTATGTTATTACTTTCCAAATTATACACAGTTGTGTGATTTTTGAAAAATAAGATGAACAAAATCTGTGAAATGTCGTAGTTTGACTTTAGAAGAAAGCACAGTGGAAAATACTAAAACACGCAGTAATTGTTCTGATCCTTTGTGTGCTAAGGTACGCTCTCCTCTCTTTCTCCATACTTAATTAACAATTTACTTAATTTGTGATAGAGATCGCAACAAAGGCAGCAAAAAAACCCTTGGTGCAGTTTGAACACATCACCCAGGCCTTAAGGTAAGAGTCAGAGAGGGAGGGAGGCTCCAAAGGCTTTTGTTGTGAATGTCACACTCATGCGTGTGCTTTACAAAGAGGTCTGGATAATCGAGGTCTGCAGTGCTGCTGAGGGGTGTGCAGTGACCCTGCACCACAATCTAGTCCCCTCCCTTCTCCTAGGACTAATTTTTGTGCAGCCAAATAATCAGCCAGCTCAGGAAACTGCTCTGGCCCCAAAGCAAAGAATTATTAATATTAAGCTCAATCAACTTCTTGATTAAGATGGCTGCAGAGCCTAGCAAGCTGAGCTGGTGCCAGCACAAGAGGGAGAGAATGCAAACTTGTAGGTTGGGAAGGAAAAGGAAAGACAAGCATTAAATCAGTTTGACTATGGAACTGCACCTCAGCTCTAACAAACCACATGGTGCACTGCTATTCAAAGCTGTGGTATAAATATCTTTATGTGTGTCTAAAGCAGAGGTGTATTCAAAAATCAGAGACAGAATGTCTAGCAGGGAGACAGATGCCCTGCACGATGTGTTTTTACCAGTCAGACTCCTGGGGACCCCTCCATGCTGTGCCCACGTTTCTCTGTCACAACAGGGAAGGGTGGCTCTCACTCCAGGTGAGGGATGGGTTCCATGCCCATGGTGGGGAAGCTGGAGCTCCCTGTTCCAGTGAGTGCATCTGCAGGTTGTTTTCCACTCTCTACCTCTTGAGCATTCTCTGTGGGCCCTTCTACATTTCACTTCCAAGATTTTCCCAGATGGCTGCTCTGCAACCCAGATGTTGTTTATTTATTCATTTGTCACTTTAAAAGCAGCAATGCTGAAAAGGGAATAGGATGATACAAGTGTCTTCTCCATCCAAGGAGAACGAAAGGGACCTGTCAGTTTCCAGCATGTGCTTTTTCAAGGTTGAGAAGGTTGTCACAAAGCTTTGCTCTCTTAAAAGCATCTTCCCATTCTTTTACAACCAGAAGGCTTCTGTTTAGTGAGAAGCTGGGCTTTAGAGTTGTCATTTCTCAGGAGGTGTCAGCACTGTGTGGCTCAACAGGAGCTATTTGCATGTTGCATCTGGGAAACTTCCCTTTGTTAATGGTTGGGTTAACAGCAGCTCCATGGCAGCCTGTGGTAAAAATTCATGAAGGTCTCTGGAGATCCTTTGTGAGGTTTGACTCTGCTCTGGGTGGTTCTTTCATGGAGTTAAAATACGTGTATTGTGTAGACCTGCCAAAGTCACTACTAAATTTATATTTTAATTTATGTCACTTTAAATTTATATATGAAACTGTAGAATGTTGTAATTTCATTTTTGGGAAGCTCTTTCAAAGACATAGTTATCAATCCCATACTGTCAGTCCTGTCAGAACACAGAATATCTTATTAATATTGCACAGAAACCAGTACTTATGAGATCAGCTTTTTGCAAAAGTTCAAATAATAGGGTGTGAAAAAAACTTGGGTGCAAAAGTTCAGGCATCAACAGCCTTCCCACTAGGGCATTCCAGGCCATTCAGGTCTCTAAGGCGTTAAAGACCTTTTCCACCACACTGCTACACTGAATAATGAGACTCTCAGAATTGCGCAGCTGCTTCAAAGAGATGGAGGAGGACTTGGGCTGCAATCATTGTCTTTAACGATATTACTATAAAGATCGTATCTCTTGTCCATTCCTTGTCAGAAAGCATTTTTACAGCAGATACATTTGTCACCCAAGATCAAATACAATGGAAAACCTGGTACTTCACTTGCAGCACACAGTACTCTGAATTGGATGGAGGTGTTCAAGCAGAGATTGTGGTCTGTGACATTGTTGTCTTGATGCTGTGGCTTGTTTCCTAGGCTGGAAATAAATGTGTTACTACTGAATGAACACATGTCAAAGAGATGGTCCAGGCTTCCATTTCACTGGCTCCTGTGGTGTCTGTAACAGCCACACTTCTTGCTTTGCTTACGTGTGCCAGGCCTGATGTATTTGTATCCTCCCTACCACCCATCTTAGAAGCAGTTGGAGTAAATTTCTATTAAATTTTTTTTGCTGCAAAATTATTCATATTCATTTGTTGAAGCATCTTCTAGGAAAGCTCACAGGTAATTTCAGGCTTTGACATGATGGAGCTCATTAACTTCCACCCAAGCTAAATGCCAGTTTACATACCAATGTCAGTTTTCTTTTGCCTCTCTGTGCCCAGTTCCATCTTTTAGAAAACCAGATACTCAGAGTGGTTTTTAATCCATGAAATCACAACAGCTAAGATGGCCGCATGTGTATTTCTCCAGCAGGAGCTGTTATATAAGGCACTGCAAATTGTTCTCTCACCACCTCAGAGGAAAAAGTGGCTCTTTAAGGAATTATAGTAGAATTTAAAAATTTAAATGTAGTAAAAAATAATTAAATGTGACAAAATTCTGGAGAGCATTGATTTTTTTTAAACTTTAGATCATCAGAACAAAACCATCTAATTGGTAATTAAAAAGAGTAATAACAATGGTGAAGAAGGCAATGAATAACATTACAGAAAAAGGAAATTATTTCTTCTTTTGCAAGCACATAGGAGGTAATTCTAATAGACAAAAACTTGGGATTTTTTATTCATCCATGTATTAAATACACTCAACTTTCTCCCAAGTGACATATTTAACAGAAGTTGGTTCACATCAATTTAAATGCCCCACTCCTTTAGGCAGAAATTTTTTGATTTAAAAAGACTTGTAATGAGCCAAGCAACAACCAAAAGGAGAATATAAGAAATTATTTTAAAAATATTTCCTATTACTCTGGTTTTTGTGTTTCTTGCTTCTTTCTTTGTGATGCTTGTGATGGTTGTTCTTGAGGTGGGATTTTATTCTAGGAAGACTTTGTTACTACTATGTGCACTTTAGAAATAAATTTTCTCAAGTCTGTGGTTTCTGTCCCTTTTGAAAAGAATAATTTTGCTGCATTATCCTGGTTCTTGGAAAAGTCAAAGCAATATGTTGCCAGGATTAGGAATAATATCTATGCAGAACATCTGAACCAGAGGATATTTAGCACTCATATGAACAGGAAACAAGAAATGTACCAATTCTTTGGCCTCCAGCAGCAACCCAATGAGGCTTGGAAAATGATTGTTTTATAAAAATACTAATAGATTTTTAGTTTACACAGTGCAACGGGGAACACTGTTTAGACCAAGTCTGCACCAGGAGGTGGCAATTTTTGCTTTTAATGAAAATTTCTAAAATGGAAAATATTTGTGTAAGTATAACACTAGAATCAATTTGTATGGATATGTTTCTGCTCCCATATAAATCATCCGGGATTTACTATAATTATGAAACTGTTGGTCTTTGAAGCCTTCCTCTCAAATATGGAAGGTGGGATTTATTGTCTTTTATTAGTGCTCTCCTTCAAGAGGACATGAGAGTTTGTGTTTGCAGAGTCGAGGGTGCTCCTGAAGAGGTGAATTCAAAAGCTCAACCAAGCCATCTTTGCAAGGCTGCCATTTCTGGGCATTACCCCACATATTCTCTGTACACATTCCAAGAGTTAACAGGAAGTTTTCCTGACCATAGAGCAGATTCTTAAAGGTAAGGTGAGAGGGAAGGTAGAGTGGCATGACTAAACTTTTCCATTTCTGCTGGTAATAGCTTCTAGTCTTGGTCCAGTACCCTGTGATCCAATTTCTAGGTTATGGCGTGTGTATGATACATACTTTTGTCATCTCAAAAGCGTGAAAATACTTACAAAGGGGCTGAAGAACTTCATGGTGACTGGAAAGTAATTTTTTGTAGTGATGAGCACCCAGAGGTTTATAGACCTAAGCATTTAGAAGCTACAGGTGAAATAGCTGCATATGCAGATTAGGACAGTTATTGAATTTGCTGATAGCCCCAGCAGGAAATAACCTTGTATTCAGGTCATTGTAGTGACATGATAAGGCTCATCTCCTGAGTTGCTCTCATCATCATTCAGGATTTCAAAACCTGTAAGTGTGCAGGCTGACTTTCTGAATAGCTGGTCTGGAAGCGTTTGGCAAACTCTATTCATGTTGTGTTTGCTGCAGGTGCATTTAAAAATCTTTGTTATACTCCATGTCTGTGTGAGTGTTACAATGGTAACATATCAATATATCTTGCAGACAATGTTCTGCAAATAAAAATCACACATAGGAGAGGCACAAAATGAGCATTGGGTAAAATGTGTTCAGAAAAATGAACTGCACAAAAATGAGAGGGTAGTAGAGAAATATTAAAACACATTTTATTTTTCAGAAATACCTGCAAAACTGGTGCTAGTGCCATCAAGTGATGGTAGGTGATAGACTAAGCTGCTTTATGTCAGCAGTGAGAGCAATCATATCCTCAGAAGACAATTCCAGGATTCTGATCTCTGCAACACACCGGGTTTGGCCAGCCTCCAAATCAACCTCTTCTTAAAAATGCTTATTGCATACAATGTCAGAAAAAAGTTTAGCAAAAATCATTTTCCCGTTTAATTTGTTCCATAAAGAAAATGGTAACTGAGGACACAGGAGAAAAGTCCACAGCCCTGTACAAATATGAGTGCCTTATACATACATAATTTATATTGCAGACTGAGGTGGATTTTGGTCTGTTGGGCACTGATTTTTTACAGTAGAGTGTAGAGAAATTATTCAAACCAGGTGTTTCTGTAATTGCAGTGCACTGGGGACAGCACTGAGAGCAGAACAGATCCCAGATTCATCCTCCTAGCTGAATGATGCTGTGTTTTAATGTTAGTAGACAAGGTGATAAAATAAATTGCAGTGGAAAACAAGGCAGACTGGCTGCTTCGAACTGCTGAGTTTTGATTGCACTTTGTGCCTTTATCCTTTGTTTGCTTATATTCAGGCCTTTATCCCAGGATAATGGTACAAAGACATGAATCTGCTCATTAAAACTACTTGTAATGGCTGAAATTCAGCACAAGTACGAGGTGCCCTCTGCTCTGATCACTGCATGGTGATACATTGACACCCACAGCAGGGTTATTCACCTCCCTGCTCGACACAGGGAGAAAGGACGGCAAGAAGAAAGGAAAACTCAAGAGCCAAGTGTTCCTCCAGGAATTTTAAACATCAAGTACCACTCCCATTTAAACAGATTTTAATGCATTGCCAAAGAGCATACCTGACCACAGACAGGGCTATTTAGTGCAAGTCTCATCTCCCCTTCAAAGATAAAGCTGGCATTTTCTATGCTACCGATGTCAAATTGAGTGTGGGTGTACTGTGTTTTTTTGGGGTTTTTTTTAAGTATTTCCATATGACCTGCAGTATTGCTATGCCAATGATGTCTTGGTCTTTTTAATAACTTGGTCTTTTTAATAACTTGGTCTTTTTTATGACTTTAATTTGTAAGTATTTATGAATCCTTTTAATGATAATATTATCTCTTGGTGGAGCTTTTCATTTGATGCCACACCTGTGCCTTCCTGAGAGAATAGAAAATCTCTGACTTTTGCCATCTGTTTCAGACAGTCAGCCTGTGCTTATAATTTCTAAGTAATATTTGGAAGGGCAGAAAAACAGAAAGCAAGAAATCCATGCAAATAAGTCTCTGGAACACAAGAAAAGAGCATTAACCCTTTCTGTGTTCAGCCAAATGAATTCCAGAACTTACAAGTCAGCTGCCCAGATAGATCACCAAGCTTAAAATGAATCAAAAATGAAGTCAAGTCTAATTTAGCTGGTGCTGTTAATATTATTTTGGCTTACCTTAGAGATCCTTCTTGAATATCCTTTAATTACTTAAATGCTACAATTTGTTTTGAAATTAAGTTATATTTTTTTTCTATTGCAGAAAGAGTTAATATAGAAAAGAATATTACCCTTTAATACTAGGGTGAAATCTGTGTTTAGGGAACATCCACAGAACATGCAGAAAGCACAAATGAGAAAACTTGCAGCAGCCACAGCATTCCAAATGTAGGGAGACTACTGCTTGGGCCATCTTCTATAATCTGTACCTGTCAGGTATCCAGAACCAATAAAGAGAGACAAATATAATGAGCCTGAGATATTTAACAAACAAAATTTATATACCTTAGGATCTGAGGGCCTGGCACAGTGCAAATTTTAACATTGTCTTTTTTTCATCTTGCTCTCTGGAAAAGCAAGGTGGAAGAGTAAGTGAAGAATATGGAATATATAAAGAAGAATAAATAAGTAGCAAGACAATGTGAATATTTAAAACAAAACAAATCAAACCAAACAATGACTACCAAAAAACCCTAAAGAGAATGAAATAAAAGCAGGAATAAAGACTGCAAGATATAAAAATACTTGGAATAACAATTGTATCTCACAAACAGTGTAACAGTGAAAGCAAATAATGCTTTCTAAATGAAAACTGCATCTTTTTTCTACTCTAGATCAAATTACATATTTTTCCCTTTGTCTCACTGACCCTTTTATGAAGGTGAAATAATTCGTCTCAGTGGGTTCTAGGACACTGGTTGGAGCATTGTTTCCAGCAAAATACTTTCAAATGTATTTAATTTGAAATCCAGCTGTAATGGAATTACTCATATGCTTACCATTAGGCATGCACTGAAGTGCTTTGCCAAATTAGTCCCAATATTTGCACCTTTCATGTTTCCATGTGCTGATAAGAACTTATCCTTCTAACACATAACACATTGTGTTTACATATTGTGTAAAATATAACTGCAGGGATTTGCCAGGTTAAATTTTATTGTAAATAATGAGGAATAAATCAAACCCCATTGGTGTCATTGACTCCTTCTGGGGAAAGATTCCTGCTGATTCCCACAGTTCATGCATACAGAAGAGAAGAATTAGGTAAATGTTCCCTAGGAGAAGCTCCAAAACAACAGATGTCTTTGTTCTATATCAATCATTTAATTTGTGATTATTCTGCAGTAGGACTCTGCCCATGAAGAAGTAAAAGGGAGCATCTGTGGAAGCCTTAAAAAGAGTCTTCACTTTATTAACTTTATGTGGCAATGTTACACCTGAGCTGAGCCTGTCTTCTGGGGAATTTTGGATAAGGTGTGAGCATAGTGCAAAGCACAAGAAGAGCATCAGTGGAACTCCAGTTGTAAAATGCAAAAACTATACTGAGATTTTTACAGTTCTTTCTTGCTGTTTTCAGCTGTTAAAAGGACATATTTTTATGCTTAGCTTTTCGGTACACTACAATTTTGCACTGACTGGCAGTTACTTTATTTCTCTATTAACTTTTCAACAAGGTCCTGTGAAGAAATTCAGTTGGGTTTTTTGACAGAATAGTAATGAGGAGGTAGGCAACTAGAAGCTAAAATAGCAGTCCATCTTTATCGTAATTTTGAACATCTAACATTATTCTGAGGATACCCTTACTCGAGTGATATAATGCAAGAGCCTCTTTATTTTGCTCATCTTTATCTTTGTCTGTATTCTTCTCTTGAGTTCTGTTTTCACATGCACCTAGTGCCTTTGCTTGGGATTTGAGGTTGTGTTATACTTTGAGAAGTAGATCACAATTTGGAAATCAATTCTCCCCACAGAGCAGTTAAGCTGGCATTGGGCATAACATGAAATAGGAGAGCCACAGGAAAGAAAAAATCTTTTTTGTCTGTGGAAAAATCCTAACCAAATAAAAAGCTGTTGCAATTGAGCTGGGAATCTGTTTCCTGAATTGGGCTACCTTATCTCCAGAGAAGGGCTCACCGTGTTACTGTGTTCTCTGCCTCCCTTTTTCTTCCTTTCTTGTTTTCTTTCTATTAAGACTTTCGTAATATCGCTTGTTAATTCATTTCTAGTTCTTGATATCAGAATTTGCATTTTTGTCTGTACAATATACAGAGTCTGATTAATTCACAAAACAAGCCCCGCGGAGTGTAGGAACCTCAGCTGGCAAGGCTGTAAAAACTGCAGCAGGAAGAGGAAGACTTTGGCAATTCCTTGCTTATTTCGAGCATTTGGAAACCCTAATGGGGCCATTAAGAATATGAATATCATGGCTCTGTCGGCTGCACAGTGTCACAGGAAAGTGCCTTTGCAAGGCATTTGAACGAACGATAGGGTAGGAACTGTGTCTTACTGGCTTCACTTTCCAAAGGCTCAGTGATGTTTGTCAGAGGGGCTGGTGCTGTCAAGGCAGTTTGATTTCAGCCAGGAGTGGAGCTCTGGGTTCTGTGATGCCCTTCCTCTCCAGGATGGCTGTGGGGTGTGCTCTCACACCTACACACACTCTGCTGAAACTCCTGCTGTGCAGAACAATGCTCTGAACTGCCCGGGGCTGCCCCGATCAGTCCCAGGAATTCACCAGGAACTCACCAGGAGCAACACTTCCTTCTGGAGTCTGGCAGGTGCCTGCTGTGCTCCCTTGCAGGATGCAATGGGAACTGCTGCCCTGCTGCTCTTGGTGGGAGTCAGCACAACCCCCCACGCAAAAAGTGTTTTTCCCTGGCATGAAAGTTCTGCCCCTGAGCTCCAGATTCCCTCCTTGCTGAGACATAATCTGCTTTTCTGGTGATTGCAACATTAACATGCAAACCATGCAGGTTGTGATAAATAGTACCCACAGCTCTTTACTAGGAGAAATATTTAATGTCAGAGGAAGGTTCTAACAGTGAGCATTCTTTAAAAAATACTGCCCATAATTCTGCTGCAACCTTCTCGGTCTGTGTATGTAAAACAGAGTCCTTATCGCTTGTTAGCTACAAATACCATGTTATGTGTATTCTTCTTACTCCCCTAAAAAAAAATCACAGCTCTTATATATTCCAGAGCAACCCATTTTGGAAGAAACAATAACATTTACACCGTACATTCATTTAAAAAAGTGTTACATTGTGAGCAAACTGTATTTTTTTCTGTTTTAATTGGGAAACTTCTGTAGCAGGAAGTTGTAAAGTACCGGAATTCTAAAATAACCATAAAATGTATAAAAATGTCTGGAAGCACGTTGCCAATGAATCAAATGCTGTAATCAACCCTTTTTAGACCTTTGTGCAGTGTCTAATTTTAAATTAGAAATAGTCAAGCAGCTAATTTCCCCCTTCCTCATTTCTACATCCATCAAAAATCAACAGTGAGGAATAAACTCTTCTTTGACTTTGGTCACAGCCTGGATGTTCACACACCCCCCTGACATCATGAGCTGTTGTATCCTAGGGCTGGGACACAACTTAAGGGGTGAAGATGAAATCAGCTGTGCAGGTCCACCCACTGCTTCTGCCTTTGTGTTTGTGTCTGCACAGCTGCCTTCCTCAGCCAGAAAAACATTATCATGCTTCAGTTTCAGAAGTGTCTGTAAAATGCTGCAGAATTCACTTTCTTGGTGTTTTACTGAAGTGCATAGTGGAGTGGTTTAATAGGTTATTTGCAGCTGTCAGTTTTTGCCTCACTTCAGAAAACACAGCTGTGGTTAAAGATCTTCATACAGGTATTGATGCCTTGTTTCAGATTTAAAATATTCCTGATATTCTAACTTTTATTTGTTTGGGGCTTTTTTTTGTGGAAAGTGATGTCTTACATCAGAGTCTGATATATCTGTCTTACAGATATGGAGTAAGGAGCCAGGAAGAACATTTACAGCTATCTAGTGTGATGTATTGCAATCTTTTAAACTCTTAACTCATTGATTCATGAATGTCTACAAAATAAGTGACCTGATATTGCTCAAATTCAGCATAAGGTGACCTCAGTGCATCTGAGGTTAGAAATGACAGATTTGTTTGTGAAGATTAAAGTTAACATTTTCCAAGGGAAGAAGAGAAGCGATTGAAGAAGAGGAAGAAAAGCAGCTTTCATGTATTTATTTACAATGTCGGTATTCCAAAGCATTTGTGTGCGTCAAGTGGCCCAAGAAGTTTTGAGATCAAAAATTCTGGAGTGTTCTGAATGGGACACTCTTAACAGAATGAAACAGGAAGAAATTAAGTTCAGGGTTTTGGCGTTTTTTACTTCAAGTTTTGAAGGTCCAAGACAGGAATGGAAGGAAAGAAATAGTTTTCTTTTGATCTTGAGATATAACTTGCATTTCATCCAGAGCTAATTAAGGTTAACTCCAGTGGTAACCACTGGTTTCTGTATTAACAAGCAGAGAAAAAGCAGTCAATAAGAATAAAATCATCTGTGTGGATTTACTGGCCTTTTTAGCCCTAACAGCTTTTCAGTTGGTTTGATAACGAGTATGTAACCAATGCTATATGATTCGTCTAATCTAATTGAATTCCTTTTCTGTTTCTTTTCACTTAATTGATGTATTAAAACACCTTCATTTACAAACAGCAAAAGGCATAGTGTGACCCAACAGCATCAGGTGTGGTCTGGAACCCACATGGTGCTGGTTTAAAAAGATGGGCTCCAAGGCTGGCTCAAGCAGCTCCTTGTTCCTGGGCATTTCTGCTTTGTCATTTGCATGTTTGTAGTAAAAGAAGTTTAAAAAAAAAAAATTGAGATCAGAAACCAGAGGGTTGTATGTTTTTTGAAAGGAAAGTAAAACTCCAAACTCTAAACAAAACTTAACAGGCATAGAGAAGGATAAGAAAGAACTTGTGCAGAGCAGAATTGAAGATATTCTGATTTTTATTGCTGTTGGATCTTGGTTTTCATTATGGTAAGTATGATCTTTTTCCTTTATTTGATTTGAATTAGACAATTCTGGAAAAGCTTGTGCACTTTCACTGTAATTGGTTATGTGTTTGTCCAAGGTAAGTGGTGTGAACTATTCTATGCATGTGAAGACTTGAATTTTTTAAAACATGCATTTATTTTAGAAGCTTCTCTTCAGGTGATTTTAGGTTCTCCCACGTGCACACTTACCCAAGTGTCCAAATAGTTTTCCTTATGGTTTACTGAAAGCTTGGCTTGCCAACAGCTGACATGAAATGTCCACTGTATACCCCTGCATGGAGATAATAACTAGAAAACCTTTTAAAATGGAGTAACATAAATAAGAAACAAATGCACAAGAGCTCAGGGGAGAGGAACATAGAAAGATCCTTCCATAATGTAGCAAAAACTTTTTTAAAATTAGTTTCTCTAATATAAGAAATGCAACCTAAGCTTAATTCTTACCAAAAATTTGTTAAGCACTTGGCAAGGAAATACAGATTTTTTCAGGCATTCTCTTTCAATTTTATGTGCAGAGGGAATTTGGCAGGAATAACTGAAATAAAACCTTTCTCAGTTATTTCTGTTTGTTATATTAGTTTCTTGTCAACAGGTTTGGTTCTGGTTTTTTTGCTTTGCTTGAGAACTTTTTTATAGCTTGTTAACTCTTCAGTTTCCCTGACTTACGGAAATGTTAATCCCAGTACATATGCATTAATTAATAAAATGTGAAACCTTAAGAAAAAAATGCAAATTTTTATGTGCATAACATTATTCTTTTAAAAACTTTAAATTTTTCTTCCATGGCCTAATTTGAGTAACATTCATATTTACCTTTTTCTTTAGTATAAGCCAATTAAGAACTATGATTGAATATCATGAAATTATAAATGCTTCCTGGGTGAGGATTAGCAAGAGTAGCCCAGCCTGCCTCCACCCAAGTAAGCATGAAAATCCAGGGCTTTTCCTGTAATCATTGACTTAGAAAATCAAGACAAAATTGAAGCCAGAATTTTGGCAGACAGAGTCTAGACAGGCCTCATGTATCAATAGAAAGATGAGATAAATATTAGAGAAATATTATTCATCCCGAACCAAGATCCAGTTGCAGCTGTTGGAAGTGATTTTATTCATACACTTGTGGAAGTGTTGTGTAGTGAAGATATGATTCATTCCACTGGGAACCCCAAGTGCCAGGTATTTTATTACCTTCCAAAAGCAGTTGCTTGCAGAGGTAGTAAATTTTTCATTGAAGCTTCCTATGTTGGCTATCATCCCTTTGATTTCTTCCTTTAATTAAATCATACAAATTTTCTGACTGTTTTTCCTTTGTTCTGTTTAACCACCCTCAATCTTTTAATGCTGATGAGCAGAGAAGAAACAAATGTCTGGAAAATATACCTTGGCTGCAAAGCCAGCTGCAGTAAATCCTGTGACAGAAATACCAAGTTGTACTCTGAAGGATATTTATTGCATTTACCCACTGCACGAGACAGCTCTGAAAACTCTAATCTCCTAAGAATCCCAGATTAGATACAGTAATATGATAGCAGAGAGAGAGAAAGCATCCAGGAATGGATTTGCTTCTGTATTTGGGACCTTTGGTAAGCAATCTCCCTGGCAGCTCCCAAGCTTTAGATGTGCCAGCAGTATTTCTTTAATTCCAGTCTCTGACTGGAAGTTCTATCTTGTGTTCTATCTGGTGCTGTTATCTATTAATAACAGAGCCTGTGTCCATTATTCTGATTGCTTCTGCTTCAGCAATGCAATGTTTCTCTAATGCTGCTTCTCTTCTTGCTTACACCAAATTTCTGTTCATTTTAGCAGGAGCTAGGAAAAAGATAGTTAATCTCAGAAAATTTAAGAGAATGTTAATTAGTTAACTATAATTAAAAATGTAAGACATTAACTAACCTAAATAACAAGGACTTCCCTGGTTCTGTATCACCAGTCAGTGATGCACATTCTCTGTGAATAAAGTGTCTGTCAGGACACAGATTGTAAAATTCTGAATTTTGCATTTTGAATGAATTTGTAGAAGCTTTGGCATCTATTTTGGCAGAAAGCAGTTACTTACAGTCAAGTTTTAAATCAATAGATGTTCTCATGAAATGTTTTCAAGGAAAGCACCACTCCACTGCAAGTGATGACCCCTGCTTTCTTAAGCCTGTTTTCTTTAGGTTGGGGGGCTGGTAGGCAGCACTTAGTGCCAGAGAGGCTCAGAGAGGAAGGCAATGGGAGATTTAAATCAGAAGCTTGTAGCAGGTGTCATTGGTATGGTAACCCTTCTGCCCTTTTCCTGCTTTTTACCAGGATGTGTTGCAGGCAGAGTTACAACCCAGCCATGACCTCCTGCAAGGCTGCTCACCAGCGTGGGCACGAAGTCAGAGAGTGAGCTGAAATGGTTAACTCTCACAGCTGAGACAGATGAGCTAATTATCATACGAGATAGAAAAATGTCCAGGTGAAATATGGTGCTCTTAGTCTTTTCTCGTGGAAAAACAGCTTTGTTATCAATTCTGTTTGAGAGAGTGAACTGAAATAAAGCTGATGTCCTGGACCTGTACTAAATTCATAAATGAAGAGGAAAAAAAAGCTATTTTATGTTATGTAAAGCATACATGACCCTTTTGCAGTCACTGCTGATTGTGAAGCTGTTCAGGAAAAGAATGTTCCTTGGCAACCCTGTATCCTAGAGTTAAAGGATTATGGGAGCTCAGATAAGTTTACCTTGAGAATTCTACAAAGGAATCTATCGAGGAAAGCAAATCCTGAAAATATTACAGTCTAAATTCCAGAAAATTCCTTAAATGCAAGGAAACCTTGGTGTTCCCTGGCTCTACTCTCTGCTGCATGAATGGTGTTGAATTAGTATTACTGACTCTGTGCCACTACATGACTGTGACTCTGTAGATTTGCGTAAAGTTGTAATTAATAGCTTCAGGATTGCTATCAATCGTCTATAGAATGTTCTGGAAGCTGTACACACAGAAATCTAAATGCATATAGAAGCAATGAGAGTCAATTTAGGTCTATGCATTTACCAAGGTTTCTGGTCAAAGGCTGAGCTGGAGGTAGTTTAAGTCTTAAGATATCTATAGCCATTTCCATTTTAATTCTGTTACATTCCACTTGTTGGGCCATTTTGTCTGCACCTCTACAATGCAAAGGGTTTTGTTTCAGCTTTTCACTGGAAAAAATGCAACTTTTTATCTTGATAAAAATTTGAAAGCAGGCCTTTGAAGAAGTTTCTGAGGTTTTTACTCTCTGCCTTAATTGCTTCATCTGTAATACAAAGGTCAAAATAATACTTCATGAGCTGCTTTGAAGACTATGAGTGAAAAGATATATAAATTCTGATTGCTAGTAGTGTTTGGGAAATCATGCTTTCATTCAACATTTTCACAATGCATTTCCATTCATTGTTGGTTTAAATCTTATTGACAATGATCTTAATTGGTCTCAAATTAATTTTCTCCCCTGGTTATGAGATGGAAGAAAAGCCTAAGGATTATAAATTTTAGATTTCTATCTT
Organism: Brachypodius melanocephalos; assembly: GCA_013398615.1. Lineage (NCBI taxonomy): Eukaryota > Metazoa > Chordata > Aves > Passeriformes > Pycnonotidae > Brachypodius > Brachypodius melanocephalos. Next base: position 8,094,026 of record VZSR01003800.1, on the reverse strand, counting down.
TATTTGCATCTGAAACTGTAATGAAGTAAAGGATTCAGAGATGCTTATTTGTCATGTTTGATAAAACTACATGAGATTTTTTCTCCTTCCAAGGCAGTCTACTGCTTTTGTTATGTATAGTAAACCAAATGCCCTCAAAACAGTTTCCAAGACTAAAGTCTGAGATAAAATAATTCCCAATGGCATCCCTTAACTGATGAGGATAAAAGGTGGTGCCCCAGAGACAGCCCTTGGAGAGCAGGCAGCCTCCACAATGGATGTATTCAAACAAATCTGCTTTGTAGTGCAGTGAGTGAGAAACCACCCACCCAGCTACTCAGAGAGGAGCAGACAACGTTTTAGGAGTGCTTTTACTGGAAGTGCAGACCCTTGGGTATTTGTGCCCTTGTTTTCCTCTGCACCAGTCGAAAAAATTTCAAGAAGGGATTAAATGGATCGTGATTTCCATTGACTTGATTGTGTGAAGTCCTTCGGGTTACCTGTAGGGATAAAGAGATGGAATACACACAAAATAAAAGTAAGTAATGTAAAGGGCATTTTGGCCTGGAGCAGAATGAGGTCACCCTGGGTGGGGAGAGCAACCTGCAGGGGGATTCTCATCCGTGGTGGATCGCTCCCTGCAGAGCGATTCCCATCTGCTCAGCAAATGCACGCAGCTTCTCTAGCCTGGCTTTAAAAACTTATAAGAGCAAGGAGATTAACAGAACACAAGAAAACTTATTTGTTAAAGCTGCATATTTAAATGATGATAGAACCTTTACAATAACAATCAAAACAAAGTTATGCAGGAAGATTCATTTATGATTCAGTTTAATGATGGAATTGCTGCTCTATGCAGTTTCTAAAAGGAGAACATCATTACTGCTGAACAAGCACTGCCTGATTTTAAGGCAAGCTGCTGGAAACAAAATTTGTTTTAAATTGGTGAGTAGTTTGCAATATCTTTAAATACTGTTTAAGGTAGAGAATATATATTCAGCCTGTTAATCACTGAAACACTGTGGTACTTCAAATGCAGACTAGTGAAGTTTACTTCAGTAATCCCGAATTTACCTTGTATAATATGGATTATCTGATCCTCACCCAAACCGTGCTACTGTACTTCCCACTATGGTGTTCTGTTTCCATAATGAGTCTGAAAGGAATTTAGAAAAATTCTAATTTGAGAAGTGTGTGTTCAGAAAATACACAAAGGATATTCTTGCATCTCCAGTGTTTCAGTTATTTTTCAGTGAACATTTGTGCAAACTGTAAAGGTTTTCTGCAAATTAAGGAGTAGAAGTAGTGAGTGAGATTTTGCATCTCTTGTCATGATTAGAAAATATAATTAAGCAATGTGCCATAAATGGAGTGAAAGGTGAGAATGCAAATGAAGTTCTTTAATTAAACAGTGTGGTATTTGATTCAAATTTTGATTTAGGAAAGCACTTCAATGTAGGCTTTGGTCCTGCTGATGTTGAACGTCATCTTCTGTAGTTTTAAGATTTTTGTGTTCATGTGCACTTTACTATATTGAGGGCAAAAGGATTGAGACCATGATCAGACTCTTTCTGGACAGTATCGGCTGTTTCTACCATTAATTAAAGGTCTGTTTTAGATTTTCAATTAGAAGAGTTTTAAAAAGCACTCATTTCCGTAGGCTGAAATAGACTCTGCCTGCAGAGGGAAGTGTTTCAGCCCAATCATCAGTTCGGGGCTGGCTGTGCTCCTCTCGGGGGGGTTGGCACCAGCCCCGTGCGGTTCTGCACTTGCCCAGGTGCCTGGCCCGGCTGAGGGAGCGATGCCAGCGGTGCCGGGGCACGGGACCCGCACGGAGGGGAGGGAGAACAACCCAGAGTGCTCGGAACCACACAGGAGAGGTCACTCTGGAAAGCTTTTAGACAGGTAGCCCGAGATATTCTGAGAGGGCTGCGAGGGTGATGGTGTTTTGGAGACGGGAAGGGAATGGTGCAGGCTGGAGCGCCCGGGGCTGCCCCGTGGCAGGGAGCGCTTCCCTGCGGGCAGGCACGGAGCGGAGCATCCAGGCCATTTGCCACAGAAGGATGCTGTCAGCACTGAGCCCCGGGGTGATGCAGCCACTTCACTAACAGGGCTCTACTTCCAAGGTGATTTTAGCATTAGGAACATGAATACGTTCTTGGATTGGGTCTTGGATCCTACATGATATCTGAGGCTATAAAGGTAGAAATACTGCTTCTGCGTGGTTGTATTTCAGATAAAGGTCTTCCAGAAAACAAAGCCTGGAGAAGGATTAATCAAGATAATAAGCTGTATTTACATCAAAGAAAGCTGAAAATCAATTCTGTTTGCATTCAGTTTTGTTAATGGAAATATACATTATTTTATTAGTCAAATGGCACGACTAATTACAGAGATGATTTTCTCTCTGGCACTGCTTTATGATTATTAAACTGCTTACAATTAATCCTAATGGAAAGACCCGACTGAAAAATCATGATCACTTTTAAATTTTTATAACCTGATTATTGCTTCCGAGTGCCCAATGCAATGGCACTGGTTTCAGGAAACAAACTTTGTGAATGCTGGAGGAGCACAGTCCAAAGCCATGGTTTTCCTGTGGCTCTGCCCAATGTATGCCCTGGCAGGATGTTCCAGCCCTCCTGGGCACTGGTACTTGCTCCTGTTTGCTGCTGAGGGGCACCTCTGCACAGTGCCAGGTGGGACAGTGACAGTGACACTGACAGTGCAGCTGGTTCGGCTGCAGGGCTGTGCCTGCCCAGCCTGTGCCAGCTGCTCAGATCTCAGAAACTCCCTGTGGCTGCTGCCTGAGCCCCCACGGCTGCTGCCACCCAAGTCATTACTTTATCCAGATCTTATGTATTGCAGATCTGGCTGTAAAATGGAATTGAAGAACACTAAAATACTGTCAAAGACAAGCTGCTAACTCACTTTAAGTGATCTTGAAATGCAAACAGGCAGCTACTGGCAGAGAAGGAGTGGGAAGAAATGGAAGGCTAATGGCATTTTCCTTTCATCCTGGTGTTAAATAGCCCTTCATGCGTCCTTCCAGTTTATTGAAATTGTGGTCACTTTTGTAGTTATGAAGGCTGGCATCTCTGGAATATCATAATTCAGCTGTGACAATGATGTGCTGCTAGGAAAAGTCTTGCAATAAGTAAAGTGCTTATGATAACGTCTCTCTCTTCTTTCCTAGATGAGGTGGGAGGATTTTTATGAATCTTTCAATATTTTGATCTAGTTTCAATAGTGAATATATTATTTATTCCTTTAATGGGAGATGTAATGAGTTGGGATGGCCGTTTTACCAGGACATCTGCCAGGAAATGCCTTTAGCTTAATGTGAGTGAGCAGTAATGGCTGCAGCTTATTGGGGACAGTGTTAACAAATGTTCTACTTAGTAGAGATTTCCTTAACCAGTACCAAGAGATTTAGTGGTGATTAGTCTGACCTGTGAAGCTAAATGAGTCAGCGAGAGAAGTGAGACTGTAAACTCCTGTGTACTATTATACTACATAAACATCGAATGCAGCAAATCTTCCCATGCATTATCCACTATGGTATTCTATTTTCTAAATTCTTATCTAGGTCTCTCTTACCAATTTTTCAATATTCTTTTAAACTCCTTGGTCCCAAAAGCTTCAATCAAGTCAGTATTTAAATGGTTGAAGGAATTGGGCCCAGAGCACATTATCTATCACCATTATTTTAACAATTTTAATAATGTTTTCAAGTATTTCCTATGTGACTATTTCAATTTTTGGTATAGTGCATGGAGAGATTCATTCCAATAGATAAAATGGATTGTCACTGTCAAATCAGGCAACATGACTTTGGCTTTTTTTATGTTTATGCCAAGCTCATAATTGTATTTTATGAAATATTTTCAGTCAGTGCAGTTGTCATGCAGATTGAGGCTGCCTAGAGGAGTCTACCCCAAGTTTGTCTTGGTCTGTGTCACCACATTTACCTGCCACAGAAATGAGGGGATGAATCTGTGTTTGGGCAGTGGGAAGAAGGGAGAAGAGCTTGTGATTTTAGGAGGCAATCAGTACTGGAAAATGTTTGCCAGTCCTATATTACAGCTAAATCTTGAGAGATGTTGGGTGTCTCATATGCTACACAGGTTGAATAAAGATTTTTTTAATTAGAAGAGTTTCAGCTTCTGAGCATAAAGATATGTGGAGCAAAGTTGAATTCTTTTAAGATACATCCCATTGTCTACAGAACTGTGGTGGTTTCTTTTGAATGTGAAAGTAACAGGAAACTTGAAAAGCGTGGATCAAAAGTGCATTAAAATATCCTGCAGGATGTATCTAGTCTTGATGGATCTTGAAATTGTAACTCTTACAAAGAATATAAAAGCTGATCAAATTAAATTACCATTTCATTTATCCCTAGTAGGGCTATTTTACATGACTGTGAGTAATCTCCTGCATTGTGACCATATATGATTATGGCATGAGTAAAGGTGTGACGTCTGCCAGATTTTCTTCTCACAATGCTGTAACTCATAATAATTCCAATGTGTATAAAAAGATGAGTGAGGAGTGGGCAGTTGGTGCAGCCAGCAGGCCCTGCATGCCTGGATCTGCCACACCTAGAGCCACACACATCTAACAATGAAGAAAAACGGGAGGTTTCAATTCTTTAGACTCAGTCTTTGGCAATGTGGGTAGGATTGGGCTGCCAGGCCCCCTCAGTCAGAGGATCTTGAGTGTAAGACTCTGTCTGTGGACATTGGAATCGTGAGGGACCAGGTCAATATTTACAAGTCCATGGAGTCTGATGGAGCTCATCCCAGAGCACTGCAGGACCTGGTGGGGTCATGGCAGGACCCCTCTTCACCACCTACCAAAGGCCCTGGGAGTTTGTGGAGGTTCCTGCCAGCTGGAAGGTGGCCAGTGATATTCTAATTCACAAGAAGAGTGTGAGGAAAGACCTAGAAAATCACAGACCTCTTAGTCTAACCTCAGGGCCTGGAAAAATTACAGAGGAGGTTGTACTGGGTGCTGTCAAAAGACATTTAAAGGACAGTGAAATCGTCAGGCACTGGCACTTGTTCCTCTTGAGGTGCCAATGCTGGGCCTGAATGTGAGATTCATCTCATCCTGGGATAGACACAAGGGACGACACGGGGCAGGAGATGAAGGAAAGGGGTGTTTAAAAGGGTCCTTCCCTATAAGGTAGGCTTGGATTTTAATATCTCGTTTGGGTTGCTGTTTGGGTTGACCTTTGGAAATGGTAATTTTGGGCTGGCTTTATCAGTGGCTTAAAAGTTTTAGACATCATAAGCACTGACCAAATTCAGGTGCTGGGGTTGGGTCCCCCTTGGCTGGGTAATGTCATTTGTGTTACTCCTGTGACACCCTGGGCACCCCAGCCTTTGTCCCCACACTCGCTGGGGTTCAGAGCTCCCTGCAGCCCTGGGGCTCCCCACAGAGAGGATCTCAGACAAAGCCTTGCCTACATCTGACACTGCTCCCTCCATTCTGGCAGGGAACAGGCTCGGCAACTCTGGGCTATCTTAAGATATGAAATGAGACTTAGTATTTTCTTCCGTTTTGTCTGTCTCTTGCTTCCAGTAAGACAGAAGAAGAAAAGAGGCCTCTCTTTAAATGATGGATGTAGCTGTGCCTCTTATTCATGATGTTATTACTTTTCTGATGATCTGAAATAGGATGATACCATACAAAAAAGCCAAAGATTAGAAGAATCATTAGCTTTCATTTGTAATTATAGTGCACTAGCTGGGTCTCACACATTGTGAGAGCTGTAATTTGTAATAATGCTGTACCTATTAAGGAAGGAATGAGTCATAACTGAGGGTATCTTTTCTAAGAATTACTGGCCTACAAATACATGATAGAATAGTATTCCTATGTGGCTTCCCAGCTGCTTGGCAGTGGGTATGCGCAAATCCTCTGTGCAGCCTGGAGCAACAGCAGCTGGTAGTGCAGTTCTTAGAAATATCACCAAAAAAACTACCAGAAAAATAATGAGAAAGGTTTTGGAAAAAAAGGATAATGGAGGTCCAGCAGTACCATCCCTTCAGGATAATATAATAATGTGTATAATACTTATCTGGAGATTCCGCAGTGAAGACAAAATCTGATGCTGAATCCTGAACACATCAGTGTGTGAATTCAAAGGCCTAGATAACTTTCCTTATTTTAAACATCCCTCACTCCCTGACATTCTGCCTTAAACTTCAGCAAATCACTACCTCAGTTCCAAACTTTTATTCCTTTCTTCTAAAAGTATATATTTTACTTTTAGCAAAATAGTTATTCAATGCTATTTTGCATTTGCAACTAAGATTTTATATCAATTTTTTTTTGCAAGTAGGTGGCTTTTACACCCACATTGTATATCAACTCCTGAAGCCAATAGGTGCAAAACCAGCTACTTGTGGAATTAGTTTGGCAACAAAAATGACTCTGCAATGAGCCCTTACATGCTCTCCTCACTGCTGATTTACTAAATGCAGCAAACTTTACAGCAATAAATGTCTGAGAAGCATTTTTGCCCAATTTTCCTGAGAGTATTTAGAAACACAACATTCTCTTATATAACAGGTTTAAATTATTAAGTGTGAACTTAATAGTGAACTAGGAAGTGTGAACTCTGAAAGACAAGGTTGGCTGGTTTAGTGACAAAGTCTGAAGGATATAAGGCTTGTTTTGCACTAAGCATGGATATAAGGAGCCTGTGGGGAAAAAGGATTTGCTCATTGGCTGATTCTGAATAGAGTGTTAAATCTTCTTGGATTACAGCAGTCAAATATTGTATTTTTCAGAGAGTGTAGTGTCCTATAGAGAATTTGGATCCCTATTCCCTAATCAAGTTGATGAGTGCATTAAAATGCAAGTAAAGGTAATCTCGTAGAAAGGTTGATTATTTCATCACACATGAAGCAGCTCTGGGAAAGCTTCTTTGGGAGAATGGGAAGGAGTATCAACTTTAATGATACAAAAAACCCCCCAAAAGCCAAACAAAGCAAAACAAAACAAACTAAAAAAAGAAATGTCAATTGGCCCAGTCATGAGAGATCCTAAGTGGTAGCTACATTAGTAACTTCTCCCAGAGCAATGCTAGCAGCAGTCAGAACATAAATATGTGTTTTTCAGTACAGTAAAAATTACATAATTACATGCCCACCAAGAAGTCCTGGTCTAGACAATAAAGCAGACATTGTACTTTTGTGAAGTGCTTTCTTCTTAGCAGGTATTTTGATCTCTTGCTGAAAAAAGCTGCAGTAACAAGAAAGACAACAGGCTTCCTTGCTTTTTATACTTCAGCTGACTTAATTAAATTTCTCTCACTATGCATATGTAAATATAAGCAAAGCCTGGAGGATTTAGCTTTCTTTAGTGCTTTTATTAGCAGGAGAAAGAAAAGGAGGTGCCAGTTTCATTTTACTTTGTGTATGAATGCAAAGTCATCTAAATGTTTTTCTGGTCCAATATCCTTCCTGTGACAGTGACCAGCAGTAGGCAGAAGAGTAAAGTTTAGATGCAGTGATGCTAGCTTGGGTGGACATTCTCTGCCAGCCAGCCAGAATTTGAAGGGTTTCAAATGCACAGACAACTCATAAAGATACTCATCACTGAATAGTTTTAGTCCATTTTGGAATGGGAAGCAAAATATTGTGGCTGTCAACTTTTCTTTTCTTTTTTTTAAACACCCACTTCTTGATGTAAGTTACTCTCCTGAAGTGTTTTGTTCAAGTCTCTCAGATTCATAGTTCTGATGTGACAAGAATTCCCAGTGATGACTGGAAAGTTTGTTTCCTGTTACAATTAGTAACTCCGTGCTAGGGGAATGGATCGCTGTGGGGTTTTGTTTTGCTCCACTGTCAATAAAAGGTGTTCTACAGATGCTGTTGCGAGTACTCACAGGCAATACTTGCATTTGTGCTAGGAATGCTGGCACACCACGTGCTCGGAAAACAGTCTGACCCTTTGTAAGCCTAGTGAGAAAACCCAAACTGCTCTTCCAAAATAAATCGTGTAACAGTTCTCAGTTCTATGCACCTCTTGCCTGTCCTGCTGCACTTCCTCCTGGGAGTAATTAGATCGTTTGTGTCATCTGGAGGGCTCAGCCTACGGTACTTCATGGAGTGGTTGTGTGCAGTCCCACAGCTCGTATTTGAATGGAGCTGACAAAGTGTAAACAGGGGAGGGATGGCAGGATCCTTGTTCTGGGCTTTCTTATTTGCCTTAAACATTTCTATTCCTTCTTGAACTTTCAGCCTTTTCAAATCTGCAGGGTACAACAGGAGTCAGTGAATGGCTGTGAAGAGCTGTGAGCTGCATGCTGATCCTCGTCCTTTGTACAAGGATTGCGTGTGATGACCTTTGCAGGCAGGAGGGAGCTACTCCTGTGCCCAGGCTGCCCCAAAACCTGCGGAGCCGCAGCTAGGGATGGGCTCAGCCTGGACAAGCCAGAGCTGGAGAAGGGCAGTGGCTGCCAGGCTGTGAGCTGTCCCCACAGGATGCACAAGTGGCTCCCAGTTCAGTCCTGTGGCAGAGCCAACCCACCCCTGCTAGCACAGGGTGTGTGTATATCCGCAAAGGCTTGTAAATGCTTGTATATTTCTATATCCACAAAGCTTTCTATATCCACAAAAGCTTGTATATGCTTGTATATTTCTATATCCACAAATGCCTTTGTGTGCTTGCATATTTGTATATCCACAAAGGCTTGTAAATACTTGTATATTTCTATATCCACAAAGGCTTCCCAGTCTCCTCCATGCTCTGAGCTGAGGGCGCTATGGAGCCACATAAAGGACCAGGCTTGGATTTTCCAGGCTGCCATCCATGTTTGCCAAAAGCACTTTGGGATTGAGCAATGATTCCAATTATCTTTCTGCTAAATCTTTAAAACTTTCATATTAAAACTCAGCATCATGCTGACTAACTTTCTTAAGTTGTCTTTCTGAAAATAAATCTGACTTTTGACTTACTGTGTGAATACTGGTAGCTAGCTGCTTTGAAGAGCACATACAGTTAGAAGGGCATTGCACAAAAATTGCTGAATGCTTTCTGATATCTGAGAAATTGGAAATAGTAGATCTGTGTAAAGTAGAGAAATGCAGTGAATAAGTTATTGTAATTAAAACAAGAGCAAATAATGACTAAAGAGCAAGGTCAGTCAGGATTTATGAAATTTCTTGACTAAGGTAAGCTGCAAAGAAACTTCTCAAAAGCAGAGCAAGCTGGAATAGAGTTACATTATGAGCAATGAGCTGAGTGAGTGATGTAAGACAGCAGGGTTTTATTCTGAGTTGATGTAACACTATGTACTCATCCCAACCCTCCTGAACCATAAATGTCTTGTGATGCTTTGCTAGATAGAGCATTTCTCTGGCTATCCATCCTGCTACTTTTCGTCAGCTGCTCTTACACAATGTAGAAAAAATGGAGAAGGTGGTGGAGAAGCTAATAGAATCATGAACTTCTTTAGTTTGTAAGGCTAAACCAACATGGAAGTCGCTGTTAGAGAATTTCAGAGCATATTGCAGGAAACTGGAATCTAGATGTTCATATATGTTGATAAATAATAACTGTATTACAAAATTTTTAATGGGGTTCCTAGGAGTATTCTTATTAACTCCAAATGCTGATGTACATTAAATATTTAAGATGCGTTTAGTGCAGAGATCCACTCTTGATTCAAAGAATGATCAGAAACTGAATCTCTCCTGCTTGGGCTGGAAACTTAATGTGTGAGGCAGGCAGCCCACAAGTTGTTAATGCTGAGGCATGACCTTGTCTTTGGGATGTGCAGCAGATGCTTCCCCCAAGGAACCTGGGGCAGCCAGCCTAGGGATGAGTTGGTTGAAAAGACTGTGTTAAATAAAATAAATTCCATGGATGATGAAGTGACACAAACAGTTTACAAAGTCATGACACAACACTGTGGTGTTATGCAGGAGGTTTAAGGAGCTCCAATGGAAGCAATGGCAGCTCTTGTGTTAAGCTGTGTTCCTCATTTAACTGAGGATAATTATGCAAATAACTTGTATCACTGTTCCTTGGTGCTAAGGAAGAACTGCAATGCATTAGAAAAGATTCTAATCATTACATCTAATTATACTGAATGAGAATTACTGGAAATCTTCAAGTGGCAATTATTCTTTCTATTATATTTAAGGCAATCAAAGCAAGGAGTGCTGTGTTCATACGTTAATACAAAAAGTCTGATGTAAGGAATATCTAAGAACTTTGAACCTGCTGAAGCCCTAGAGCTCTTATATTTTTGTCTTCTTCCTTTTGCCCAAAACCATGTAGGACAAGCATTTCAACTTAATCATTGGTTGTTTAAAACTCCACACAAGTCTTCCATATCTTACTAAAATTAGATCTGTATTTTCTCACCTTGGCTTTACATGACTTTATACTGGTTGTTTTTTTGCCATACACAGCCCAGGTAATTGCTTGCTCTTTGTTGCTGTAGTTGTGGCCCAGAAAACGTGGATGTGGCTCCTTCAGAAGAGGTCCTGCCTGAAATGAGGACTCTGACTGAATATTCTGTGCATACAGCTATGGGCAATGATTGACTGAAAAAGCCATCTAATTATAATTAGTGCCTTTGCCAAGCATTGCTCTAAACTGCTCAAACTACTATAAAATCACACTATAACCCAAGCTAAGTACCCCACACACTGATGGAAAGCTGTTGTGTTGGATTCTAAAGTAAAACTCTGAAAATGTTAATCTGAACATCTGAAACAGGTAAATGCTGAAGCTGAGGCCCTGAATGGAACAACTCTCTCTGTGTTATCAAACTTCTCAGAAGAGATCTTATGTGAAAGATTCTCCCTGTCATTTGATTTTAAAGAAAGAAAAATGCTTGAAGAGGTAACTGGGAGACTCAGCTCCCGAGAAGAGACTGAGTCAGATTAATTTTCCAGATCTTTTCCAGAATCCCTATGTGTTGCAGGACAAAGGAGAAGTATGGAGGCTTTCAGAGGGCAGCACACATAGTTCTGTTGGAAACAGAACTATATATGTTATATATATAAGAAAACTCCTCTACAGGCATTTTCAGCAGCCTGTGACTGAGTGAGGGGTGGGTGAAGGACCATAGTCCAGCACTATGACAGGGAAACGAACCTGGGATCTGCAGTTCCTCTTATGGGTCATTACTGATGCCACCAACATCCCTGAATACTTGTCAGACTGTAGGTTTTTAATTTTATTTTGGTTATCCTGAAAGTTTGGGGGTTTTTAAAAAAATTAGTTCTTCTTCCCACTCTACCTGAGACCCTAAGAAGGAAAACTTCCCAAAGAAATTGCCTGATCTTACCTCTTTGTTCCTCTCATGGTAACCCTGATCTCACCAAATGATATATCTATCTATCTATCTACCTACCTACCTATATATATGCATTTAATTTGTTCTTGAAATTGAAGCTGGATCTTCACAACTTCGAACAGTCATATCTCTAATTGAAACATATTTCTTAAACTACTGTTTTTTCTTTTTTTACTTTGTCTCTCATGTCTTTTAAGCACAGCTTTCAAAGAAAACTTTCTTAATGGAGCACCATGTCCTATTCCCTCTTTTCTTCATCTTGTACTGGAAGATTAGTACATGTATAATGATGCTTTCCTTGCTTTTTTGGCATCTATTTTCCAAGTTCAGTTGTCATGTACAAGACAGGTTTTGGCTTCTTGGTAGTATTATTATAAATATAATAAACTCTCTGTCCAGATTTTAAAGAGCCAGGTATTTCGGTCCTTTTGGTTTGTACTGATTAAAATCTGGAAACATTACTGCACCTCATTTGAGTGCTCTCTTTCCCATGGTTTGCCTGTTGTGGTTTGAATTCTCTGTTCTCTTGCTCAACACTGCTTGCTTTAGTCACTGTATCAGATCAGAAAAGGAATTAGAGCATTCAGTTTCACGCTGCCATCTGTCATTAAATTCTGCTCCCCGTGTACCTCTCATTAATTCCCCCCGGGACAGATGGATCCTGAGGCTGTTCTGGGATCTTTAAATTCAGGGGAATGGATGCATTGCAGGGGCCTTACTCTGAGAACCACTGAGAAAATTAAGGGATAATAAAGGTTGCCTTATCTGTGCTTGTGAGATGACAATTTGCTCCAGGAAGGAAGACCGACCCTGTAAATCTGACTTATTCTGGCTCAGCCAGTGAGTAAGCACGGCTCTGTGCTGTTGAGACCTCGCCTTTCTCTCTCCCCTTCAGGGAGAACTTCTGTCCTTCCCTGTCCTTTGGGCCACTCTTTCACTTGATTGTTTCAGCACGCTGTGCCACAAGAAACTTTGCCACATTCTTTTGTCAGAGTGCCCAGCAGTTCCTCTTAATTTAGTCCTAATTTGTATGCTCCGCAGTGCTTTGTTTTTGAGATTTAGAATTCTCAGTACTTTCCTGTTAATTTCCTATGTAATAGGATTTTAATACATAGAAAGCAAATGATCTCTCTGGAATGCTTAAAATCCTAATCTAGCTGTGTAAATCTCCCTTATTATCTAACTATTTCCTACTGTTGATAGCTACTTTTAAAGCATTAACTTTTTTGTGGCTTTCACGGGAGTCTTTATTTGCATTTGGTGATGCATTAGATGTGTACGTGTTTGGATCTGTTCCAGTATCCTGTATCAGTATATTGCTTATTAGCATGCATCGTTTTAGTCTGGAAGATAAGATGTTGCTGTGTGTAAAATATGGAAGTGTGGAGCTGACTAGAGGTTTTGCCAGCTGAGATATTTAATCTGGTGAGTTTGTATTAGCATGGCCACCTCTTCTGAAGCTGTGACAAGTATTGGTTGGGAGGATTTCTTTTAATATCAGTGGAAGGAAGGTGACCAAATGAAAAAAGCACATCAATTTCAGTGTGAGTCTTGCTGTTACCAATAGAATTTCAGCTTGATTAAAGTTAGTTTTTAGTGACTTTAAACAGAAATTTGTACTGATGCAGTGAACACTTGTGCTGATTTCAGTTGGTCCAAGTTTCCTTCTATTTTAAAACAGTGTAAAAATTAGAATATACTATTTTTTTCCTGTATTGATAACTGATACTGAAGGAAAGTGTCAAAAGGCTGGAGACAGCAAAATCCTCAAGGGTTCTTGTGTCAAATGGTTTGACAGGACAGAAAAACACAAAGCATACTGTTTCTGGTGTTTTTATTATCTGTGAAATGTCCAATGCAAGCTACTCTGTAATTCCTGTTAGAATGTAGGCCATAGACATAATTTTTTGCCTAGAAAAATTGTGTTTAAAAACATTATAGCGACTCTTTAGAAACTGATTTGTCTCAATCACTTTGGAAAAGGAAATACAGCAGTGCTCAAAGAAGTGGAGTCCAGTGCAGAGTTCAGTTCACTCCTGCCTGCCTCTGCTCTGCTCTGCAAGCTGTGACTCTGTCCCTTGAACTTCCCTCTGCCAGTGGAGCTCCTCTGTCAGGAAGAACTTCAGAAATTAAAATCACATCCCTGCAGGGATAACTCCACAGGAAGCAGCACGGCCCCTGGAATTGCTAGCACAGAACATCAGCAGTAGAAATACAGAAGACCCCTGGTGGTCTTTGTAATTTGCTGTTTATATAAACTGGAATTTGCTCACTAATGAGTGGAAGTGTGGGTTTTGAAGGTAGAAGATCCAACAGCTGCCCCAGTTTACTCACTGAGCGTTTTCCCTTTGTGTAATTGGAAGTGTGCTGTCCCCCAGAACCTGCAGAGGAGGTGCAGGCATGGATATTCCCTTCTCAGGAGAAGACTGCGGAGTTTCGATGGGTTTGAAATAAAATATAAAAAAACCCCAGAAACCTCAAAATGAAGTGCTTTCACCTTTTCATATTACCATCCCCTTTTTTCTAGCACAATGTATAGAATTTAGCCCAAATTCTCTGCTAATTTTCAGTTTGCTGTGTTCACTTTATTATATTGAATGTTTGTAATATGAAAAGCTACCTTTTAGAAATAAAATTTCTGGAGATACTTTGGTGGAAGCATTTCAGGTTTTCTGTACAGTTTTGTTGTTGTTGTTGTTTTTGGTTTTTTGGGTTTTTTGGGGGGGGTTGTTTTTTTTGTTTGTTTGGTTTTTGGGTCTTTTGGGTTTTTTTGAGAGCAGTGGACTGGAGTCACTGTCTCTGGTGCTTTAAAAGTTCTGGAAAAATTTTATATCATTCTCACCTGCTGAAGAGGAATGACAGCATTAGGTTGGGATGCAGGCATCAGGCATGTAACTCCATAACCAGCCCTGTGTAGGGCCTGTCAGAACTCTAAAATGAAACCAGCTGATGTGCAGAGGAAGATATGAACATGTAGTATATCACAGGTATAACAAGAAATAGAATTTTAAATTGAAGAACTGTAGTTATTTTAACCCATACATTAAACATTCCCTTTAAAAACCTTGTGAAATATGTTACTTTAAATCAGAACAAGTTTCTCATGCCATAATTTTAGTTAGGTTAGAGAATCTCAGCCTATCCTTAATATTCCTCATTGAGTGATTAAAGGTAGATATATCATTAGAGGTAACAGCTTTTCAATAAAAAGGTAGTTAATTCAGTGTACAGAATCTGAATGACTTCTCACTTTGAATTACAGTCATTGATAAAACCCTGGTTTGATATTAAATGCAAATACAGTTCCTACTTCAAAAAGCTGTTATGGAAGATATCACCTCTCTGTCCAGAAATGTCTGCTACCTTTCTATGGAAAAAAGAATCGTTTCACTTAGTTGTATCAGTTACAATATTACATTTGTGTTTAGAAATTTGAGTCTATGTACTATCGGTGTTTTTCCCCCAGAAAACCAAAGATGTAATGCTGTCCATACAATTTTGTGTTAGTTCTGATTACCATGTGTAATTGGATGAAAGATTTAAATAACATCTCCTGGTGAGAGGAAAAATAAATAGACCAACACACGCATTCCTTCCCTTTTTTACTGTGTATAAGTGGATCAGCCATTGGTGAGATTTGCTTCAGTGAACAGAGAAGAATGTGTTGTATTTTAGAATGGAGATTGCAGGGATCGCTGGTAGATATTTGAATTGGATTATTGGTTATCTGTATGCCTGTTCTGTGAGGAGCCAGATAATGTTTGAAGTGCCCTTGTCTTGTGGCTGATGGTATGTTAGAGTATTCCAGAATGGCAAACTGCAGTGTTTTGCTGAAGAACTTCCTTGTCTGTCCATGGGGTTTGATTCCCAGCTCTGCACTGGTACCACATTTGGAATCCCTGAGGAGCTGCTGCTTGGTTTGGTCTTTGTTTAGCTGCCCTCAAGCTGGATTCCAAGCTGTTGTGAGGAGTGTTTGCTGCAGGGATGTCCTTGGATTTTTTGGATTTATAACACAATGGATTTATAATACACTGTCTCTCCTCTCTCAGCTCAGCTAGTAAAAGGCTTTTTGGGCTCTGAGCTTGTTGCAGGTTTGTTACTGTGTAGCTTTGTTAGTGTGATTAAATGAACAGTGGAATAGGATGCAGGAGGGATATTCACAGGAGAGGAGGGATTCACAGGAGAGGAGGGATATTCTCATGAGACACCTTGGCAGGGGAGCCACTGGGGTGCTCTGTGGGAGTTCCTTCACCACTCCAGCACCACAGAGCTCTTGTGGAGCCCCTGCATCCTCACAGTGATCACAGCATTGGGTCAGTCCAAAGCATCCAACGCTATTCCAAATGACAGCCCCGAACACATCACAGTTTCACTCGTTATCTCTGGATGAATCTGGATGTAACTGCTGCAGTGTTCAATTGTGCAGCTGAGCGCAGCCCTCAATAAAGAAATAAGCTGTGGCATAAATATTTAAGCATTGTACAGGTATTGTGCTATTTTTTCAGCTGAATTTCTGTTTGTAAATATCTAGTTCTGTAACTGGAGCAGGCTCAGTAGAAGAGGCAGTGCTTTAAATCCTCATCAGTTGCACTTGTCTAGAAGGCACCGCAGAGACAGAGTTCTGAGACAGAACCATATCTTAATTGAATTGAAAACATCTTCCACTTTCTTTCTATCTACTTCTATGTTGAGCAACTGATCTCACCCAAGTAGTTCCTTTCCAAATGGCTTTGGTAAATCTAACAGCCTCTTAAAAAGAAGCAGTTTATATTGTTTGGCTTTAAAGACTATAAAATTTTTAATCTATTCATGCAGGAATCACACTCGATATGTCTGTTTAATTTTCATTATTATTTGCTGTTGTGAAGCTTGTGACTTGCGAAACATGAGGAAGGGAAGAAAAGTCATGATTTTTCTTCTCTAGTGCTGAGGAAGTAGAGGAACAAAGCTGGTTGTATTGTCTTGAATAACACTGGGAGCAAAGATTGTCTTTGTCTTTCGTTGTTTTGAAATTTTTCGGAGCAAAAATTTGAGTTCTGAAATTTCAGCTTGAGAGATACGGAGCAGACACATTACTAAAAACCAGATGTGGATTTTATGAGTTAATATCATCTGTGCATTTATGTTTTAACTGGTACCATTTCCCCCCCATCTGACATATGATTTCAGAATTGCAGCATTTCTCTTTGAGCTGAGGCTGTTTCTTCTGAGTGCCTTGAGTGCATCAGTGTCCCAGGAAAGCCCTGAGGGGCCCCTGCGTAGCTGCAGGACCATTCTGAGAGAGGCACCATGAGATGAGCTCGATGAGATGAGCTCATTACCCGTGGCTTTGCACAAGGACAGGAGACATCTGGGGCTCTGGTTCCACTCTGTGCATTGCTTTTAGCCCCTGGATGTTTTCACAGGATGTCGGTGGTGTTCCAAGAGTGCAGTGCAAGAGAGAATTATTGCTGTGTCTTGCTTTATCTTGATTCTTTCAAGGATAAAAAATGTCTCTTCTCTACAGTTCTTTTTCAGGCTCTTTGTTTTCTAGCAGTAAAGGGACCACAATATCTTTCTTTTCAAGGGATGTCTGTACTGTACTTGCCTGCTTGAATCATTCCTTGAGGCTGCAGCGGCCCGTTCCTAGACCAAAGCTATTTCAGCCCTAAGAATTCCTGAGGTCCAGGCATTCAGTGCACTGAAATCCACCCACACTCTGCTCCTGCAAGGCCAGCAAATATTCCCCAGTCTCAGAGCAAGCTAGAGAGACGTAATGTTAAAAATAAAATGCAAATGCCTGAGTTATTTGAATATAATCACTTTATTAATTTAGCTGTCTAACAGATACTGATGACAGTCTAATAATAAGGTCCAAAATGTTCTTTCTCATTAACGGAGTTAATGAACTCACACATCTTAAAAATTTCATTTTAATTATTAGCAATAATTTATATGAGAGAGAGAAGTGCCAAAAAATATTCCTATTGAGGAGTGGAAAATTGTTAAATCCTTTAATGAGAGATGCTGGGTGCCATGACTCAAAACCGTAAAAAGATTCCTGTGGTTCTGATTCATGTCTATAAGGTTGCTGTGTGGCTGGATATTTCCCAAACCTCAGGACCCTCAGTTTTGCCACTCCAGTGCCATCATATCTGTGCTTGGCAGGCACAAGAAATATTTGTTTTAAGACAAAAAAGTCTGTGCCAACATATAGACTGGATATTACAAAATTATAAGGATTTATTCAATAATAATATATTTTTAAATTTCTCCTTAATTAAAAAAAATAAATAATTTAATGGAAATATTATCCTTGAATTGAAAAGTGTGGTTCATCTTTTAAACTCTAGCTCCTTCAAAAGTTAAATTTCAAGAGTTGCAGTTCATAAGAAGAACTCATTTTTTATCTAGTCATGGTCTCCATTTCTGTAAAATGAAGATGCTTTTTGCCATTACACCATGTTCTGCTGGGTTTTTTTCATCTTCCAATACAATGGCAGCAGTAAGCCTGTTGCTCTATGGAAGCAATTTTGGTTCTGAAAGGTTTCTGATATTTTACACCTGTAATGGACATTCATGACTGACTTAAAATGAGTAAATGATATCATTTTGTCCTGTGCTTCACTGGCTTAATTTCCTTTGGCTTTCATGCTCAGGTTTCAGCATGTATAGATTTGAGAACCTGTTTGATGTCAAAAATAACTAACTTGAAGCTGCTGAAACCATGATCAATATGCATGAAAGATAAGCCATAAACCTGCAGGAAATGCTGAGAGAGGGAAATTAGGAGCCGGTGGAGGCAGCAGATGTTTTCTAGAATTGGAATCAGTATGCAACGTTGATTTAGGCACATTTACATAGTTAGGATAGTACCTAAGGAGTCTTTACTGTTATTACAATGTTTTTTACTTTGCATCCTGTAGGTACACTTCAGGAAATACAATTCCAGCTGGAATTTGGAGAGCTGGGAGAGAAAGGATTACTGGCTTTCCTTGACAGCTCAGGTAGGAGCAGCATTCAGACCCTTTGCTTTGCACTCCTGCACTCTGAGGGACGCACCACACAACTTTCAGATCTGTTGCATTTTGAGCAATGAATATTTGATCTGAAGAGAGCATAATTGTGATGTAAAATTACATTGTAGTTTTATTTGTAGTGTGACATTTGCACTTGGAAACACAGATCAAAGCTCTTTGAGGCACTGAGTTGCCCTCTGGACTTTGGCTATGGAGGAAGATGGAAGTGACTGCTTTAATTTCTCATATGGGTGGAATGAATCCAGCCAGAGTGTGGGATATTTGAAATTGTGTACCTGTACTACTAATGCGTTAGGCTGCTTTGAATTCTCACACTTTACACGTCAAAGAGTAGAAATAGTACCTCACATATCAAACCAGGAAGCAACGTTGCTCAGCCCTGTGTGTAGTTGTTGGGTGATAACATTCGTGTGGTAGTGTAATGGGGCTGGCAGAATGACAAATACTGCATTTTTCGAATCCCAAGACAGACTTGAAGAGCTGATAAAAGGCTGTCAGTGTGTGTGTGTTTCACCCGCAGCAGAGGAGCATCTCTGTCATCTCGGCAGCGCTTAAGGATCAGCAGCCACCCCTCTTACACTAATGGGTGTCAGCTCCAGCAGTGCAGCCGTAGCTCACTGGGTATTCCTTTCCTCCCTTTTTATATTTCCTCTTTTCCAAATAGTGGGAACTTTACTGGACGGCCGTGACTTCTCATATGGCTCGTTTTATTGAAATCAGTTTTTTGTTCTTATGACCTTCATAATTCACTTTTTCATCCCATTTGCATTCATCAGTGCTCTCTAGTCAAAGTACAAAGTGAAAAGTGCAGCACTAATCAAAAGCGATCAGATAAAACAGATGAGTATTAGATGAGTAAATAGAGCAAATGAAAGCTCCTCCATCCTGCCGTGAGTGCCAGAGCCCTGCACTCTCCAAGAGCCATCTTCCTCCCCTCTGCAGCCAGCCCACGGTGTGCTCATGGCACACAGCTCCAGGTCTTCAATGAATGACAAATTATAGACTGTTATCCCTTCGAAAATCAACTTGGCCTCTTCTCATCTTGCAGTTGGTTCATATTTCTGAGAATCTTGATATTACCTGAAGAGTTGTATCTCCCTTATATTACAAAATTCTACTGGAACAGCTGCACTAATAGATGGGCTGTATTGATGAAATCATGTGTCTGAAAGCTGAACAAGGGTAATATGTGTCATTGGAGGTAGTTTGGCAAATTCAGGGCTTTGTTTATTCCATTTGTGCTTCCAGACTTTGCTGAAAAATAGTTACAAGTACAGTCCTTAAGTGTAATATAATATAATATAATATAAATAATAATAATAGTCTTTTTTCTAATGGAATCAAGAATTCCTGAATCTAAAACCATGGACAGCATCAGTAAACCACTTGAGCTGGCCTTGAACTCTGAACTCCAACTCCAGGGCACATTTTTTAACAGTTAAATGCTAGTGAGAGTGGACACGTTATCTTTTATGGTTCCAACATCTTTTTTACTCTCTGCTACACCGGCGCCTGACTCTGAGCCCTTGTGTTTGTATTTAATATGGATTAAATCTGATCCTTAGGAAATACTTGGAGCATGAAAGCTGCTGTATTAAATTAGTTCATTACAGCTTTACATGCGTAACTGCATAAACATTCATTTGCTTCCTACTTTGATCACCTCTGATCTTCGCTGTTAATGCTGCTGACTTTTACAAGCCTTTTTTACCCTTGACTGTTTTTTAATTCTAACTTGGAGTTGTCAAGAGCAGATTCTCTTTATTTCCCATGGTAATGACTTGCCTTTATTTCAAATAGTTTTTCCTGAGGTCAGTTCTGTTGGGGTATTTTTGCATCCCTGTTGAGAAGGCATTGATGTACCAGCACTGTTTTGCTTCTGCTGTGTTTCACCTGACAAAGCACCTTGGTCTGTCACTGAAGGGCACTGCACAAATGTAATGGATTATTATTTATTTATTATCAGAGCACCACGCTGCCAAGCTGCCTCACAAATACATCAGAGAGCACATTTGTCATTTCAATTTTCCTTGTACTCTTGCTGTGTATTTTCTTCACTTACGGCTTCTTGGAACATTTCTGTGATCTTTTTCTGTGATTAGACACTAGGAGCTTATGCTAAATGTGCCTGTCTCAGCCCTTTGCACCAGTGATCTATTAATTACTGATTTTCAGTGCTTAGTGTAGTGGGTACTCACGCACCACAGAGCTGCTCCCTCACTTACCCCTCTACCCTACCCGTGGTTCAGAAGAGGACGAAAGGAAAAACAGAAGTAAGGAATGTTTGGTGTTGAAAAAACCACCAAAAACCTGTTTAGTAAGTGAAGGATAAGTGGAAAAAGAGGTAAGAAGGCAACAAAATAAATGATGAAGAGGCAATCATTCCCCCCTCCCAATGCCCATCCAGTTCCTGAGGAAAAGATAGGCCAACCCCTCCAAAATGTCTTCTTTCTATTCTGTTGCTGAGGAATATCTCTTTAGTTAATTTGAGTTGTCTGCCTGGCTGTGTTCCTCCTGGTTTATTCCCTCTCAGCCTCTTTGGTGGGGGGCAGAGTGAGAGGCAGAGCAGCCCCTCCTGCTGAGCAAGCAGAGCTCAGCAAAGGCTGAACGTCGGGGTGTCACCAGCACTGATCTGGCACAGCAGTAAGTTCAAATTCTTTGAAATGGCACAAACTTTGAAGGAGGTATCTCGTTTTCTGTTTTCCTGTTAAGCGGTAGAGGATGTTGCCGTTGCAGTGCATGGCTGAGGCAATGCACTGTGTTACTGCTTTACAAAAACACCTCATGTTGGATAATGTGATGTGCAGTTTTAGAGAATTTACAGCAGGTTTTGTAACTGCTGTGCCCAGAGTATGGGTACAAATTTCCACTGGATATCATTTGGCAAAGCTGAGACTACTGAGTGGGAAAAGATACCTTAAATAGTCAGGAAACAAGCTAATAAGATGAATGGCTTTAATACTTTTGTGAACCATTCTAAAGCTACTCATACTGGAAATGCATGCAATTATCCATAAAATAAATTGCCTTTACCTCATAATTGTCTTTGCTGATTACCTTTTTAACAAATTAAAAGGTGAGAGGGCTGAATGCTCACGTCCATGATTTTCAGTAGTGCATGTTTATATTGTGCCTTTGTTTACATTGATGTACATCCTGAGTGTAAAAATGTTACATTTCCACTTTGCCCTGGTACCTGGAGCAAAGCCTGACTGTGCAATTAGAGCTACCTGGGAGTAAGAATGCTCCATAATTGATGAGATCCACAGGCCTGTTCTCCACTGCAGTACTTTTTCCAAATGGGAGAGAATGTTCCAAATAAGAACTGCCTGCAATTAAAATTGTAGCACAGCATTACAGTGCTGTAGTGTGTCCTTGTAATGTCCTGGGGCTCGTTTCCTTTTTTTCTGCTACAGCTGAAGACTGAAAGGATGGAAAAGAAAATGCATTTTATAGAACTAGAAAGAAACATAGAGAAAGCTGGTTTTATCACTGGGTGAAGAATATGAAAATGGCTGTAGAATTACCTTGGTCCTCCTGTCTTGATTGTTAAATCTTTCATGATTCAGAATTTTCCCAAGTTCTGATCTATGAAGAGGGAGAAATTTAACAGGTAGAGAGAGCTGAGCTGCTGAGAGTAATTTCATCTTGTTTGTTTAAGATTTATCATAATGGCCTCCCAGCTGTAAGGCAGGACCATTGCAGTGCTTTCACTGCTCTTGTTTTCTGCTCCTCTGACTAAACCCCTACACAGGTAATGAAAGAGCTGGAAAATAACACGAATTTAGAAATGTGGCTCTACTTTCTGCCTATGACATGGTACAATTTGCAAGTGATATTCTAAAATATATAAACTATAGTTTGATATGTCTATATTTTAACAATTCAGTTGAGCTACACCAGGGAATCTGAGTGTCAGCAACTGTTCTGCCACCATCTTGGTGACAAAAATGTATATTGGCAGACCTTGCACAAGTCTTGCTCCCCTGATCAGCAACACCTTGAAATTTAATTTTATCAAAATCCCCCACATTTTTACCACACAAAGGTGAATTAGGGAGCTTTTCTTACGCAGCCTGCAGAGTTTAAAACTTGACCAGCAGAACTATGAATATAGAAAGGAGTTTTCAGCACCGCCCCAGAGCATTGTCCTGCTGCTCTGATGGTCCATGTGGGAGGCAGAGCTTCCTACTACTCACTGTTCAAAAAATCTTCCTTGGGAAAGAAATCAGCATCCAGGCTACCTCAGCTCTGCTGTGATTATCCCAGCTTCAGAGCTGTACAGAGCCATTGCTCTGCACTCTTATCACAGATATATCCTCCTTGATTTCTGGAAGCCAATGCAATAAGGCAGAAAGTATCAGCTTTGATACTTCCCCACTGGATTACAGGATAATTTGTTTGGTCTCTGAACACGTGACGAATTACGGGGAAGGCACGTGATGAGGACTTGCACTGAGAAACCCTCTCTGCACTGTGCCTTAGAATGAAAGCAGCGCTCGGGTTTTCATTCCTATCCCTAGAGCACTCCGATTGTGCCCTTTGTGTGCAGTTAAGGGGTTCTTGTGCCTGGAGGCAGAGGAGTCAGAGGTTACCTGGGTGAGAGCCTGCATCAGTGTGGATCCTGTAAAATGCCATAAAGAGTGAGCACTCTGCTCTGCAGAGGACAATTAGACAGCCCTTTCCTTCTTATGGGATTTCAGACACATTTCTGCACAGTTTCTCTCAGATTGGCACTTATGCTTTGAGGGCTTTTCCCCCGCTACCATGTTTGCTGAGAAAAAACAAAATTCAGTTAATCCAAAGCTTGAGATGAGGCATCAGGATACCCATACGAAACAATCCACTACAGAATCCAGATAATAAACCCAAACACAACAATATTGAGAATACTCCGTGCCCTGAAAGACTCCTTTAGCTAAAATTGTTAAGGCTTTGGGTTGTTTGGTTTGTTGGTTTTTTTTTTTTTTTTTTTTTTTTTTTTTTTTTTTTTTTTTTTTGAGACTCAGTCTTGTCTTTCCAACAAGGCTGTAGCTGGGGCTGGTGATCAAGTTTTGGATAGGCGGTGCTGGATCCTGTGTCCAGGGGTTTGAGAAAGGTACTGCTTGCTGCTTGGGATGTGACAGATATTTATTACCCTGTTCTTCAGTGGTTTGGCTGGGTCCCAGAGTATTTAATTTGTTGTTGTGCCATTATCATTATTATCTAAATGGCCCTGTTTCCTGACTGCATTGCTTTTAGGTCATTAGTACTGTCAGAATTCTGAGGTAAAATTGTTTCTTCAAGTTCCTTAACTCCCTCCTTATCTTCTTAGTAAATGAGAGTGATAACTTTATCCCAGGCCGTGGTCAGGAATTTACAGGTCCTGATATTACAGTTCTGCCTCCGTGTCTCTGCCTGGTCGATGAGCAAAGGATCCAGTCAGGAGCACGAGTGTAGAATGTAAAGAACCTCTCAGACTCTAATGAGACCTTGTCTCTCTGTGCTTAACTTTGATTCACTGCTGGCCTGCCAGGGCTTTTCTTTTGTACAGGAGAGTTTGAGAAAAGTGCATTTTCTGCCTTTGATTGTTGGTATTAACTTTTTCTGTGTCCAAGAGAGAATTAACTCATGAAAATACTGAATGAAACTGAGAGATAATAAAAGTAGAGGTAATATTTTGTGGCACTTCCCTGCTGCTCCTCTCCTACCCCAAAGAGACTGGAATTTCCCCAAAGTGGCTCAGTTACCTGTCCCTAGTGCATCTTCAGCTTGTGCAGATGCACTCACTGACCCAAAGTCCCTCTCCTCTGCCGCCCCTGATGGCAATGCAGCCGTGCCCTGCTCCTGCAGGACTGGCTTTTGTTCCTGTGACTGTTTGTGCACCCTGACTCTGAGCCTTTAAGTCCTGAATGTCCCAGTAGATGGTCAAGTGTACAACGACAGCAAAGAGATTGTTTGAAAATTCTGCACCACAAGGAAAAGCTGATCTTCTCTAGATACTTTGGTGGGTCACTTATGATCAGGTTATATGGCCCACTACTCATATCTGCAATAGTTTACAAGTTTTCACTGAAATGTGCTTGTAGAAATTTTGTAAGCTCGGGGAATGAGGTAGAAAACAAATTGCTCTATTTTAGTAATAAGAATTTGAGACACAGTTAGGCTATAGCATTCTTTTAAGCTAATTTTAGTTATCTAAAGACTACAGGGAGTATTCAATAGGAGAATGTTCATTAATTTTTGCTTTGACAACGAAATCTCCTTGTTTATAAACCAAGATGACGAAGTGTTATATGGGAAGTGGAATTTTTATTGAGGGGAATGTGGAAGAGTCAAATTATGCTAAGGCGATAATCATGTATCTTCCCCTGTCACACCTGCAAATATGAGTTAGATGTGTTTTATTAAGAGTGAGTCAAAGATGTGAGAAATTATACACTAAATTCAATATTTTGAATTTAAGGAACAGTTATTTGGTAAAATCCTGAAATCAAGAGGAAAAAAAACTGTAATAGTTCTAGTAGCTTTCTATGATGCCACAGGAATGGTGAATAGTCTGGAATTCATGGAGGAATGGCTGAGCTCACTTGGTCAGTTCAGTGTGGGGAAGAGAAGACAGGAGATCCCATTGCAGCCTAAAACTTCCTTGTAAGAGGAAGAGTAATTTTAAAAATTGGGGATCTGAAATCTCTGAATATGTGAACACTTATGGATAAGCAGAGTGGTGAATCAGAAACTTCAAATGAGCAGTGTGAAAGATTTTTATACAGCTTTGTAGTATCTTGACATTCCATAAAGGCTTCTGTATTGATTTTCAACAGAAAAAACCATGTCTTTTTACAAGAGCAATAGCTAAAATAGTTGCAATTCACAGTCTGGATTTGAAAATTTTAGTTGTTTCCTATGCTTTTTGCAGAACTGAAAACTTTCAATAATATAATTTGTTGGATAATGATTGATGCCTTGGATTGTCAGTGCCAATGTTTTCTACTCATTATTTTCCTGCAATGCTGTTCTTCTTTAGCTTTCTCTGAAGTGGGATTTGGCATTTTCACATTTTTCAGCTGGAAAGTCAGTGATGAGATCTGTAGTGATAAGATGTTAAAGAGCTCTCCGCTCCTGGAGCCATCAGCATGTGTGGTTCTATTCCAGAAAGAAAACAAGCAGCTGTGGATGGCGAGGAGCGAGGGGAGCAACAGGGGGCTTAATTATGCCCAACCTGCTCAATGTTTCAGTGCACCTGGCACCCTTAGGTAGCTTGCATAGGTTTTATTTCAAAAATGTAAGAAAAGCTCTCTAGTTTTCAGTGACACTCGAGTAAAAGGTTTTATCCCTAGAAACGCTAATTCACCATTCAGAGTCCGATGGGACATCGTTTTTGGGGTGTGTCCCTGGTGTGTCACATGGCACTCCCAGAAACGAGGTTTCAGTGTCGGGTCTGTTCGGAACAAGCAAGGTGTGTTAAGGAGCAGCTGAATTACCTCAGGAGCTACCTGCACTGTGTTTGTACAGCCCATCGGGCAGGATGTGTGGTTCAGCACACAGCCCCAGACATGGAAGTGGGAAGGAGAAATCCTCTGCTGTGTGCCTGTGGCATTCCCAGAGAGACGGGATCCCCTTGCTGTGCCTGGCCGGGAGCTCTGTGCCTGCTCCTGGGGCACTCGGGCACCTCACTGGGGCTCTGGGATGATTTACAGGAGTAAGGAATGGCTTTTGTTCCTTGGCAGCAGCTGACTCCTTGTCTGCCCTTTGTGTCCTGAACGATCTGTGCTCGGACTAAGCAGATCTTCTGTCGTTTCCTAATCCAAAACCCCCGAGTCAGTGCACAGAGTGAATTCCCTGGTTTTTAGCGATTCTGTCACGAGGAATCACTGCAATGGGATTGTTTTCAGTTGTCTCTCAGTTTTGGATTAAACAAGAAATATTCTGTGGATTTTTTTAAAGTACTTGTTCACAGACAGACTCATGCATGTATTTGTAATTTATTTTCTGGCCCGTTGAAGAATGAAAAAAAAAATTCCTTAAACCCCAGACCTGGACGGTATCACCCATCATATTTCTGTCTCAGTAAAATTTGAACATTTCAAAATGGAAGTGTTTCATCAGGAAGATGAAGGTTAATTCAAGATTTCGTTAGCCCCATTCAGCATTTATATAAAAGTTGTCTCCCATTGGGTTAGAAAATAAGTTGGCTAATTGTATAAAATGCAGCCTAGATGTTACGCTGGAAAGCATGGGTGGAATGACTGGCAAATGTTGTAGAGTTACAATTTTATTTCCTTTGTTTGAGTATGGCCTTAACCTATCTAAAAGGATTTATGAAAATGTCAGTGTTCACTGAGAGGACCATCAGTGTCCATGAACTATTTTTAGCATTTTTGTGGTATTCCTCTAAAGGTGAATCTCATTTTGGATTTTCTCATAATAACATCAAGAATTCCCCAAAGCCTGAGATGTTTTCTGCTTACTTGGCATCTTTAGATGGCTGACAAAGAGACTCTGCTCTGTTAAAACCCTGATTTTTATTTCCTGTGGCATAAGGTGTAAAATTTTAAAGGAGGTATTAAAGTTTAAGTGAACTTCTTAGTGCATCCTCATCTTCCAAACCCTTGAGGGTGTGGGGAAAACCAATGATTTTTTTTCCCCCTAGCTTTCTTATTTTGAGGAAGTAATAACATTGTGAGGTATTTTCATATTAGCAAGGAAATCTGAATAAAGTTAACAGAAAATAAAATACCGTGCAACTTACCATTAAGTTCTGAGGAAATAGATAGATAGATAGATAGATAGATAGATAGATAGATAGATAGATAGATAGATAAAAAGCATATTTTCATAGAAATAAGATAGATCTTGCATTAACTGGAGCTTATTTCTTTTCTAGTATGTTAAGCAGAACAATTTCAGTTGTGAGCTGGTAACCATTGTTCCAGTATTCCCTAGTACTCTCCTAGCATTTCTCTCACCACTCAGAAAAGAGGATTATGACAGAATTCTAACAAAATAAGATGTATCAAGGTGAGAGTTTTACATCTTTAAAATAATCCAGAAATTTTGAGGTGAGCAGTTAATAACTTCAGGGTATTATTAATATATTCCTCCATGTACCATTATTTTACATATTAAATTCCTGTCAACAGAACAGCTTAATTTATTGAGTAATGGGAAAACATCTTGTTATACATCACACTTTAAAGTTCTTAATTTATAGTTGGAACAATGTCTGAGGCTTTAGGGACTCACATGAGCTAAACTTCAGATTTATTTTTTTAATAGCTTAGAAAACTGACATAATTTCCATAGCATAAACCCAAAGTATCTTGTTAGTTTTTGTTAAATGACATTAACTAGAATAAATTGTTTTCCCTTCATGTCAAACTAAAAGGTATAAATCTCAGACTGCTGGTCCTTGTGGCCATGTTCTACTTTGCACAATTTTGACACAATATCCAATTATACTAAATTTTAAATGGAGCTTAAAACATGTCTAATTTAGGAATTTTACATATAATTAAGGAAACACAACAGGAAACTCTTTTCAGTGGCAATGCAGTCAGTGCTGTAATTGATATTGGAAATCTTTCTAGGAGGACACAGTTAGTTTAGCAGAGCAGTTATGGCCTCATATATTGCACACAGAGGGAAGCAGCAAATTGCATTGCTTATTTATTTACCACCTTCATCAGTATATTATTGTGTGAAGGATGTTTTCATCTATTCAGTAAATTTGCTTTGTCATGACTCAGCAGATTTGGCTACATTTTGTGCTCAGTACTCTTTCCAGGATTTATATTTGGGGAAGAGAAACTCTGTCAGAAAAACAACAACCCCAAAACAATAAAAAAAACCCCAAACCCAAAAAAATCCACCCCAAAAAACAACAACCAAAAATCAGAAGTGTCTGAATGTCTGGTGTGATTACACAAATTATGTATGCACAAAGACTTCCCAAAAAAGAGGAGTCACACTCTAACCAAGTACAACAGTGTGTGGATTGCACATATCACAGCATGTTACGTCCTACTGGTGCTTCAAATGTTATTGATTTTCAGGATGCACAGCCTCAGCCTTTCCCTGAACAAACTGCAAGCAATCACTCTGGTCACTCGCTGTGATCCACGATATCCTCTCATGCTTGTGAATAACCATGGGCGTTTTGTGGGGAAAACTGCTCTGGGTTTGCCCTCTGCACTGCTGGGGGTTCTGGGGGTCACAGGTTTGCTGTCAGGGGAGCAGGGTGATGGAAAGGGAGGTGCTGAAGAGGGTCACCACTGGTTGGTTCTTTCTGGGATCCCGTAGGGAAGGCATTGCTTCCTCCTGTCCCTCCTTTCTCAGGGACACCCAGCAGCAGGGAACACCCTCACCTGAGGATTCCCTGGAGAAGGCACTGCTTCCCCCGTCCCTCCCTTTCTCAGAGACACCCAACAGCAGCAGAGAACCCCCTCACCTTTCTCAGACCCCCGGCAGCAGCAGGGAACCCCCTCACCTGGGGATCTGCCAGTGACCAGAGACCCCCAGGCTTGGCAGAGCAGCTCTTTCCCCCTTGAAAGGCTGAGGCTCAGTTTGAGCAGAACTTGCTCTCTATCAACAGGAATATTATAATCACTGTGGCTTTGGCCTCTCTTCTCCCTTAATTCCTGTGCTGAGCTGGCACGTGGAATTATGGCAAATACCATTTTCTTTTCAGTCTGTGTAGTTCTGTTAATACACAAATATTGAGGAAGTTAATTTGCTTATGGGCAATGTTTTATTAAATACATTTCTGTCATCCAGCAGTGCTCTGGTTCTTGGCTAAGAGCCCCA
Source organism: Brachypodius melanocephalos (assembly GCA_013398615.1). Classification (NCBI taxonomy): domain Eukaryota; kingdom Metazoa; phylum Chordata; class Aves; order Passeriformes; family Pycnonotidae; genus Brachypodius; species Brachypodius melanocephalos. The sequence goes on along the minus strand of VZSR01003800.1, from coordinate 8,064,917 downwards.
GTTTTATGTGCAGCAGCCTGGTGCTGGCTGTTCTGATGTGTGAGGAGCATTGCCATTTATTGAATCTAGCTGTGAAAATAATAGATACAGCTCCAGGCTTGAGTGTGCAGGCAGCTGATTTCCATTTGGGTTTAGATATCTTCCTTTCCTCAAGCACACAAGTATCTAATGTCTACTAAAGGAAATGGGTTATAAATCAAAATCTTCTGGCTCCTTCTTTTTATATTTTGTGTTCTTTTCAGTTTAAATATTGACACATTTCTTGAGCCAATTGCTAAAAGTTCCCTTCATGTAACTTAGTGACAGCCTAAGTAACCGTGCTAGGATACAGAATAATACAGTATTTCAATTTTCATTGCTATGGTTGTGTGAGTTTAATATTAAGTTGCTAATTTGTTGGAGATGAAAGCAATCAGTATCAGAGTAAAAAAGCTATGAATCTTAATATCGGTGTGAACAGAAAATGTAATATTTAATACTTACCGGTCTAGTGAGACATTGAGCAAAACACAAAACGATGATAAAGGAATAAGGAGTTATTCCTTATGTGTTAGAAGATTGTGGGATACTGCTTGTCCAGAAATACCTCAGGAGCTGATAAATTGAGGTAGAGGAGACATTGTCTATTTTTTCCATGCTTTGATTGGAAATATGATTATTTTGTGATGGAACTGTGTGGGGACAGGTATTCCCATTGACTTTGTTGACTGTGAAATCACAGGGTTTTTTGAATTACAGTGAAGGGTTTTAGTTAATATGTGTATATAGGGAAAAACAAGAGATTGAAAATTTTCTAAAAGTGCTTTAGAGAAAAACCATGAAAAAGAGAAAACTGCCCTGAGAAAGTCCTGTTACTTCTATTTTTCTCCCCAAATGCTCTTCCTTTAGCTTCTAACAGATTATGAACCTTGAGCAACCAAACACAACGATTACAGGAGCAGAGTCAATGTGAGTGTTTTATGAATCCAGGTGGATAAGAAAAAAGAATCGATCTAATTCTATGAAGTCCCTTTCTGGCCATGTTACATGCTATAACTCAAACTTCTGTTTATTCTGTTTGATCTCAACGTGGGGAAAAATCCATACAATGAAATGCAACAGTAAATACAGAACGTTAGTGCTTGGGAGAAACATCCAAACTGTCAGTACTCGTAAAAGAGTTACTTTGTAAAAACACCGTCTATCTTTATGTCTCTTTCATCTTTGTGCTTCTTACTGTCAGTTCCGAGTCTGGAAGTGAGGGAAAGTTCCTATTTATGCCTTCAATGGAATGCATATTATTTTCTGTTTGTACCCTTTTGGTGTTTCAGCAATAGCTCACTCCTGAACAAAGGGAGATTTCTGTAGTAAATTACTGCAAAATTATGTAGCAGTGTGGGCAACAGGAGTATCTGCAGCAGCGAGCAGCCTTTGAAATAGTTTAGTATTTCATGTCATTAAAATTATAGTAGAAGTGGGCATAAAAGAACTGTACTTTATATTTTTTTTTAAATGAACGACAAATTATTGTTTATTTGCTGGGCTTCTGCAGTTCCTGTGCACTTCAAAAGCACAGCCTTGTGTTTTTCATGCTTCAAGGAAATGCAGGCAGAAGGGCCTGTGCTGTCCAGGTGGGTAATGTGGCTTTGCTTCCCACGTTTCACACGAATTTAGCCAGATTTATTGGCTAAAAGTAAAAGCTAGAGCTGAAGTAGAAAGATGGCCCAGCAACTGAGAGGCATAAATTAAATACCCAGGTCACATCACATGCCCTAAATCGTATGGAGGAAAAACACAGTTTTGAGATGATTTAGCCTAAACATACCTATAAATTGATGTAGTGGCTGTGAGGTTACCAGAGACCTGGAAAAATCAGAAATGTATGAAATATAATTACTCACAGGAATCCTACTGGAGACAAGTTTGATTAGTTTTGTTACTGAAACAGACAAACTGCTTCCTTCTTCTGCTAAAGTTAGAAAGTAACTTTTTGTTTGCTTGGACACGAAATTAGGTAGGGACTGGAATTTCAAATTCAGATTTAAAAAAATAATTTAGGAGAGGTCAGATGGGGGTGAAGACTGAGAAGCATTCAGGTCCATAAGAAACCAAATGAAACTTATAATTTGCTGTCAAAAGTTAATAATACATGAAGGAACATATTGGGGTGGAATCTACTTTGCTTGTGCTCATGGAGAGTCAGTTCTTCCAGCTCTGGGTCGGGAGCTGTTGAATGGTGTGATCAGAAGGTCAGCTGTGCTCTGACCTGGAACATTGTGCTGGTTTAGCCATGGAGCTTTGTTTTTCTCGTCTAGGAAGCATCCTCTGCTTCTCTGTCTGCTTCTCTGCCACATTTGATGGAACCCGACCAAGAATTAATAAAAGTGTTGTTAATGAGGATTAATCTGGAATGCCCAGTAGATTGTTAAAGGGGTGAGAAGAAGCAATCTCTATCCCCAGCAGAGCAACTCCAAACCTTTAATGTTCAGATTTGGATTTAGTTTTAGCAGTCAAGGCCCGTGTATGGTTTGCAATTCAAATTCTGACATTTTCTTTTGTTATTGCTTTTTGCTACTATTACTGTGTTTGAGTTCATGACTTTCTCCCCTGCACTGAGGGAAAGATGTGGAAACTTTTAAGCAGAATCTTGACAAAGGCTTAGGTGGGAAGTGCTCACAGCAGCCCCTGTGGGTAACGACCATACAAGTGTTCATGGCTTTAGGGTTTGAGTCTTATCTGGAATTCCAAAAAAGTGGCAGCTTAGAGATTTCTGTGTTTCTGCCTACCAGTGGGGCCCAGAATTTACAAAGTTTTTTTGTCTCTGAAACCCTTTGGAAAGGGACAAGTGTCAGCGTTGACCAAAGGTGTGCAGAGTGTGGTGCCACATTCTAGGCTGAACTGAGGAGTGAACAGGTTCTGCTGGTTTCCAAACCTGCTGAAAGTTCAGATGTTTCAGGCAACTGAAGTTAAAAGTTTTCACTCATATAAAACTAGAATGAACTCATATAAAACTAAAATTAAAGAGAAATTGAAAGATATCCTTTGGATTTGAAAGTCCAAGTTTTAGCCAGATCCATCAGTACAATAAACCTGCTATAACCAACCTTAAAACATTGATTTTATGAAAACTCCATGGGAATCCACAGAAGAATGAAAGATAAAATCAGAACTAACAGCACTGTACAGTAATTGAACTCTGTAAGATACATTTCTTGTTAGATGTTGTACATGTGTAGTTAAAAGACTGAAACCTCATGAATATTAATCCTGAGACATCAAAGTGAGACTACAGTGTGTAAAAGCAAGCTAATCTCCAAATTCAGTAAACACACTATACTTTTAATTTAGATAATGAAAGGCTTAGGGTTTTAACTAAAGCAAATTTTGCATAGTGGTAAAAGGATTGATAGTTTGGCTGATTTCCTCTGATGGCAGTGCTGCAGCACCCTGTTCTAAAAGCTTTGAATCTTTTAACACCATCTACTTCATAACAGGCCACTGATGCTTCTAAGCTGATCTTTTAGGGTAGCACTATCAGATGCGTCACTTCTGGAAATTTTGCTTAATCCAGTGCACGTTTCCCTTAGGGAGGACAGCTTGAAACTGTCACGTCCTCAACCATGTTAGAAAACCTGTATGCTTTACAGTTTCACACAGGAGCTGAGTCCCCAGCTTGAGACCCCTGAACAAGGCCAGCTCTTCAGGATGTGGAGTCACTTAGGGACGCTTCTAACTTTGTTCTTTGCGAGTCTTTTCACCGGACACAAACGGGAGCTGAGTGAGCCCTCGGGGAAGTTTGTTTGCTTTACTCTTACTCAACCCTTCGCTGATTTTTGTCAATATTTTGCTCTAAGATTGATGTGCTCCCCGAGGTCTTGGACTTTTCCAAGTTGAAAACTGGGCCAATCTCCCAGGCCAGTGCTAGAGGAACCCTGGATTTTGTTGGTCTAAGCAGCTTAAGTGATCGAGAAAATAAAACTTACACAAAGTAAATCAAATGCTTCAGCAAAACATTACAGGAGTTGAGTTTATATTTGATAGGGTTCAGATGCTATGGTTGGGAATTTTCTTCCAACTAACATATGGGGTAGGGTGTGATTTTGTTGTTTTAAATGTACAATCACGGTACACTAGTAAAAAAAGGAAATTAAATGTAAATAAGAAAAATAGTGGTAAGAGAGAGGAATAACAATCCTCTGGAAACCCATAAAGTATGTTTTTTTCCTTTAAAAGGGTATAAATTTTAAAAATATCTCCAAGTGCTGAATAAAATGGGACTGAAATAGCTGGAAGGCATTGCACAAGTGGCTGTAAGTAAAGATTTTAATAATGGTCTCTGTAGACAAAGAAGCAATACACCATAGCTATTGACTAACTCGGTTCTTAGAATGGAAACTAAAAGTAAATTTAACACAGTGATCTGATGGACAGTCCAAGGAGCTGCTGAAGTAATTAAATGTGAGAGAGATGTATGGAGAGTGTATTTGTGAAAGTGATAAAAAATGTTCAACCTTTTTCCAACAACTTAGACAAAAAAAGGTTGGGCTTACTGCCTGTTAGAATAAGTTGACAAAATTTCAGCAGCTTCTGAATGGCAATAATAGAACTGATATTACTTTAAACAAAAATCTGGCCTCTGTTATCTTGTTTATAAAGTGGTGAGAGTCATTTCAGGGTGTCATTCTGCAGGATGCTGCCAGTTTTCACTCAAAAAACCTTCAAAATAAAAGAAGTGGAATAGATTCTTTATTCAAAATTAGAGAAATTAGGGAGTTTGCAATACTCTGTGTGCAAGGGTACCACAAATATGCCAAGAAAGCCCTGCTTCGTTATTGCATTATTTTATAAATTGCTTCATGTAAAGTAAATGGTCTCTGGAAAACAACAGTCAGACAGAGGGAGAGACTCTTGTGCCTTTTTCAATGGCTGCAGTTGAAGTGGCAGAGTTAGATTTTTTGACAGTGCAGATACTCAAATGGTTCCCAGACCTTGAAGGGAGATGTGTATTTCCTGGATATTGAGTTATGGTGTGCTGCTGGAACCTTGTCATTGGTGTCTGACAAAATTCCCTCTCAAAGTTTAAGGGTGGGAAGGGCCAGCTGGAAAAGGATTTTGTGATCTCTTAGTGAAGGGTCTGAAAATTGCCAGGGGGCACTAAACACCTTCTGCTTTACTGCCCTCCATGGGATGCAAATATTTCTGCTACCTCCCAAGATCAAATTTAATTTAATCTCTTTTTAACTTCTTAAATTGTGACAGGATTAAGGAATGCTAGGACATGGTTTATTACGCAGTTGGTTCTTAAATAACAGATGTTCCATAATGATAACAAAGCCTGCACATTGTAAATTGTCTGACTATTAACATCTTTATAAACCTTTACAATTATGCAGTGTCACTAATTATTGTCTCTGAAATATCTTTAGCCAAGAGCCTCTGTATGCAAGAAAAAGGAGTCAGGGCAGTGGTAAATTGCAATCTCTGAGGCTTTCAGCTTTTCTACAGAACATGACAGCACTTGTTCTCCAGTATCACCCTGCTGCAATAATTTTGTGTCTTCTTAGAGAACAAAAAGACAAGTTTCTAAAGCCAAAATTATCTCCTTTCATTTCTCTGGCCCTTTTTGCTGTTGTGAAATCTGCTTTTCTCTGAGCCTAAAACAAATTGAAGTGAGAGCCAACAGAAGACTATTTTGGAGTTCATAACCCAAGTTGTATCATGAAAAGTAATTTGTAGGTAACAAACCGTTAACCTTAAAGAGGGAAAGATCATCAAACTGGCAGCACTTTATTCAAAAGCTGTGTGGGAAGAGAAGAACAATATCTCAAACTCATCACAAATGTGAAATGCCTTGATCACTTTATAACTCAACAAGCAGAGCTTAAAAACTCACCTTATGAAATAAATTAGATTGAATTATTTGGGAACATACCAAAGACAGTAGGAAGCCTCTGCTAACAGTATTTTAAATCATTGTGTGCATGTAAACAAGGCTGTGTGTCAGTATTTTTAACTAATTGAAAATAGAGCACATGGGTAACGCTGTTTAGCTGCTGGCAGAAAGGCTTTTGCCAGTTTTCCTTTGATTGCTGCCATCCTGTTACTGCCTCTACAGGAACCTGATTATTTATAATGATCTGTTTACAGTCATTTAATGTAAAACTTCTCTGAGCCCAACTCATCCCTATGGCTCTTAAAGACTTCAATTCTATATATTCTACTGAATCATTTCTTTGGCTTCTCAGCATTTGGGCATCTATTAGATGACTACACGGGATAGGAGCTCCATAATGTTTGTAAATCCTCTGTTGGAGAGGCCAAATGTTTCACTGAATAATTGTCTTTTCTATTTAGGTAGTTCCTAATTTGGTACTAATTTTGCTTTCTGGTTAGAGACGGTGGATAGAGGAATACAATGTGGAAGTACCAACTCCTTTTGAGATACTCAGCTTTAAGACACACAGGGCACTGGCAATGTCTCCTGCTTGCTCTTTTTCTGAAGCACACTCCGTATTTTGAGGGTTTTGTCTTTAGTGTGTAAGCGGTTTAGTGCCATGGGTTTTTCTGTGGCTTGTGGTGTACAGTCAGCAGTGCCTGGATGTGAAACCATTTACAGTGAGGGCTGTGTTGGCAGAGCTCTGGCACAGAGACCCAGACACCTCTCATGATGAAATGCTGTAAGTCAGTAGCACTGCGCTGATATTTTCATCAACATATGATTTGAGCCAATTAACAACGTAGCTGATGAATGTCACCTTTTTACACAACAACGTTTCCAAGCAGAAGGGTGCCACACCGCAGAAAGGGTGAGCAAATAGACTGAGAGCTGCCATCAATCTCCATTTATTCTGGATGTCAGAGCACTGAAAAACAAAGGCAGTGACACTAATCCAGTGCAGATAACGGACATAGCTACTGTTTAAAAGTCACCTTTTGTTCTTAACTACCTCAGTTGATTGTCCATTACATATTCAATGCTTCCTTCCCTTTTTAAATAGGTGAAAATCTCGATATTCCGTGGTTCTGAGGTAGCAGTCATGCTCTGGTGCTAAATACATAGACCTGGGGGAAAAAAAAATGTTATTTATTGTCCCATTTATCCTGAACTGATACATCCCCAAATACCGTAACTGAACCTGTGACAGGCAATAAATATGTATTGCATAGGGGTCAGCACGAATAACAACTCCAAACACTGTGACAGCTGTTGCTCCTTAACAGAGAACATCAGCCCATTTTTTATTATCTGCTTAGGAATAAATTATTTCATTATGCTATGTGATTAATAAGCATGCAAAAATAATTGCACCAGTTGATGTTTGGTTGAAAATGGATAAATGTTCATCACATACAAGCTGCAGAAAATGAACACCAGAGAGATCTGAGTTAGAACAAGTTTCAGTCCTCCACCTGAACCAATGTAACTAAATGTGTGCATAATTATAGAGGATTTTCATAATAACCAGGGCAGATTAGTATTTTTCAGTGGTTTATGAATCATGCACACATATCTAACAGCAATCTCAGTGCACTGATTTAAACAGAATAGAGTTCTCATTCTCAAAGGGGACAAGCGTGGGTTCAATAGACAAATGATTGTTGCGTATCAACTTCTACATCATTTCCTTACTTTTTCTGAGGAAAGAAAGAGGAAAATTATCCGTTGAAGGCTTTTCAAAGCCCTGAATACTGGGAGCTGCTCTGGGGTAGGGGAGCTTTCTCTAACTGATGAGACAGTTGCTGCTGCTCCGCTGGAATCCTGGATGTTCCAGGCAGCACAAAAACTTTGGGATTCGTGGAAAAGCAGCAATTCCCTGGCAAAGAGCATGGGGTGCGAAAGGCTGTGGGATTAAGGGTTAAATTCAGCCCACAGCCCGAGCAATGGCAGCGGTGAGCCTGTCATTGAGGCAGGGGAAACCCACGGACAGGAGTGCCCCCTTCCTCTGGCTCTCCCCCAGCCTCCTGGAAGTGTTTTCCAGAGAATTTCGGGTTTCTCGAGCTTCCAGTCGTTTGTCAGACTGAAATTATCTGTGTTTTGTTCTACTGTTTCTTGACAGAGCCATTGTCTTCTCAAAATTATGTTGCAAATAAGATTTTTGGGGGTTTTAAACAGTCTTCCCCAGCTATTCTAAAATTTAAAACACTGGTGATTTTTCGGTTTATGTCTGTCTTTTTTTTTCTTTTTCTTTTTCTTTTTTTTTTTTTTTTTTTTTTTTTACTGTCAACAATCTCATTTCTGTTTGTAATTTCACAGATGGTCTGAATTGCCTCGTGTTGTGTGGTCTGCAGTCTTGGGCTTCTGAAAATGGTTCTTTCAGAATCCCTGCCTTCTTCAGAATAACATTCTTTTTCTTTCACCTGCTGTCTCTTGTTGTTTTCAATGTTTTAAGAACATCTGTTGGTTCAGAAAAGGATTTGGAAAAAGCTATAATCACATAATTTGCTGAAATTAATTTAGGTTTAAAAAAAAGAAATACACAAACCTGCATTAAGAGATTAAGGAAATAAATTTTTATCCTTTTAAGCTGAAGTGACAAACAGTTTAAAACCATTTCAGTATTGCACACATTGCTTTGAAAGACTCTTGAAGTGTGTCTGTATAGTAGAAAACAGGATATTTAATTTTAAAAAAATCCTGTAATTTGTTGGAACTACCCATTTCCTTCTGACTGGCTTGAATGCTCCTTGATAATGTGGCTTGATTTCTGGGCTGAAGTAAATTCTAAATGTTTGAGAAATTTATTTGGACATTATACTTCACTTCTAATTCCAAGACTTGTGTTACATGTGTAAAGCAATTTGTGAGTTGTTTTCAGTTTTTTTAAATCTTAAACAACATTCCACTTATCATCTTTTTTTCTTAATTGCTTGAAATTAAAAATTCAGCAGCTGGGGTGAAGTGAACTGCAAAGCAGATCCCAGGGTTTTCTTCTTCCAGCTGCATGTAGAGCTACTCTCATAAAAACCAGTTATCTGTCTCTGAAGTCTATCCCAGTGGCCAAAGAAGCCAATAAATATTCAGAAAGAAGGGAGGTTTAGTGACATGACTGCTGGTGTCCAAACTTTCTGATTTATTCCCAAATAAGATGCCAATAGTGCCTCTCTCACTGCATTAAAACTGGTCACAGCTGCTTGCTCAGACTTGCAGCCCCTAAGCCTGGGAGCAGTACTTGGATGTGTTTCTTTGCTTGTTTGTTTTCTTTCTGTGTCCTGGTATACCCCAATCTCCAGAAAAGGTTCAAATAAAGTGATAGTATTTAAAAAAAAAAATCTGAGATGCTAATTAAGATCAAGGGAGTGTGACTAGCAGGATTATGCCTCATTAAATATTACCTTGGACATTTTAATTTAGTGAGTATAAAATTCTATTAAAATGTCATTTCTCTCTTACTGGGAAGGTGGTGAAAAGCAATGAAAAAGGGTTCAAGATTCACAGGGAAAGAGAATTTTTGCTGATTACAAAAGTGATAGATCAAATATTAATCAGTATAGTGTGTGTGAGACTGTTCTCCTGGTGTTGACTTGGTCTATAGGATAACATAAAAGTGCAGCTTTCAGGGTAATGAGCTTTTTGTGGTTCAGACAAGTGAGACCAGCAACAAAGGAGTCTCCTGCTCCCCTGTGGCTGTGAGTAGTGGTGGCTGTCACCCCTCCAGCCCCTGGGCTCTGCCTGGGCCATCAATGTCCCGGTTTGGGCTCCTGCTGGCTCATCGCACTCATGGAAACACAGCTGGGCTCACACTGGGAACAGAAACAGAACAGAAGTAACTTTGTGCTACAATTTCCAGTGCCACTGAGGCATTTCTGTCGAACTAGCTGAAACTTCTAATTCTTTGCCAGGCTCGGTATCACAGATCATGTTTACCTGATGACAGGAAAAATCGCATGGTGGTTTTTTCTTCTGTGGATGTGATCTGAAATATTTGTACCGTGGGGTGTCCCCAGTGTCTTACCCCCAGTTTCTTTCTCCTGCTTAAGGGATATATATTTTTCATACTAAAATATTTACCTTGATCATTTTCAGTTTTCATAAAGTTGGTATAAGTGTTAAAAATTCAGAGGAGAACTTAATGGTTTAATGTTTTAAGTGAATGCTTAATATTTAAGATTCTTGTTCCTGATTGTTATCCTTCATTAAAACGTGTCAGGAACTATTTACTGTGGGGGACAGAAACTTTGATGGTTTTAAGTATTTTATAATAACCCGTGTAGATATAAATGCTGAGCAAAAGTTAAGTCTGCAAAAAGGAGATAAGAGGAGAGCAGAGAAGTATGAGATGTGAAAAAAAAGGGGGGGGCCCAGGGAAACAAAGCTTTTTCTCCCCTAAAAAGCTTTTCTTCTTAAATCAGATTGATTAGTGTTGAGTCTAAAACTTTGTGAAAGGCTAACCTGCTTTCCCATGAGAAATTTATTTTTTATCAGTTATGGATAGCTTTGCCATTGTTGACTTTGTGTGAAAAATGGAGTTACTGACCTGAGGAATGAAGGAGGTCTTCTATATTTTGTTAGAGGTTAAAGCCATTCAACAAATCCAGTGATGGTTTTGCTTTTGGAAGGATCAGATTGAAAATGCAGTAACACAAAGATCAGCACGAGTGTCAGAGAATGTAGTCCTCCCATTTCTGTGTTTGTAATGCAGATTTCTTGACGACACTGAGATTCTAGAGATTATTCCAGTCGTGTTACAGAGCCAGGATAAATGTGTTTGAGAGGTTGCTCTTTAAACCGATGTTCAGTTACTGTTCGACTTCCTGACCCGAAGTGCTGCTTCTCAGTATTTGCTAAATGTTTGAGACGCTCTGGCAGTCAAAATGGAAAGCGTGGCTCTAAATACTTATCATTTCTGGGACGGTCCCCAAAGCTGAAAGACCTTTGTGTTTAATAACTAGATGAAATCAATTGAAAACTTAGATTTAATATCTCAGTGTGGAAAAAAAAAACCCAAACGCAAATAAAAAAATCTTAAATAGAAAATCTCTGGTGCATAGATTTTTACGTAATTTTATTTGCCTTCCAGGAGAGAGTGTATTCATCAAAACCGTGCTGGAAGGCAAATATGTTTTGAAGTGATTTATTTTTGTTTTCGTATGTTTTATAATGAAATTTATAGTTGATATTTCACACGAATTATAACCAGTAGAATAGAGAAGATGTACTACTGACTACACCTGCTGACAGACTTAAACCTACACCTGTAGTAAATACATGTTTACCTACTCCACAGATAATCTGTAGATACTCTCAGCACCCTCGGCTCTGGTTTCCCCAGCTCTCAGGGGATATCTGTGCTTGTCTCGGAATGCCATGCACAGATAACCACGCGAGCACAGAGCCTGCCCAGCGCCCCGCGGTGCCACCAGCTGGAACCTGAGCCCCGTACCGAAAATCCCCCTGGGCCGGAGCCAAGGCAATTAGTGCTGCTTTCCTGAAAAGGTGATTATGAAAGCAGCAGCCGAGGCAGCCCCTGGAGCTGCCCCTGGCCCCGGGGATCTCCTGGCACAGCTCAGCTCCCGTGGTGCTGCTCCACGCAGCCCGAACTGGGCACAGGGACAGGCACAGGCACAGGTACAGCCAGGTTTGTCCCCGCAGCACCGGGATGGCCTGCTGCATTTTTTAATTGTTCCTCTTAATAATCCCATCTTGATGGTGCTTTCCACGTGGAATGTGGTCTCTGTAGCAGCTCAATAAAGGTCAGAAGTTTCCTCTCTTCCTTAGTAAGTTCTTCATGTAAACGCCATCTCTTACAGAGATGTGATGGCTGAGCAGAGTCAGTCATTAAAATCTGTGTATTCCAGGCCACACAGCCTCACCTCAACTCCTGTGTGCAGTTTGGGTATCACAATAAACAAAAAGGGTTAAGATATTAGGGAGTGTGCAGAGGTGGTTTACCATTCCATTGAACAGGTAATCCCTCTCTGGGGAAGAAACCTTTCCCCAGTACCCAGCGTAAGCCTCCCCTGTCACAGCTCCACACTGTTCTCTCTCTGAGCCAAGCTCTTCTTCTATTTGTGATAGTAAAGACTGATCTGATAAAGTCAGAAAACATTGGATATTTCTTGTCTAAATGTAATGACAGCTCTGGGTTTATAATCTAATCACTGGCTGAGCAGGTATTACCATGTACCTGCTGGTACCACCAGGTAACCTCAATAATTAATTCAATTACCATATGCATCAGCTCTTGGAAAAATACAGCAGGCGAGAACTTGGAAATCATCTATCTTACCACCAATGTCCCAAGGTAAAGATAAGCTCAAGATCTGGCTACTGATTTCCCATTCTGTTACACATTTCAGAATAATTCCCAATCAATACAGAAAAGTATCCAAAAATAGATTTTCTGTAACCTTGTAGCTTGGCTAGATGGAAATTAATAGGAACAAAAGAATCAGTGTATTGGATAAGATTAGACCCATTTATCTTGATAGTGACAGGTTAATATCAGCTATTTCAGAGAATAACTTCAGAAAGCTAACTTTATTTAAGCATATCAGAAGATAATTGTTTCCTTAGGAGGGAACTGTCCACTCTCCTATCACAGAACATCTCAGGAAAGGTGGATATAAGGCCACACAAATTCTCTGTGCTATTGAAATAGTTTGGACAGTACTGAAAAACTTTCCTCTTTCATGCCACTCATGTCTTGATCCTTCTTTCTGCTGTTACTTTTTGATTCTTTTGTTTTTGTAAAAGCGACATAAGGACAGTAAACCGTGTACTCCCAGAGCTGTGCACTGCAATTTGCAAACAGAGCTCTGCTCCATCTTCCCTCTGTCTGGGAACTGTTGTTTTGTCTTTGCAGGGCAAAGGAAAGGAGTGAGTCTGGGGATAGTTACAGAATTATCCAGATCCTGATCATGCCATAAGGAACCATGTTTCCGTCTCCTGTTTTGCTTAATGAAGTAACAACAGGACATTGCTGTCAGCATTATCTCCACAGCATCTTTTGAAATTAAAGTTGTGTGTAAAATGCATTCTCAGTACAGCACAATTTGTTACTCAGCTGAATGTGCAAATTGAGGTATCAGGAAGAGAAGGCATTTGAGTTTTGCACAAACTGCTGACAGACTGTGCGATCCCTGTCTGCCAGAGGAGCTGAAGTCAGTGGTGGCACTGCACAGCCAGCTGTGGGAAGCACTATTAACCTCGACCTTTCAAGGGGTGGAAGGCAGTTTAGCAGAGTATTAGAATTTTCCTGATCTCCTGATTCAGCCGGAGATGTAACACAGCTTTGGTGGCCTAAACTGACTTCTGTGTAAAGCTGTTTTATGAAATCGGTCCGCACCAAACCTGAGCTGAATTTTCCACAGGTCTGTCTGCTGTTCTCCAGGCTGAGCAGACAGGCAGGGCAAACATTCGGGTGTTCCAGAGCTGCTCTGAGCTCGGCAGAGCGGGCAGTGCTCCTTATCCCGGGAATCTGCTGCTTCCCGAGCCTTTGTGACCAGGGCAAACGGGAATGGTCACACTTTGCGTGTGCAAAGCAGCAGCTGCTGCCCATGCAA
>VZSR01003800.1:8005569-8051298 GCA_013398615.1 Brachypodius melanocephalos | reverse complement strand
CAGCTCCTGCAGCTGCAAATGTGCTGCTCAGCCAAACGGAGCCCTTCACACAGCAATGCACCTGTTGGGTACTGAATGTGTTCTGTAGGTGGGCATGCAAAGAGGTTTTGGTCTGAAAACCTGCAAGTAAAAGATGCATTACAAATAAGCACTTCTTATTAGCACTCCTTGTGAAATATGTACATACATATATACATTGAGAAATAGCTCCAAATTTTCAATATTTATTTCTTCTTGATTTTTCCCTATCTTGTTCTTCCATTTTTGATTCAGTAGTTTCAGAGACAATCTCCTGTAGAAGGATATGGCTCTCAACCTTTTCTGTTCTGAAATGTGTACAATGACATGAAAAATTGATTGACTTTTCATCAAGTATCCAGAGTAAATGACTGTATATATACATTTTGCAAATTGGTTCTCATATCTGAGTGAATCCTTAGCCTGATATCCATTTGGTTCATGCTTTTCTGTGCTTTTCAATAACTGTCATATGTTATTGTGGGGTTTAGTTTTTGTTTCCAGGCAAGCGAGCAAGGAAAAAAAAAAAAGTATTCTGTGCCTCAGTTTCCACGAAGAATTTACCTGTTGACAATCATTCATGTGAGGCCACTTACCAACAAGGTGGGCTATTCAGAATGTGAACCAGGGTGGATATTTAGGGGTTTTAAATACTGTTTTTACAGCAGAAAAATCTGTCTGCCAAGTGGGCTGGATCTTGACTATCCAGAGCTCACTGGAATGATTTCTGTGATTGCACAGGAGGTCCAGCTGGAAAATGCTGCATGGTCCACTTGAGTAATGGCTTGAGGGGCACAGGGGAGGCAAACCTCACTGGCACCTCTTGGTAATCAATCTGCACAGTAAGAATATTTTTGGCTATTTCAAGTGGATTTCTTCACAGAGATCAAACATTGCTCATAGATATTCCAGGATCTGAGAAGAAGGCAGAGCTCAATAAATCATTTGCTTATTTACTCGCTGGAAATTCAGGCACAAAGTTATGTTCCCTTCATTCTTTTTTTTTTTTTTTTCTTTTTTAATGTTAAACTGCTTGCCAGGTTAGGAGCCTATACAAAATTATTATTGCTCTTCCTGAATTTTAATTTTACTTCTGAGCAAGTTCTTGGTGTTGACCTTTAATTTAAAAGAAGCTCTATATTCACTTTCAGCTTCCATGAAGCTTTCTGTTTAAGACTTTGGTTTAGCTGTTGAGGAACTTGATTTCTTTTGTTTCTCTTAAAGGTCATATTTTCTTGGATTTTACCTATAAAACCTTGAGGTTGGAACAGTTGCATTCAGAAAGGCTTCTTAATATGCTGAAATCCAAATAAACATTGTAGTAAATTACATGTCAAAATTACCAGTAGCCATGAAAGTTCTTGGATTTGAGCTGTTTAAAGTCAGAAAAAAAGAGACTTAGTAATTTTTCAGGCTTTGAGAAGCCTGGTCTAGTGGAGGGTGTTGGAATGGGATGGGATTTAAGGTCCCTTCCCACCCAAACCAGTCCATGATTCTACTCTGCCACAGAATTACTGTGACAAACACTCTAATCATGAGAGTTTAGCCACAGAAGTTTAAAAGGAGAATCCAAGGGGTGACACTTTCATCATTTATGCCAGGTGATTCGCACACACACAGGGGTCAGAATGTAGGTGGACCTCAAGCTGAGGACAGCAGCAGCTGTTGAGGGAAGAGTAAATGAAAATCAAGCATGTGGAATAATTTTCACTTATCAGTCAACACTAAATAAACTTTATGTAAACACAAAATGTTCGGGTTTTTCCTGCGGTAATTTAAGAGACTTTCGACATTGGAGAATGTTTGTAAGAGTGAACTCTGTTAATAGTTCCAGTTGTGAAATGGTTTCCACTTAATGCTAGACCCAGGACATTCTCATCAATGTTAAAATACTTCACTAAAATAGAAGTTATTTCCTCTTCAGGTGAGATTTGAGCAGATGCAGAGTCACTGTCAGTTCCAACAGACAAGAGGCTTTTGTGCATCATCCTCATTTCATCAAGCATGAACAATTCCCCCTGAAATCAAAAGGATTTTACCCCTGGTGTCTTTGGATGTGCTGGGACTTCTGTGATGCTGTGATCTAAAAATACACTTTTGCTGTGCACAATTGACAAGGTGTTCTGAACAGTTCAGAATTGGCAGCCATCAGTGTCATTTGACACGGTTTTATAGGGGAGAAAATTGAGGCACAGAGAGGTTAAGACATCTGCTGCTGATGTGAGAGAGATAATCCAGAGGTGAAATTGCTGTTCCTCTGAATGGGAACATCTCCTGATGTCAGCTGAGATAACAGTGTCGCTGCAGGCTGTGACCTTGGAGTTCATTTCTGACACTCCTGTAGCCTCTACAAATGATGAAAAAGGAGAATTCACTTAATTTCCTGAATTACAAAAGCAACGTGGCTCTTCTCCATCTACAAGAAAGGACAGAGCTTCTTTTTTGCTATTAGGTAGTAAAAACAATGCTTTCAAAAGCCCTCAATGCTACAGATTTGTGGTTTTAAGGTATACAAGGGCAAAATAATACTGCACTTTAGAGATCCTCCTTAATGGATCATTAAGAATAGTGAAATAATCCAACTTTTGAAAAAATCACGGAATATATAAGATACCCAGGGAAGACAGATGTCCACACTATTAAAGTACACCCTGACAATATTGAAACAAAGGATGCCTTTTTCTCTGAACAAATGAATGTAAGAACATGGTCTGAGGGTATTGAGGTGGAAAGGAGAAGACCCTGGAACTGGAGACTTTCGGGTTTCTGTTATTGTTCAGTGTTAGACTGGAAATGATGCTCCAGGAACAGAAGCCATATTCTGGCATGACTTTCCCCTCTGTGTAGATGCATATTTATTTTCAGGTGAGACTCCCAAATGTCTTTGACAGAGGCGAAACTTTCCATTTCCATGCCTGAATTCTTTTATGCTTCAGCAGTTTATTTGACTATAGCTATCATTTACACTGATGTATATTAGACAGCAAAAATGTCCATTACTGGAAGGGGTGGCTGTTTCAGTTCCTCTCATCATTTCCAGCTGAAAGGAAATGCATGTGTGAAACAGCAATGAAATATTTCTGCCTTTCTCCCCTGTGCTTCATGCTGGAAGCCTTAGACGCACTGAAAGATGATGAAGAACCTCTCTCTTTTTGCTGCCCAGAGTCACATTGTCAATTTTGTCAGCATTCCTCATTGCTGAGGTCTGTATCCCTGGTCAGTGATTTTTCCTTCCTCAGACCCTTTTGAAGTAAATGTGATTGCAGCACCCACAGCTTTTATTTGTATTTTATTTGTACAGTGCTCTGCTGTTCTGACTGATGGGTCTGGACCATCCTGCTGGTAGAAATGTCAGCACTTAGACCCAGAGCACAAATGTGCTCAGGTGATGGATTGCAGTCAGTCATTCCAGGAGAATGTGAGGCCAAAATGGAATTGTGGAACATGGCTTTACCTCCTTTTTTGTGTCTGTGTGTGGAACAGACAGCTGGCATTCAGACCTTCCTCTGCCTAAACTGAGGGGCACAGGAAGTGTTCCCAAAGGTCCTGCTCCTGTCTCTCCCAGGCTCTGCCAGGAGTTAAAATGCTGTGGAATACTTTTGCCTGTAAAGGTGGTATTCACCCAAAGCTGCCAAAAAACCTGTTGCCAAGAGGAATTGAATTTTATTGTAGTGTTGGGATAGTATTATTAAACCTGTTGTATTATTACTGATGAAAAACCTCAGGCAGAGAACATATTAATTTTTCCGGTTCCTCTATTTCGAGAACTAGATCCATAAATATTACATAAATCTGTGGCCACTGTTCCTCTCCTCAAGCCATTTCTTTCTTTTTTTTTTTTTTTTCTTTTTTTCAAATGTGTCATTTCTTTAAAGGTTATTAGGATAACATCACAAAAGAAACCCTACAGCCTTAGGAAATATAATTGAAATTATTTCTAAATTGTTGTGACCTTGTGACTGCAGTTTCTGCTGATAGCTGTTTTTCTGAAGATCTGAGTGAAATATCACTCTCATTCTGTTAAAGAATGAGAATTATTTCTAACAATATCTGGAGAAGGAAGGCACAGGTTTTTTTGAATGCTTCCTAGCACCCTTCACAGAAATTCTGAATGGTGTTTGGCAGTGGGACATTGCAGGTGCTCAGCAGGGAATTGGCACTGGGTACTCCCTGGGGGCTGCCAACACTGAAACTCAAATTCTCCTCCCGAAAAGAGAGTTAATATTCAACATTTGTGTTGAGATTCATGGGGCACCCACTCTGTTCTCCTGGCTGAGCTTCCCCTGTCCTCAGGCAGAGGCACAGTTCAGTGCTCAGCAGCACGGAGAGGCTTTGCCCTCCCTGCAGGGGGTTAATTCCAGCACCTCCATGGGGAAGGCTTTCAAAGGGTTCTTGGAGCCCATGTCCTCTGCCCTCAGAAAGACGATTTCCTGCTCTATGCCATTGTTACTCAAAACCCAATTTTGAATTTAATTTCCCTCAGTCTCTACAATAATTTTCTGATTTTTGAGTTGGATAAGGCAGAGATTCTTTTATAACTTGGATAAAATTTCCACTGAGTTTTCGGCATTATGACTCAACAGCATTTTCCATATGAACGTTACTCAGAACTTGATATAGAATTAGATAACTGGTCATTTCTGAAAGTTCAGTTTATGGGATGGATTTTCTAACAGAAATGGAAGAGGTTGTTTTGCCGTTCAGATTGATTACTCTTTTGGTAATCAGTGTGATGAGTGTGTGGAGAGAAGCAGTGGAATGACAAATGTTCATGGCTACGAAGTTAGCGCCTGGACTGATAAAACATCAGAACATAGAAACCATTTTAAAAACGATGGACACGAGTCAATGGTGCTGACTGTCAGCAAATTGCTCTTGCACAATCCAAGTGATTAATTACTAATTAGCACGTGCTTGAACTTGGCATGGGAACCTCAGGCAAGCACACAGGAGGTTCTTCTGTGCCCATCATGGCTGGAAGAGTGGATATTTTTCCTATGTGGCTCTAAAAATTGTGTCTCTCTTCTCTTATATTTGAGAAAATTTAAAATTCTTTTGTTTATCCGTGGGAAATAACTTGCTGTGCTTTTTTTCCATGATATACGTCGGAGTACTCTTCCTTTCCAATGAACTCTGATTTACAAGTCAAAGTCAATTTAAGAGAGGTGTTGAGCACAAGGTTTCATAGACAAGATGTTGCAGATCATTTTTTATTTAGCTCAGTGTCAATACTTATGAAGTAAAAAAAAATTAAAAACGACAAGCCAGTCTAAAATTAATATTTAAAATTCCATTTAGATGTGTTGAAAGTTCAGAAAAAATTACTTAATTTTTTTGTCTAGTGACATTCCATCTATCTTCACCAGGAACTTTGTCTAAACTTGCAGGAATTGTTTCCTGACATGAATTAAGTGTATGCTTACAGCTAACACTGATTGGAGTGTGCTCAGAAAAACAACATTTCCAGACTGCTCGGCATTAATTAACTCATTCTCACCTACATACTTAGGAAATGAGATATCACATACAATTTTTCACTGGGAAATTAAAAATCATATATAATAATGAGTAATTTGTCCTTGACAAGCATTTGACGGAGGAGGTACACATCACCTGGAAAGGATGCTTCTACAACAACAATTCTTTCACTTCATTTTCAGAACCAATAAGCTTTTCATGCTGGGTGAGAGAGAATTTATTTATTGCTGGGATGATTTGTTTGGCTCTGGTTATTTATGCATCTATTTATTTGAATATAGACTTGAGAATTCAAACAAATGCTCACTGTCCATCACAGAGTTATTTCAGAGTTATTTTAGAAGGATTTATCGGTATCACAAATAATTATATTTTTTTTTCCTCCCCAAACCGCTCCTTTTGAACGGGTCACATTCCAGACAATCAGCTCAACATCCAGTCAGGGTGAGTTGTGAGAGGGTGATTGCTGGGAGCTTTCTGGAAATCGGACCTTTAAAGATCGGGTGTTCAGATGGTTATAGAAGCTGTTAAAGCCGTGTCCTTTTTCCTTCAGTGGCTATGGCTGATGTTAAACACAGGAGAGTCATTGCAGCATCTGCCTCGCAGGCAAGCAGTGGTGATTTGTGGGGAAATTAGCACAAGCAAGTTAGGTAAATAGGGATTTGAAGGAGAAAGGACATTCTTGATATATGGAAAGTGATAAGCCTCGGTAGGGGTAAAGGATGGCAGTGAATTCCCATAGGGAAGTAAAGACTTCCTGATTAGGATGCAAATACCTGTAAGAGAACTTAAATCAGTCTTAAATCTGATTTAAATGCCGAGAACAATTCCCAGGACACGGTCAGGTATCTCAACGAGGCTGTATAAATGAGATGTCAGTCCAAAAAGAAATTTAAATTGATCTGTCAGAAGCAGCAGCCTCTTAAGGTCTTTTATATACAACACAAAATGATGGATCAGAACAGAACCAGTAGAGGAAAAACTGGTACAGGATTCATTGGAGCATTAGTGATGTGACAGGGACCAAACACGGAGTATTTAATCAGATGGGAGGTGCCTTCCCAGGTTAAAATGCTGGAAAAAGGAAGGGCAAGATTTCCACCTCCATGTTTCCTCAGCATGGAAGAGGATGACATTGGTCACATTTAGAGAGGGATGGGTAATTTCGAAAGGTCTTGCAGAAGATGAGACTTGTTGAAAGATGATGCCTGGTCAGAGCAGGTGAAGGACTGGAGAGGAGGAAAACAGACTCCTGATATTGACTCATAACCCCCTCTCAGCTCATATTTCAGTGATACTGTACCCTGAAAATCCTGATTTTCTCACTGAACACAATTTATACATTCAATGTTCTTACTCTTCTGTATTGTCTGGAAGAGGCCTGTTTTGCAATCTATATATTTTCCTTCCAATGCAGACATGTGTCTTTCCTTTCTTATGGATTTTTTTTACTTGTTCAGTCCTTGAATTTATTAAATTCTATATATACAAAAAATACAGAAGGAAATATGTACCTGTAAGAGAAATCTTATATATAAAAATAAGCAATTTGCACAATCAACTCAGAATTTTCAAGATGTAAAGATTGATAGAATTGGGATTATTTCTCCAGAAAAAGATAAATTATTTTTCAGAGTATAACGGAAACTGATTGATTCTGTTGCTGTTGAGAAGAAGAGCCATTCTTTAATAGAAATGTCTGACCTCAGCACGGAAGAAAGAATCAGAGGTAATAAATGTGTTTGTGACCATATTTGTTGGCTGTGACAAAGAAAATTCAATATCCTTAGAAAGAATACATTTTCTTTCCGGTTTAATTTAACATTAAAAGTACATGGCTGAAGACAAACACACTTAGTACCTCAGTTTAATAATTGTATTGATTGGGCTGTGCTGCCAGACAACAGATTTGTCTGGTACTGCTGCCTCTGAGTATTTTGATAATTTCCTACCCTCTCTATTTGCAAACAGTGTTAACTTCAAAACATACTTAAAATACTGAACTCTCAAGCAATTTGAAACACCAAGAATAATCAATAACCTCGGCAACAATTAGATCCCCAGTGATGTAGAAAGTCTAAAAATAGTCAATTTTGGAGGGCACGTTGCTGTTTTGCTGCAGTATCTCTCAGTGGAATACCTGGCTTGGTGCTGCTGGTTGTTACTTTTGAGCAAGGATCAATCATCAGAAAAATGTGAGCACACCTCTTAGATAATCAGTGGGGAAAAGCCCTTGTACACACACTTCACCTGTGCATTCAGAGCTGCACACCTTTCTTCGTACTCATGGAATATTTGAGACCAAAAGCACTCCACAGAGTTCTGCTGACAATAACCACAAACACAGTGCTCACTGTCACCATGGCAAAGCCTCTGTGTGTGGGGGGTACACGTGCTGCCTCATTTTCTGCACAGAAAGCACCACAGCTTCTTCAGCTTCAAAGACTTACAAATGACTCTCTGTGAAGCTCATCTCTCACTACATTTAAAATAATAGAGCTTTACCTTTTTTTATGTATGTGGCTTTGGTTCTTTGGAATATTTGTATTAAATCTGGTTTTGTCTTCTGTTTAGATGTGATATTCCACTATTCAAGTTCACAAAGCCAAAAAATAATTGATACTGAAATTCAAATATAATCGAAGCAGCCTGCCTTCATGCATTGAGATTCATGTAAAATAGCCCTGTTACACCATTCTGAGCTCTGAATGTGCACCCAAAATAAATTCAATTCACCATGAAATATTTTTTCATCTCATAGTGAGCTGTCTTCATGTGGCAGCAAAAAGCAAACAGCTGGGACAGGCTAAGGGTAAACACATCACCCTTGGATCAGACAGCAGGCACAGGTTTGGCTGTCTGCACACTCTCTTTATTTCCTGGCTTCTAGGGAGCAATTCTGCAGTTCTTACCAACCTAGGGGAGAAGATAATCAGACTCAAATACAGTTTCAGACAGCATTACAGTGGAATATACAGCAAAAACAGAATAGGACAGGCTGCAAATGTTGTTGGATGAAAGCCAAAGCACCAATGGAGGTGTGTGATTCTGAAGAGTTCAGAGCTGGTTGAAGCTTTTTAAAGGGCACAGTTTTTCATTGGAAAAAGCTTGTTCAATGGAATTGAGGCATCCCTTTAACTCTGACAGGTCACATCCCCTGGAAGAAATCCTTCCAGCCACCCATTTCTGGGCCATTCCTTCCCTTGGACCCCACGTGTAGAGCTTGTTCTGGATTGTTGGGCTTGAGAGGCTTCACCTCCAGCCCCTCAGGCTGACTCTAGACTCTCCTTGCCATGACAGAAATATTAATAAACTCTGTTTCCATTCTTCTAATTGTTTTTCTTTTAATTCCCACCTTTGGAAGATTTCTAACTGCATTTTCTCTTTCCCTTGTAAAGCCTGATAGTGATTTGTATCTTAAACTACATTTTATGGATTACAGGAAGTTATACAGAAGTTATACAGAAATACAGGAGTTATACAGAAAGGGGTGGATTTTGAGACGATTTCAACTGTTAGCAGCCTGCTTTAAATTAACAGCACTGGAATATTTATTCTTTTTGTGGTTTTAGAAGTAATGCAATATTTGGAGTTTAAACTCTTTTGGTAGTCTCTAAGCATTATGATTATAGACTGTTCCCTGACTGAGGTGGTACAGAAATTGCCAAAAAATATTTTCTCAGATAAACACAGTCTTTCTTTCTGTCAATGAAATATAGTTATCCCTATAATTTCTCATCTTTAGCCTTTTCTTGCTGTATTTGCAACAGGCTGGAAATCAACGAAGCCTTGAATTGAGTGGATGTTTATTTAGAGGAAAGAAACACTTACATTTATGTAAATCAAACTATAAAAAGATCAAGAAGCTTGATGACTGTGAAGTGTTGAGAGGATCTCTAAAAATATCAAATAAACAGCCCATTAAGAGTGCAGCTTTGCAGACACTCAACCTTTCCTTATCAGGCTATCAAACAAGTCAGCTCAGCAGCCAGGGAGTTAATGAGAAATGAAACTCTCTGGGGAAGTAGAGTGAATGCTGACAGGATGTGTGCCTCAGTTCAGATCTTTTTCGCTGTATAAAGAGTAAAGCAGTTTGTCAGGGGTTTCTGGAGCTCTGCAGGCTCTTTGAGCACTGGGCACCTGCACTGCGGGAGGCTCCAACCATCCCAACACACCCAGAACACTTTTAGCTTATCACACACGTGGGGAAGATGCTTTTGATGCTTTTGAAGATGCTTTTGATGCTTTTGAAGATGCTTATCACACACGTGGGGAAGAAACCTGTCCAAGTAATTTGACTCTGAATAGAACTATTTTAAATTATTTCCTCTCTTCTGTTTCACAAGGAAATCAGAATTTTAAAAATTCCATTAATTCCCTAATTTCTTAATACAGCCATAAACTCTTAGACCTTCAGTTACTGGTAGAAACAAGTTCTGGTAGATCTCTACCAAAATGTTCTCCTTGAGAACATCCCAGCAGCTCCTGTGCTGGCTCTGAGCCTGTTCTGCTCCTCTGAACATTCCCTGATGTCTCTGTACCAGACCTGGGTCTGGGGTGGGAGAAGAATGACCCCTGCACACCGGCAATCACTGGGAAATTTCAGAGAATGAACTTCAACAGCCAATAGTTTATCCTCTTGACAGGTAAACACTCCAGAGTTCCTTTCAAAGTGTAATAAAAACGAAGTGGCTTAAAGAAAAAAAGGAAAAGGACATATTTTGTGTTTCAGAGGTTTGCTGACAGGTCCTGGGCAGGTGTAAATCAGCTCTGCTCCATTCATGTCAGGAGAGGTCTGGTGATTTACACCAGCCAGGAACTCCCCTTTTAACTGTGGGCTGCCCATGCAAAGAATGCATTACATGGAGGTGTTTAATTGCTAAAAAAGTGGAGCCAATTTTGACCAAACGTGAAACAGAGTCATAAATTAAAGAAATATGAAAATGCAAATATACACGGGTAGGCATTAGGGGAAAACTCACACTGTCACAGAGGCTGTGCTGGCCAGGTGCACCTGCAGTGCTTTCCATTCAGCTGCTGCACAGGGAGCCCAGGTTAATTAAAAAACTTCTTTCCTTTATTAAAGTAAAAAACCCTTTTAATTTCCAGTTTCATTGTGATGGGATGACAAAAATCAGTGTCTGGCTGGGATCAGTGAAAGGTTCCTGTTCCAACAGAGCGCTTCGGAGGGAGGGATTAAATCCATGACTTGGAATTGCGCTCCCGTGGGATTCTCTGCAGAGGAATTATCTCTTACTGGAGGAATCCTGCCTCGGGCAGTGGGTGCTGCCTGGGAGCTGCTGGGCTGGCACAGGGGATGGATGTGGGACCTCGGGGCACTCTCAGGAGGGAACTCAAGCCCCTGAAAGGAATTTGGAGAGGGTGGCAGATTGTCCCTGCAGGACAGAGGCAGTGGCCAGCGGGTTGTGCATCTCCTGCTGAGATCATGCACATTCTGCTTTGCATTTGAGTGCCAGGGTTGGCAAGGGCAATCTCTTTACTGCGTTCAGATATAATCACTTCGGTGGCTGTCATCTGATGTTTGATCCTCTAGGAATAGCACATTTAGTATGATTTTTAGAGTAAATCATTATCAGAACAGACATAATTATTAAACCAAGGATGTGGTTGTGAGGTTTGAGAGATGGACACGCCACCCTGCTCTGCTCTCAGTGTAGGTTTGAACGTCTGTGTGTGTGATACTTCAAACATCCTCAGCAGGTGCCAGACTTTCAGCAGGCCTTGGTCTTTCATATATTGTCACTACTGAGCAAAAAACACAGGAGAAGAAAAAAACCTAAATTGTTGTTTCTCATGTATTATTATGAGGAATCAAATATGGCCTTTCCATAGTGAAACAATAGGGAATTCTGAATGGCAGTGTGAGAGATGTCACTTCCCTCATATTCAATGGCCCAAATATTGAATTAATTTGGATTCTCACCTCCTTGAAGACTTTAATGAAGGGTTTCCACAAGCCAGGTTACTCAGTACTTTCCAAAGCACTCAGCTTCACCCGAGCTCAGTGCTTGGCACCTGTGCCAGTTTTCTCTCTTTGTTCTCTTTTCTTATTTCAGTGCTTGTCCACAAGACCAGACTTCTTTCTTGTAGACCAGTCTTTCACTTTGCTCTCTCAGACTGCAGTCTCCCAAGGTAACTGGAATGTATTCTGATTAAGTTTTGTTGATTTGGAGAGGCCATTATATACCTTGGATGGGAAATACTGTACAAGGGTCGATAATTATCATCGTGCTGGTTATTAAGCATTTCAGACTGTCTATCTGCTCTATTGACAACCTATCTGCAATCATCATTTTTAGATGAATATTCATAATGACTGTAGAAATCTAAAATATGATACTTGGCAACATTTATGCAATTAAATAGACAATTAAATTCTGCTGGTAGCAGTGGAAATTAAAATCTTCAGACTGATTAGAAGGTTAGGCTCTATTAATTTTCACCCCCTATACATCCATCCCTGTAGCTCTCTGTCCTCTTTAGATGTTTTAAAGGTGTTCATCTGTGCCCTTGAATTATAGACTAATTTAAAATATTTTATCATAGTGCTAAATGGCACATCTTTAAAAATGAGTATATGTTAATAAATCTTATTTACATAAATATTCACATAGATTTCTTAATCTCTCAAATGTAGAAATGTCATTTTTTGTGCAATCACAAGATTTAACTGATTTTCAGAAGAAAATTATCCCATTTGAACAAACTAAAAAGAGTAAGGAAAGACCAGGCCTATGCTTATTTTATGGGTCGAAGTTTCATTTGATTAAGATCCATAATTATTCCTGTTTCTGACAGTGCCAGGGGCTGGGCTTGCCTGGAATTGCCTCCTAAGAATTGGAGATTCCTCCTTTCCCTTGGCTCAGAGCTTCAGGGACTGTTGGCTGTTGTGGTCTTTTACAAAAATTAATCAGAATCCAGCTCCACTTTTGCTCTTGCATGGAAAAACCTCAGGCTGTTTGCTCTGCTTCTGAGTCTACCTCACTTTGTTTCAGAGAAATGGGAGATTTGCAGCGGATTTTTTTCCCAAATGAAATCACTTTATTTGTTGAATTTTTGTTTGTGTTTTACAGCCATTGTCAGGAAAGAGAAAGAAGAGCAGTAGTAAAAGCTGCCTTAGAATGTTCCTGTCTTATATTTCACCAGAGAATGCTGCTGGCTTGGTCTGGAGCATCCTTCAGAGTGGCTGCTCACCCCTTGCACAGCCCTGAGAGTCCATTTATTTCACACATCAATTACACACTTGACATTTTAACACTGTGGCTCTGATTTTAATGGGTTTTAGGAACTGCGTTATGATTAGAGAGAAATGTTTCATTCAGGAAGGGAGACACCAATCACTTACATAAAGAATAGAAACATAAACTACAAAATGTTAAAAATAATGTAATGGGAACTCCAGAGAAAATATAAAATACCTGTAGAATTTCCATCTCCTCAGCTGTTTCTCCTGTGCAAGTCCAGAAAATGCGCTACTGCTCTGATTTTTGAATCTTTTCTGAGCTGTAAAGAATAGGATTTCCCTCACAGTTATTACATGCCACAGCCTTTAATATTAATTGAAGGACAGTTCAGTGGGATTGCTGTTCTGAGTGAAAGAGATTCTCAGGTGTTAATTTGATGTTTTCAGATTTCCCCTTTGCAAGACCCATCATTTATTTACAAAGCCAACTGCACGTGGCTGATGCTGAGCTCATCCTCTTAGCTCCTCCCTCTAAGAGAGTTGTACTATTTGTTTGTTTATTTCTGTAAAAACACATTTCAATAGCAAAGATGCTTTTCTAGTGTAACAAGAAATTTTTGAGTGCTATTTAAATCGCCTCAGTTACAGAATCAAATGACCTGCAAGTAATTTTACAACAAATTTCCTGGTATTTGATTAGCAGCTGCATTTCAAAGCCTCGTATCCATGGAATGTGATAACTGAACTTTCATCCTCTGCTGAATTTATCCAGTGTTTGAGCCTCACAGAGGATTCCTACCTTTGT
Organism: Brachypodius melanocephalos; assembly: GCA_013398615.1. Classification (NCBI taxonomy): domain Eukaryota; kingdom Metazoa; phylum Chordata; class Aves; order Passeriformes; family Pycnonotidae; genus Brachypodius; species Brachypodius melanocephalos. The sequence continues at coordinate 8,037,793 of VZSR01003800.1, read as the reverse complement.
AGGAACTGGAGAAGAGAATGTTCGACAAAAATAAACTCTTTCAGCGGGTTGTTTTCTAAGAATAAGGAAAAGACAAATGTGTACAAAACAGCTTAAGAGAAATAGAAGTCAGACACTGTTCTATTCATTCTTACTTCTCAGATGGTGCTTTAGCTGCTTCAGGAAGCTCTTGAATTGTGAGATTTTTCAGCCCCTGTGAGCACTGCTATCAGGAATACTTAACTCCTGTTTAAAAAGCTTGATTCTTCTCAGAGAAATGAGATAAAAAGTAATCTACCCTGTCTGCAGGCAGAGTCCAGCCAAGTATTTTCTCTTTGTCGTTAATAAGAAAAACAACGTATATGCAAATTTAATTTTAAGTGAAGTGAATGTACAGATGCAAGTGAGCAAAAATTCATCTTTTGGAAAGTCTCTCTCTGTGGCATGAGCCTGTATGTCTGAAATCTGTGTCAGTGGCTCTGGGCAGAAAGGAATGAGCGCCCATGGAATAATTCCATTTAACCTTTGTACGTGTTCATCTCTTATTTAGGATATTTCACATATTCCTCTGAAAGTATCTGTAGAAAATAAGAACCCATTATCATTTCAATGCAGGGAATTTATAACTGGATTATTGAGAGTGTCTTGTGCAGGGCTGGATGTCACAATGTTGTATTTGATTTAATCTTCTTAATGACACCAGTAGGGCACCTGGGGCTTCACAGCCTGCCCTGGCAGTGTCCTAAAGGTGTCTGAGAATCTCAGTGCCAATAAAACCCTGGGGCAGAGGAAAAACACCAGGACAAAGGTCTGGCAGTGCAGTTCTTCCCTGCCCACAGGGATGGGGGATGGCAGAGCAAGGCTCCAGCCTGAGCCATCGTCACTGCTTTAATGTTCCCTGTTCAGAAAGCAGCTCCCAGGCACAATCCATCCCCAGCTCTGACTGGAGCTGCCTGCCTGAGACACTGCAGCCCTGCCCAGGCTGTAGGGCTCCTTTGCTGATAATTCAAATTAATCTGTTTGGCTGAGAGCTAACAAGGACCAGGAGTGCCCAGGCAGTCAGTGACCTGGGCAGAAGAAAACCTTCACTGATCACTGCAGACTGGTGGCACCTCACTGCCACCGTGTAAAATTGGTGTCGTTAGAAACGCAGGGCTTTAGGACAGGATTCACACATATGGCCATACATTGCTTCCCTGCCACCTATCAGTGTCCCCAGCTACAGGATCAGAGGGAATATGGAATATCACTCCTAAGGCTCTCAATAGAAAAAAAAAAAATGTCTCAGAAGATGAGAATCTCTTTCTGATGTGAAATATCCTTTTTTTTTTTTCCTCCCTGCTGGAATTACTTCTGACTTATGAATGAGAATGAGAAGTTGAGAAGTTTTATGGTGTTGCTGTTTAATGTACTTAAATTCTGATATGACAGACTATACTATCACTACAGGAAGTAGATTAAATCCTCATCAAAGTGTTATGCAGAGCCTCTGGGCTGGGCTATGTAGGACATAGTGCATAAATTGTATCACTGGCCCAAGGCACTATAAATCATCTGCACTTCTGGGTGCAATTTCCTCTGTATTTTCCCCAGCTCCAATGTGCAAACACAGAAGAAGAGCAGAAAGTTACTGGTTTATGCAGCATTGGCCTCAAGACCTAAACCAGCATGTGATTACTTAGAATTCACAAGGAATTTTACAAAAAAATTTGGAGCTCATTCAAGTGGCTAGTTGGTTTCTGAGTGCTTAAGGTATATTAAAACCTGATTTTCAATACTTAGAAATGTATTGGAAATAGAAGTGGTGGCTGACTAAAATTCACTTGCAGGTGTGGGATCATCCAGGGAAATAGTTTACTGAATTTTAGCAGAGATGTGGCTCCAGGTGCCTGTTAGAGGTGACTGAGGGCACAGAATGCACCAGGCAAACATTCACTGCTCTCCTCCCACGGCCTCCCGGGGGCTCTGAGCCCGTGGATGGGGATGGGTGCACACAAACTGCTGCTTGCTGTACCTCTGCAAGGGCATACCTGCACAGAATTCCCAATTATTTTTACATTCCCTTCCAAATTGCAGTGTAAGTACGCAGATTAAATTATGCCCAGGACCATATACACGAATATTGGGGATGTCTTGGTGGCTGTAAATTCATAGGGTCACATATTGATCTTTTGACTTAATTATACAGTATTTTATCGAGTAAATGCCACGGGTAGAAGTTAAGAGGGTAAACTACTATCTTTATTAAGAGCATCTTGATGTCAGCTTGCAAAGGGAACTGTGTTGTTAAACCATTTTTTCCTTTTTTTTTTTTTTTTTTTTCCCCAGAGGAAGAGTGTTGAGTTGTGATAAAATCCTAAATGACTTTAAAAAAACCTGAGGGCAACCCCTGATCTCGTCCCACAAAGTGGGAAGATACAGGGCCATTAATATGTTCAGATGTTCGTAGAGAGCATATTTTTTCCCAATAAATCTGAGTAATTATCCTCCCTTGTGATGCATCTAATTGATGTTCCATTTACAGTAATAAACACCAAGTACACGTTATATTGCACTGATATTTAGAAACTCTACCGAGGTGCTGTGCCTGAAGCTTTACAGAGAGAAGTAAAAATGCAACAGACAAGCAGGAGAAAGAAAATAATCAAATTTTCTTGGTGAAATTTACTTTCTTGCAGTTTTCAGGAACTGTTCAGGGCTCCCTGTGCTGCTCCATCAGTGATGGGTGGAGCTGTCGTGTCCGTGGCTGAGCATCAGGGCACAGACACTGCCCACACTGCTGGGATTCTGTCAGTGCTGTTATTCTGTGATAATCTGGGGGGGCAGCCCTTCAAGGAGCACAGGATATGTCCTCAGAGGTGATTTAAAATGCAAAGTGTGATTACCTCGCTGTACTGATAGGTTTTGGTAACTGTTTATAAAGTGCCTGACTCGAGCTGCAGTTGGAATTTATTAACTGATAACTGTCCAATTATTAGAGTATAGATAATGAAGGAGAGAAATGGCTCTGTTGATATCACTTCATGTAATCACAAAACTTCCTGGTGCCTGTGGCTCTCCCTAAATGGCTGTAAAGCTGACAAAGACACACTTTGTTGCTTGTACAAGGAATTATTCCCTTGGACAGTGTTTTGAAGGAACCAATACACCACAGAATTACTGAATTTTCAGCACATTGAGGCTGAACAATGGCCATTGCCAAGCACTCTCCTGAGTGTCACAGGGGATAAACCATGAAGAGAACAAGAACCTGATTGTTATAAATAGGAAGTTCCAGTTCAATACAGTGAGCACTTAGCACCTGAAGTGTTTTGAGTCCTGCTTCTAGAGATGCTGAGTCATCACCCATAATTATTGCTGCTCCTGATGTTGCTCTGACCAGTTTCTTGACCAGGCTAGGATAGACTCCTGCAGGCTGTCCATGTATCTGAACATGGACAGCTCCTGGTTCTGGTCTTCAGGCTGTTTTTCTGTTGAAATGGGCACAAAATCACCTACATCTTTGTGGGAAGCTGGGATAAGAAATAACTTGAATCCCCCAGTCCTCTCTGCTGCCTCCCATTCGCTCACAGCTCCCTCAGGTAATCTCTACCTTTTCTATCTCATGGTACTGAAGGAACTTTTTTGCTGTTACTTGTGATATTCCTTGCCAGCAATAACTCCCTTTTCACCTTTGTTTTTCTGATTGTGTACCTGTCTAGTTCTACAATATCTTTCCATTTCTCCTTTATGCTGTGTTCTTTTTAGATGTGTAAGTTCTTTAAAGAGTCGTGCCAGGTGTTTTCCCCCACGGTACCCTCCTTGGCCTTTGTGTTTTTAACAGAGTCTGTTTTAATATCTGCCAGTTCTTCTGCACTCCTTTTTCCCTTAGAATGGCTTCCCAAAAGATCCAGCCTACTGTCTGTGAATCTGCTGAATTTCACTATTCTTGTGTAATAGAGAGCTCAGACATTTCTTGAATCCACTCCCAAATTTCTTTTTTACTTTCAAATTCTTACTTAGCTTCTCTCTACGAGTTAGAATCAAATCCCTGCCCCCAGTAACTCCCTCTGCCATCTGGACAAATGACTATCCCTGAAATACAGCAAAAGCCTTCTGGGCAGCCTGACTTTTCCTAACATTTTTCAAGACGTAGTTTGGGAATAAAATCTGTCTGTACAATTTTGTCCTTTAGATTTATCTGTTAACTATAATTTGGCGTGATTTTCCTCTTTATGTGCTGGTAACTTGCACTATACTAGACCTTTTCAATGGTATTCTTTAACTTTTTGGAGAAAGACGAAAGGCTTGGAGCTCAATTTATGAAGAACGAGTCACCTTTCACTCAGTGTTGTCACAATTAAGCAGACAAGACAGCCTCAGAGTAAAAGAGTCAGGATAATTGCCATTATTCCCTATTTCCTGACGGGGACTTCAAACACAGTGACTGTCCAGGGGTCATTCCTTGTATCTGTGGAGGACTTGAGAATTGCATTAAATCTCCTTAATTCTAGCCCGGTATCTAAGTGACAAGTACTTTTTTCTATTACTAACCTAGTTCTACTTCACTTTTTAACAGTTACTCAAGTTCTTTTTCACCCACTTTTGATATAATTTTATTAATTGACTCACATTCAGGGGGTTTTAAGCCTTATTGAAGAATAAATTGCCTTCTTTAAGAGTTTCTTCAGAAAGATAGATTGTGGATGGAAAGGTAAAAAAATGAGGATGAAATTTAAGGGAATCAGAAATGGTATTTCTGCTTCAAACGTTTATATAGCTGATTTACCTGTCCACAGCCATTTTATAGATACATAGATATACATGTATGTATGAATGGATGTGTTCAATTCCACAAGGAGAACTTCTGGTTTCCTGGCCAGTTTAGATAATAGTGATAAATGTAATTTATGCAGTTCCTGTGTACTCTTAGATGTGAATAATGAATTCCAAGCCTCACTTCTGAAAGTCATCAAAAAGAAGAGAACAGGGCAGACTGCAGGATCACAGCCCTCAGGGCCAGGGTTCCGCCCCTGCAGGAAGGAGAGAAATATTCCCAGATCTCTAAATCCTGCACAGCTCTCAGGTGGCTGCACCCTGAGCTCCTGCATTTCCTCCAGAAATTTTCCTCCTGGCACTCAGGCACTGGGACAAGGGCTCTGCACAGGTTCTAACTCCAGATCCTTTGGCTGAGGACACTCAACCTGCACCCAGTTTGCCACACCCTCCGTGTCTGTTTTCAGATCAGGAATTATGAAATACTAGAATGGCATGCAGCAGTATTTATACATATGAACATTAATTTATGTGTGCTGAACATTTGAGGTTCTCATCTATGGCTTTTGTAATTTAGATTTTGCTCTCTGATTGCCTTTGGAGTATCTGCAGGGTTTTCTTGCATTTACAGGGAATTTACATTTAAAATTGCCTGTGATGTGCTCTCTTTCCTCTGTTCTAATTTCTCAATGTCATTTTGATTATTAGCATTTTTGATACAAGTTAAAGTACTTTGCTCCTCTCTAACATATTCCCTAAGCATCTATTTACTTTCCAGTAAGCTTTAGTGTGCCTTTTTATAGGCAGACATCTAATTTCCAGTTGTTCCCTTCACTTGCAGACTGGCTTATTTTTATATTTTGTCTCATTATTTCTCCTTTTTTATCTTTATATTTCAAGGGAAAGGGGATGACATATTTCATCTGAATCTCTCTCATTATGAAGTTTATTTTAATTGACACAGCTCTTCACTGAAGGGCAGATGATTCCTTTCCAGTCCTTGCTCTTCTCCAAGGTGAGCAGGAGGGGATGGCAGCAGCAGCTGGGGGCTGCAGGGAGCCCCACTCATCATCATCCTCATCCCAGTTTCTGTGCAATGTTTATTGCTGCCCACACCTGCTCACGGGCACTCCCATCCTGGCAAAAGCTCCTGGGGACACAGCAGAGCACAGAGCACCCTCACAGCCTCTGTCTCTGCCTCTCAGTGACACTGAGCAGCTTTTCTAAAATTAAACAATTGTCCTGTACAATTTAGCTCCAGACAAGGCTCAGAAAACAGAGTTTGTGTCAGACACTCTGGTCTTGTAGTCCTCCTCCTAGTTAATGTTGCCTTCTTGCCACTGTTTGAGAGCTTGTTCAGAATTTAATTGACGTGTGATACAGAATTTTTGGACAGATATTCTTGGAGTGCCCTGGGTTGTAGTATAGGATGTGCACCAAGTATTCTATCACCATCTTCATGAACTATTGAATCCAATTGTTGGAGCAGTGTTTTCCCAGGCCCCCTCCCTCTGGCCCATCTTCTGTTGATGGCTCACAGATAACTCCCTCGGGAGCTCTCTCTCTTTAATGGACCATCAAGGACTCATCATCCCACTGTGAGATGCTCCGCCCAGGGGGAGGAGCCAAGCATTCTCACCTGGATATAATCTGGCATTTAGGATAGTACAAGGAGCCCTTGCCCACTGGATTCCCAGAGGACTGGAGCTACCAGACCTTTCTACGGGATCACTGCTCCAGGAAGATCACCTCATCTGGACTGCTTCCATCACCCTGCTCAGGTTGTATTCTGACTCTGTCAGTGGCCTTTTGTATTATCACATTTATTTTATTTTACTTTTTTTGTTTTTTTTCCTTTCTTCTTATTAAATTGTATTTCTGACCTGGAGCCTCTCACTAGTTTTGCTTTCAAGCCTCTGTATGGAGGAATTGGAGTGTTTTCCCTTTCCCCAAGCAAGCACCAATGCAGGGTCAGAGATGTGGCATCCTCGAGGTTGGTCTCTACGCTGTGAGTCTGTGACTGCTGACTGTGTTCTGATGAAATATTTGTGATTGCACCTTTGGAAACAACTCCTATTTTGGGAGACTTCAAGGCACAGATTGAAACAAAGGGAATTTTTTTACTGTTTCAAAAAGCTTCTGTTAATGATGGTCTGGAGATGTTAATTTTCATTCTCAGTGGATTACAGAAATTTACAGGAAAAAATGTTCTTTGTGTTGGAGAAAGAGAGACAAGGAAGATATAAATACATGTCAGGTCTTTGTCCTGAAAAATTCAGATTTATGCCATTTATGAACATAGCTTTTACACTGACTATTTCTCATCTACTGAGTGTAATTAATCTCCCCACTATGGTTAAAAGAGCACCATTTTACAGTGGTGAACAGAAGCCCATTTCCATGCACGGAGTTACATTTGTGGCTGAAGCATCTCTAATATGTATTTGTTATTTCTTTGTTGGATGTCAGCAAAAATTAATTTGTATGAATGACTTTTATTATCCCTAGCAGTTTACAGATGCATAATTTTTGCTGACATGCTCACACGATTGAAGGCAATACCTGTTTCCATTACAAATGAGAGGCTTATATAAGGGTTCTGTGTCCTAAATTTCATTTAAAGTGAGTCCTAGAGTTGTAAAGATAGATAAAGAATTTAGATTTATATCTGTATCTCTAGGTTTGAACGCTTACACACAGCTGTTGATTTTCCTCTCAATAGGGCAGTGCTCAGTGGGACAGTGAGTTTCAGTGACTGCTTGCTGGGGTCCAAAGAAACGAATTTTAGTTGTGTGGATGAGGGGCCAGAGAGCTGTGAGCTCCTGCTGAAGGCAGATGGGCTTAAGGGCACTGGTTGTTTACACAATGGACAATTGTGCAATGTTTTGGTGGGCACTGCAAGGGTTTGATTAACAGCTCTGCTGATTTTCCACACCTTTGGGGGTTCCTGTGTCATGTCTGTGATCACTGGTCGCTGCCAAGGGAGGAAGGGACAATGACTTCATGCATTTTGATTAATTTCAGAGAAAGTGTGAACATCTCATGCTTCTCATCAGCACTGAGTACCTAATACAGCTAATATAAAATATTTCACAGGTGGCTGTAACTGTCCAGGACACACAGGAACCTAAACTTCAGCTTTGTTTCATTTGTGAGGTCTCTGCCTTCTTGATTTGAGCTTTTAACTCAAATCCCAGATGATACTGAAGAATTGTTTCCTCTATTAAAGTACAGAACCTGCAGTTACCGTCAATGCTGCTGATTTTGTCTTTCCTCAGAGCAGTTGCTCTGCAGAGCTGGTGGTGCTGTCCTGGGTGCTGCTCTCTAACATCCTCTCCTGTAAAATCTTGGAGTGGAGCTCTTGGCTCAAACCTCTTCTCCTCTGGGTTTTCTTTATTCTGTCACCAGGTCATGCATTAGAAGCTGCCTCACTCCTTCTGCTTTCAGGAATGCTGGCAAAGGTTGGGGTCACAGGTCTGATTTTCATGAGTGATAAATCTTAATTGTGTTTCTGTCCTCTTCCTTTCATTTTCTTTTTTGTTGTTTGAGAGTCTGGCAGCAGAAGTTTATTGCAGATGTGTGATGTAGCGCTCTTATTTTTCCCCTCCATCACGCACCCAGTAACAGATGTTGCCATAAACTGATATGTCACTTGATCCTGAACTTTTCTTAATGATTGTGGTGGCATTTCTAATATTTCTGAGAGGCAAGTGCAGCAGCTGCCAAATGTAATTGTGTCGCTGAGGGAATGAAATCCATTTTACCACAAAAACAGTACAGCTGTGATTTCGTGGTTGTTGCTCCCCTTGTTCCCCTGCAGAGTTGGTCTAGGCATAGACTCAGTTCTAGAATATCTCTGGATATTCCCCATTCCTAATCCCAGGCTCCTACAAACCCCATTGCTCTGTGCTCTTTGTTATTCATGTTGAACAAATGTCTCACCAATCTGGACAGCTCTGCTACACTAACTTGTCAGGAGAAATTTTTACTTTATTTTTTTGTCCTGTTTTATATTCTCCTCCTGGACTGGCCCCTGTTGTGCTTAACCCAGATGAATTTTGTATGAGGCTATCTGGGCTTTCTTTCTGGTCTAGCTCACTGAGAGTGAGATTTGCCATTTTGCTTTATCCCAAGGGTTTTTTTTCCTTTTTCTTTTTTAACAGATTCATAGGAAAAAAATTCAGAAAAATTCCCCAGTTACTTTGTACTATATTTGGGCTTTATTTTCTCTGGTTTTCTGCTGAAGAAGTGAAAAGACATTAAAGTGTCTTGCATATGCTTTCTGCTACAGACAAAGATCAAGTAAGATGTGAGACAGTCCAGACTTTCTTTGACTTTGGTCCCACCCTTTCTTCCCCTTGACATTTATTTAAATGCTGAACTCCAAGCCAAAACTGAATTTCTTTCATTATTCAAAACACCAGTTGATGGAGTTTATTTTTGCTGTGACAGCACAGCTTCCCAGTAATTTTCCTTAGGTTTTTGAAAAATTTACGTTGTTCGTAGCAATCACTCTGTGCCTTTATACAATTGGTTGTGAAAGTAGTTTTGGTCATCTGTTTTAAAGATCAAAACAACAATTCTATCTCTGCAGAGCACTGGTAGATACTCAGCATTTCTGACTCTGCCATGACCTGCTGCACTGCTCAGGTTTCATTAGGTCGTGCTTTGAGGAGCTGCAGATGTTTGGACATGGAATTTTAATTTGATCCATTATGGCAATCTAGGCCAGCTATGAAACTGTGACCTGGATCCATATCCACACTCAGAAAAGGCTGCATTTCCATCAGGGCTACAGGTATTGAAAGATATTAAGGTTTTGTGTATTTGGGACTGGTGTTTCCTCCTCTGCCAGTCTCTACAAAGCTTTGATGGCAGGAGCCCTTTCCTGTTATAAAATAAATGCCCTGAGCATCACTCCTGTGACCATCACAGTGCAGAGCTCAGCAGCAAGGTGTTAATTGTAAATATTAATTAACACAAAGCACTGCTGGAGTTGTGGCTGTTGCTAAGCCAGCTCCTAGCAGCTGTGCAGGTTAAACTCTTGATTCCAGCCACCTCAGCAGTAGGAAAAAAAAGTGGTGACTAAAATTGTTCCAATTTCTAGAATGGGCATTTGAAGAGTGGGAGCCAAGATTGATCCATGTGGGAAAAAGTAATTACAGTGAGCAAGGATTCCACTTTTATTTTAGCTTACCTGCTTGTGAGGCATTTAATGTGTACAACCATCTCTGTTTTCCCAAATTCGATCAGATTCTAAAATGTCTGCAGCCAGAAAAGGCTACCGCTTACTGCATTGTCTCATTGTGGAGAGGAGTGTCTGGTAAAGATTCTTACTTCATCTGGCTGTTGCTGAGTCATCCACTGATATTATTTGAATTTCCACTAGGCTTGAACCTGGTACTGAAACAATGAAATGTTTACTCATAAAAATGGAGAGAGTGTGTGGAAAAATTTGTTTTATGACAGTGAGACAAATACCAGTAGACTGAAATTGTGGCAGGAAATGTAGCTTTCTTAGAAAAGAAAAACAAAAAAAAAAAAAAAAAGGAAGAGACCCTGAGTTGGATGTTAAATTTTCCAGGCTTAATATTTCAAACATAAAGCCCTGAGAATTTATGACTGTATCATTTTGCATTTCTCAAACCAGCATTGCCTTTTCCCACAAATAGAGACCTTTTCCTGGGATTGAATTGGCTTTTTCTCTTTCTCAGTGACTCAGATTCCTTGTTTACATCTCTATCTATCCAGCTGTCTCAGGACATGAGGTTTCATTTCTGAAAGAGCAGACATGTTTTCTTGCAAATATCACAGTGGAATTTAAAAAGTGATGTTTGCCCTTGTCAGCCAGGTAAAAGCACTCAGAAATGTCTATCTTGCTGTTCAATTAAGTTTATGGTAAAAAAAAAATCCCACAAAATACTTCATATAAGGTACATAATTGGCTTTCATGATGAATTTATGGATGAGAGAAAGTTTGAATAAACAGACACATAATTTATCCAATGAGCAGCTAATCCATACTAAGTGCAACAGGCCCCAGGAGAGGACACCGTAAAGCATTTCCCATGCTAACAAACCAGCAATGTTATTTTGTCTTTTCAATTTCTCCAATTATTTTGATTTACTTTTGACAATTCACTTAATCAAAGAAAATTGCCTCTTTTAATTTTGCTTTTTAGCCTACTACTCACTGATGAGATTAAGCAGAAGCTAAGTGCATTAACTGCAGCAGTCAATTTTCAGAATTAAGAGTATTAGTGTGTTTGTTTTTGATCAAAGTTGGGCCAGGCTATTTCTCCTCTTTCTCCTATTTATTCTTTGTATTCTGAGGAATGAAAGTGTTATGGCAACCTTTCATCAAGAAAGGCTTTGGAGTTCTTACCTCTTTCTAAATATCTAAATTTTACATAGTAAAATGCATAAACGTGGGGCAGAACTGCAGCGCCCTGACCTCGCCCAGCCCAGCCCAGCCCAGAGTCTTTAGAGCTCCCCCAAAAGCTGAGCTCTGTCCTCCCCTGGGGGCTTTCATAGCCAGACTTGATTCAGCTCTTCCTGATTATTCACAAAACTGTTCAGATTATTCAGGCAGCCTAAAAAAAACCACACCAGCAATTTGGATTGCTTTCATCCCTTTTTTGAGAGGTCTTAGAGGACTACTCAGAGAAATGGGTCAAATCTCAGAAGACAATTAATGAGTCAGAGAGCGACCCAGTTCAGAGCAAAGGAAAGCAGTAATGAGCCCAAAGAAGCCATCCAAGAGAGAACATTTGCCTGTACACCATCCCTTACACCAACTGTTACACAGTCCTGCATTCAGATTAAAGATTGAATTGCTGATTAGCACTGTCAGCTCACTTTTAGACATATAAAGAAGTCCATACATCCAAAGGGCTCTAGTACATTGGGGTATAAAAAATTGAAAAGAAAACAAATTATTTCCTGGAAAATTAATTTCTGCATTATATTAAAGAAAAACCTCATCAGTGTTGTCTTAAACCTTCTGTTGGTCAGAAAGCAATATTAATTAATTGGGGAATTTAATTGATGTGTATGGGCAAGCAGTGAGGGAGAGGGGTTTCTGCACTGATGCCTGGGAGAAATGAAAAGTAAATATTTCAAAAGCCTCAGAGGGTGTAATTTTCATTTGAATAATTGCTCCTGGGGCTGGCACTCTGGAGAAGCAACAGTTTCATCCCATTCTCCATGATCTGAATGTGTGTGATCATAATCAGCCTCCACATCATCACCTGTGCTCCACATAAAAACTGTTTACAAAATGATCCATCTCTTCCTGGAAATACCTTCATCTAAATGATTCATAGGAGCATGTTTATTAGAGGGAATTGTTTACGTGAATTTGCGCAATTAATTTTGATTCATTGACTTTCACTTGAACTCAGAATGAAAATAAGTTTTGGAATGAGTCAAAACTCGTGGAAGTTTTGGAGGCAATGTTCCATTTTCTGGCCAGCCCTGGGGTGGGTATCAGTAATTCTCAGTCATGCTTTAGAATTTCTGGTCAATTCTCCTCCCAGGCTGGGTTCTGGTTTCTGTAATAAGCAGGAGGAGGAAGCAGACATGGTGTGTGCTACTCAATGTGCTTTGCTTGGAATGCCACGAGCAGGAGCTGCCAACAGAGCAGCCCAGGCTGAGGGACACCTGGCATGGCCTCAACTGACAGTGAACAGCGATTTATTGCTGAAAGGAAAAGTCCTGGACACCCAAAGGGGTAGCTGTGTTGTAGTGTTAATAATGATAATATTTTGCACTCATCCATGGTCTGGCAGAGGATGTGGTGTGTTTGGCCAATGCTCTCAGGAGCATGGCTTGATCTTTGGGATGCTCCAGGAGGTGGAAGATGATGATCCTTGAGGATCCCTTCCAGCTCAGGGTGTTCTAGGATTCTCTCTCCTCACCTAATCAAACATATCCCTCAACTGTGTCTTTTCAAACTGGGGTCAATTGTAGAGAAAGACACAAAGCAATCAGAGAGAAGGAAACACAATTTTTCTCACAGACTAAACAGGACTTGTTTCACCATTCTGCTAACATCACAGTTCTGGAAACTGAATTGTCAGAATGAGCACCATGTGAGAGATTGAAAGGCAGTTAGGCACTTCTATAGAGTTAGCCACCTGAATATCCTAAAAAGCTGACCCTCCCTTCAAAAAAGATCTTTATTAACCTCTAAATGCACCACCAAATTACCTCTATAACCTCTTCCTTTTTCACTCTTTGCTTTTGCATAATGTAACAGCAGTGCTTTGAGGCTCATGCTGTGCTCTGTTTCTGCCCTGTGGGCAGCCCATATTTACACAGAACTCTGGTAAAGCTTTTTCTTTCCCCATGTGAGACAAGATCATTTGAACAGCAACTGTCTTTCTTGTGGGGGGAAAGGTACTTATAATTTTGAATAACTACCTACTCAGGCCTTTCTTTCCATCCACTGAAAACTACTAAAATGTATCAAGGAAAAGAGTCTATGGAGAGAACGTTAATAGTCACTTTGTCACTCAAAATTGAGTTTGAAATGTAATGATGTTTACAAAAAACCCACTTTATTCTAACTGAAATAAACTGCTTGCAAATAAATGACACTTTGGTTGAGATTCATTTTAAGGAGCCTTTCAAGTCTCTCAAAACAAATGAACTGCTGCCAATAAAGACTAAGAGACAGCAATAAAAGGCATTACATATTCCATCTCAGGCTTTCCAAAGGCTGCAGAAGCCAGTGGGGAGCTGCTCCCTGTCTCCACTGAGAATTTCAGACCTGGAGAGACAGATTTGAGAAGGGTTCCCTGGTTTTTCTCTAAGTGGGACCAATTTAACCCTGCCCTGCCCTCTCTTCTTGCCTCATTGAGGCCAGCAGAGCTGACCCTCAGGCAGCTCAGTCTCCACTGAAGCAGGCTGAGAGTGGTGCGTGAATTACTTCTGACATAATTAGTCAGGTTTTGAGAAGTGTTTTTGACCATTTGTGAAAATCCTCTTGGTGCATTCTGGCTCCCATCCTTGCCTGGCTCATGTTCAGGTGGCAGCTCCCACCTCCAGTGCAGTTCTGGCACACAGTTGTGCTAAGGCAAAATAAATCAGTGTATTTCCTAATAATGGTGATTTCAGCTCAGTGCAGAGAAAAGGAGTAACTTCTGTGTGTCATTTACATTAGCTATCCCACATTTTAGAGGAATGGGAAATAGATGTTCAAGGTTGGTGTCAGTTGGTTGCCACTGTATTTTCTTCCAGTACCAGGTGAACAGCAGGTGCATTATGCAGAATAGCCTCCACCAGAATAAAGCCATAATTGAAATGGACGTTGATGTCACTGAACAATTTATCTTCCTTAAAAGGGTTTGCTTTACAGAAGAAGCTAATTTAGTCTGGGAATTAAGTTGATGGCCATGTGGGAACATTTGTCTAATTCACTTAGAGTTGTATCATTAGCCATGATTGTTTGATCAATATTTACAAAACAGTGGAATTTACTCAGTTGACAGATGTCAGAGTTTTGCTCCTCATTACTGAGAGTAGATTCTTTGTGGGTAACCTGCAACAACATCTACTTCCTTAGAGACTCAAAATGCTAATATGAAGTTAATAATGGATTTTTGAATATGTGATACAGTCTTCTACAATCTTGTAGGAAGCAACTAAAACCAGGAATCGCTCTTCCTAAATACATAATATTAATATGCACTACATGCAGAAGGTTTTAGTGGCCTTACAGGATTGGATAAAATCTGGGGAATGCCAAACATTCTACATCCAGTAGTTAAAAAAAAGAATTACTTGTATTCTCAGCTTATGTGTGGGCACCAGCAGAGTGCTTCAGGAGACACTGCTGCAATTACATGTATACTGCTGGGATTGTCTATTCTCCCTCTTTAATTATGCTACATTATTAGTCTTGTAGCAGTTTTACTCTACCTGTGGAAGCTGAATCCCTGACAAATGTATTCAGACCAGTATGAGAAATTATTCAGGTTAAAAACCCTCCTACATGTTCATACTTCAAAAAAATACAGAAAATAGATTTATCTTCATCTTCAGAGCTTTCATTCTTCTCATTAAAACTTTTCTTCATTCCTCCAATTTAAATCATCATGTATTCAGCTTGTGTTCTGTGAATTGTGACTATGACCACTTTAAATGGTTTATCTAATCCCAGTTCAGCATTATCCTATTTTGGGAGACTGTTTTCACCGAGTGGAAAAATTATGTCTCCTCCTCCCTTCTCGACCAAAATCCACCTTATCTGTCATTTTAGCACGACTTTTGGAAGTTCTTTGTGAGGTTTATCACTATGAACACTGCAAAGCAATGTGATACCATTGTATATTCACAGCTAATCATCACAGCATAATTTGTGAAATGATCTAAAGAGATTTGGAATACTTGCCACTGAAAATGTGTGTATTGCTGGTGGAGTCTGAGCTGCCAAAGGCGGTGCCTGGGTCTGGATTTGGGGGTGTGAATGGGGAGGGAGGAGCTTTGTTCAGCTCTGTCACAGACAGGGAGGCTCCCTCTGCCTCTCGTGGTAAAAATCAGCGTTGTTCCACTGCAGAGCTCAGCACAGAGCTGGGGCAGTGATTGCCGGCTTATTTACTGTTTATCAAACAGTAAATGGAAGAGAGAGGTCTGTTTAAACACGAGTTTGTTCTTCTGGGAATGTTGACTGTTTTCATTGCTTTCGTGGGTTTTAACTCTCGTCCCTGTGGTACAGACTATCACTGAATTATCCTGGGTGTAAAATCGGAGAAGCTTATGGAACTCGCTCCTGATTTTCCCTGGCTACCCTGTATTTTGGTTCTTTGTTGAATCTTTGAGATTTTGGTGCCTCCTTTCTATCTCTTCTTTCTCCTTTCCTTCCTCCCTCCCCCCGCTTTTTCTTTTAATAATGGATTGTTATCTTGTAAGCTTTTCTGCCTCTTAGCCTGGTTTAAAGAAATATGCAGTTACCTCCTAATGACAAGTAACACAGGAGTACTTCCTCCATATTCTTTTCTTCCCTTGCTTGACTTGCCCTCTGCAGTTAAAATGACATATTTTCCACTTGTGCAATTTTATGATCTTCTTAAACCAACATGCACAAATACATAGAACACAAGCAACTTGGGCAGCTCTCACTGACATTTAAAACCAGAGGTGTGACTACATTAGGTGAAATATATCTTTCTTTTCACTGCATTTTTCGTTTTATTGCATTTCTCACATTGTAAGAACTGTTTTTTAAAAGAATATGCTGATCTGTTAACCAAGCATGATGCATTGAGGTGAGGATCAGCGCATCCCTGTCTGCTGGAAGGAGGCAGCACCCTGGTGCTCGTGTCAGCATTCACCGAGTGTTTATCACACAGAGGGTGGATGCCAGCTCTGAGGGAATACAGGGCTGTGAGCAGGTGAGACAGGGCTGTGGGGTGAGACACCCGAGCCCTCACACAGCTCCTTGGGAGTGGAAGGTGGAGTGGAGCCAGATGTCACCTGTTGGAACCCTGGAGGCTGGAAAATGCAGGCTTTCTGAGCTGAGGGGCATTGACTCCCAGGCAAGCACCACATTTGACCTGAGGCCATGGAACAGACTCCCAAAATTGAGTGATGGTGCTGGGGTTGTGGGTGTGGAGTTTGAATAGATTTGTGTGATCTCACAGAGTGAAAAACTTAGATTTGGGGTTTTGGTATGTAGTGATGTGTGTGGGCCAAGATGGGAGATTCAGGGCATTGTCTGGGTCCTTCTTGTTCGCCTTCTTCTTCCTTCTTCTTCACAGTTTTAGGCGGTTTTCTGTAATTGGGTGAAAAAGGTCCACATTGCGGGCCTTGGGTGGTCATTATTGGGTCAGAAGTATAAATAATACAGGTGTCACTTCGTTATTGGGTAATTATCACTTAAATAGCCTTGGTAAGAGTTAGAAGCATCCATTTTGTCTCATTTCTCTAACTTGCAGGTTTGAGGTCACGGCTCATGGGAGTGTAAATACTGTACAGATAGATAAGATAATAGATAAGATATAATAAACAACCGATGCTGGACTCTGTGTCTCTCATGTCTTTCATCCTGACATTGGCAGAGATAAAGACACCAGAGCTGTGACAGTCAGGGACACCTCCAGGCTCAGCTCCTCTCAGGACCCTGTTCCAATTACACCCAGTGTGTCAGGCCATGAGGGTGAATCTTTAATTCTCTTGGGTAAGAAGGCAGCCCCAGCTGAAATCCAGTCTTCCACACGTTTTGGGTTAAGTAATTTCTCCTTGGTAGTTATGTAAGAATACAAATGCCTTGTGCAGTCCTATATCGAAATTCAATTTCTATAAGTCAGTGTAAAATGGAGAATCAACTCTAGGATTTCCAGGTAATGGATTTCCATATGCTTGAATTTGTGTCTTTAATTAAAACTGTCAAATTAGTGCTTTTGAGAAGTGTATTTCCTTGAATTGCTTCCATTCTCTTTGGGCCTGGCTTAGCAGTAGGAAAACAGGGACAGACACGGTGATAGATTTGACAGCTGACCTATCACTCTCCAAGAAAATGATACCATGCTGGACCTCCTCTAATAAGAATTCAGGAGGGATTAATGCCACTCTCAGTCTAATAAATGTTTGACCTTTATTATGGTCTTACAGAAATGATAGCTGCTCATACTCCTCAATTTTAAATGCATGCTGAAAAACCTTTAAATGTGGAAAGCCCACTGACTCAAGGCAAGTTCAAGAAATTGCTCCTGACTTCAGGCATTTTAAGCAATTTATGAATAACAGGATAAGATGGCTCATGTTGAAGGTGGCAATCTAAGGACCTAAAAGATCTCTTTCATAAAGCTGTATATGAGGAATATGTAGCTTTCCCTTCTTTAGGAAGGTCTGTTTTATGATTCTGCAGATTTTCATTGGTGTACTTTCATTTCAGGTTCTGGGAAGAAAGCCAGAAGTTTAATCCCATTTTATAAGCGATTGGGGCCAAATTCTATTCCCAGAAAATTAAATGAGAGTTCTGTGATGGAGTTCAAAAGAATTGGGAATTGACCTCTATCTAATATCTTTCAGAATAATTTATTAAAACTGTTTCGCTTTTTTTTTTTTTGCTACTGCATTACCAATGCAAATTTGTGCATTGGGTTTAAAAACTGGGCAAAGGGGAAAAGCAGCTAAATAATGATTGACATTTCAGCCATTTCATCTTTATGCTTAATGCACATTACTCCTAAAACCAATGCAATGCACAATTTCACGACATTACAGAAAAACATTTCTGAAAGGGCCATATGTGCTAAATAAAAGAAATGGTTTGAAAAATACAATGCCCCAATCTTAGTAAGTCAAAATATAAGATTCGACCCAAACAAACCGTGAAGGGTCAGGAGCTGAAACTCACATTTCTGCAGGAAATGCTGCAGATGGAATACTTAAAGCTTGGGGCCAGTTTAATATTAAATGGCAATTTTTATAATCCATTGTGTAAGTGATTGATCCGCCACTGTGCATTTCCACCTTGCTTTCCTGTTCAAACCCTCCTGGAGCAGCTGTTTAAGCTCCACGGTTAGAACCTGTGGCTTCACAGAGCCTCTGTGCTAAAACTTCAGCCTTTCCCTTTTCTCTGGAATGCTCTCCATAGTAATGCACAGCTGCTCTCTCCAGCAGCTCTGCCTGTGACACTCCTTGAAAACCTCATTGATGTTTGTCGTTCACACCTGGCAGGTGCTTAACGGGTTCCGATTGAAGGTGAGTGTGTGGATTGAGCTAATTCACAATCGGTATTGTTGTAATGAATGGTTCCTTTAATGAACACGCAGCTCTCGTTCTTTTGGATCGGGATTTTCAAAGTAGTTTTCAGGAATTAACATATTGAATTTCACCAGTGCTTTTAAGATAACGGGACACCCAGCTTCCTTGCGTACATATAATAAATCCTTATTGAATATTGGCTTGGATTAGTATTCAAGGAAGAGGGAAAAGGTATGGGTTTTTTCCAAGCTTTTCTTCGTTATTTTGGAGAATTGCCAACTCTAAGTCAATTAAATTGTATTAGCTGTTTTGGCTGTCTCAGTTTGTCAGTTAAGGAGAAGTATGAGACCACATGGTTTAGGAAGAAAATAGAATTTCAGTCACAGAATTTTCTAACTAATTCTTTGGAAAGCTTCTGTCAAGAAACACAGGGTTCAGATTCTCTTGGAAAAAGAATAGGCTGTGTGACTTGATGGCATTTCCAGACTTATTTCCTACCATATTTCATTCATATATTTTATAATATTTCAATTTCTACATGTAATCCATTGATGTAAAGGCATTCACTTTTGCAGTGAGGGTCTGGGGAAAAGC
This sequence comes from Brachypodius melanocephalos, assembly GCA_013398615.1. NCBI lineage: Eukaryota > Metazoa > Chordata > Aves > Passeriformes > Pycnonotidae > Brachypodius > Brachypodius melanocephalos. The sequence continues at coordinate 8,018,752 of VZSR01003800.1, read as the reverse complement.
TGACACCAGAGAGTGAACTGACTTCTGAGAACAGATGAAAATGTGGGGTGGCAGCTTCTATCTCTGTTTTTGACTACAGAGGAAGAGTAGTTAGATGAAAGAAATCTACTTCCAATGGCCCTGCATCCTTCAAGTACACCAAAAACCACTCTCAGTTCTGGCAGTAATGCTTAGGATGGGAATTGGCCCAATTTTGGGGCTTATGGAAGAAATTTTGGTATCTGATTCAATTTTTTATTGAAGTTTTTAAAGAGGGAGTTATTACTTTTCTTAACAGCCACAGAGAAACTGAAGAATAAGGGCTAGCAGGGATTTTAAAATAGCAATTTACAGGGAAGCCAAGGAGAAATTTTTGAAGACTGACACTTTTCTTCACAGGTTTTTTTCCTGAGCCTGACAGTGTTAGTGTACTAATATTGCAAATTTTGGGGTTACTTTAATGCAAGCAAGTGCCATTTCATAACTATATTTAATTAAACACTCACAATGGTCACGGACAAAGGTTCTGAGTTTTTGAAACTTGTGTTATTTTGTTGTTTATTTCCCATAGAAGATGGTGACGTTATTGTTTGGTTTTCTGTCATTTGAGGCACCAGCTGTGTGTAAAACACAGATGCTAAACTCAGTCCAGGGTTCATCCTAATGATTATGTTCCTTAAATCAGCCTGTGCTGATTTATGGCAGTGCCACGTGTCACTTAGGTGAGTCCATGCCATCCTGTGTTAATTTAATTTACTGCTTCACTGTCCACTTTGCAGTGTTTCCTGCAGCCTTCCTCACTTTAAAACCTTGATTGGGAAGTTTTAGTTTCTCGTGGGAGCACAGATATGTTCTGAAAATTTGGGTTCAAAGAGGCCTCTCTGTTCAAGGATGGGATTTTTGGAGAAAACCAGATAGATCTGTGCCAAATTGATAGAAAATTGGAGGGTGATGCAGAGAGCCTCTATTTGAGGAAAGCAGTTTGAGTCACAGAGAGCCTAACCTCAAACCCTGAGCACTCATTTCCCAGGCTGGATTTTCCTTCTGTCTATCCTTTCATCTGCACAGTCACAAAAACCTTTGAAAGACCTTGCCTTCGCTGTAATGTGCAAAACAGACCTTTGCAAAACCTTCATTTTGTGCAAGTGGAAGCTCACGCCAATTAACTTTGCTCATTCCCAGTAATGAGGCTCTGACTGAAGGCTGTGCAGAGCTCAGGGCAGCGCAGAGCGTCCCAGGGGGAGCACAGAGCATCACTGGAGCCATGGGCAGCGCAGAGCGTCCCGGGGGGGCAGCGCAGAGCGTCCGGGGGGGCAGCGCAGAGCATCACTGGAGCGATGGGGAGCGCAGAGCGTCCCGGGGGGGGCAGCGCAGAGCGTCACTGGGGAGCGCAGAGCTCAGGGGGAGCACACACCCCAGTTCCTTTCTTCTCCCACAGCAGTGACACCCCAGTTCCTTTCAGCTCCCACAGGATTGCCACCCCGTTCCCTTGCCTGGGTGCCAGCTGGGTCCTGCCTGCTGCTGCTCTTCTCCTTTGGGTGTTTTCAGGGGGAAGCTGCTGTGACATCAGGTGACAGCAGCCATGGTCAGCTGAGGGCCCATGAGCCCTTTGGGAACCTGGCTCTCCAAAAAATTCTGAGGCCGTTCAGATCTTGTTATAGTGATCCCAACTAGCACATAAAGGGATGAGCACAACAGAGAGAAGGCTGGGGTAATCGTGTATTTGTTGTGCATGGAGATTTGATATAGATCAGTTGGAAAGTGAATGCAAAGCAACAGAAAAATCCTCTGCCAGCAATATAAAATGCTCTGTGACTTCTGTGTGAATGCCAGCTGTCTTTTTAGTCTCAAAATTACTTTCATGGCTTTGTTTACTAGCTCAGTGCTCACCAGGAAAAAAAAAATTGGAATATTTATATATTGAATGAGATGAAATGACCCTTACAAGTGACATAACTTCAACACAACTGCAAAGATCATAAATAATGATGTGAATTATTTTGTCTTTGATCATCTAAAAGACTTGTGTGATTTCAGCAGTACTCTGTGGTATGAAGCCTCTCTGTGAAATTTAGATTGGTGGCCAGGATCCTCTGTAGAAGAAAACTGGGTATATTAAATATGCCAGAGTAGAGTACAGTGAGATGGATAAATGATATGTCTGAACCACAGTGAGCTCCAAGTGCTTGCTCATTTAACCGGTGAAATTGCATTCACACTAGAAAGATTTCACAGCTCTAATTATGTTTTTGGATTAATTAAGGCAGTAAAACTTTCCAATGCAAATGAGCCCTTGTTCATCTCATTTCTTTGCTTCCAGCACGCAGCCTCTCAGATTTGCAGTGCAATTTAGACACCTTTATTTTGGTCTGTGCTCACTTTGGCCCTTCTCTTTGCACCTCCTGAGTGCCTGTTCATTGTGAATCCTGCCCTGCAGCAGCTCTGGAAGCACAGCTCTGCTCTGTGGCTCTCAGGCACGGGGGGGTTTTATTAAATTTGGGACAGTACAATCAGCATTACACTTGGAATGGTCTGATTTACCTGGTTATGGCCCCCGTGTCCCTGCTGCACAAAAAGGGGCCACAGACCCCTTTACTGTGGCACCATTTGCACTTTGGGCACAGCAGCAGCTGCACTGAGCAGGGAATGGGGTGGATGCTCCTGACAGTGGGGACAGTGCTGCTGGATGGTCACAGGGCCTTTGGTCCTTTCAGCCTTTCCCCCCTTCTTTTGGAGGGTTTGAAAGAGCTCATGAGGATCAGAGGATGAGAGTACGAGATAGAAATGGACACCAGGTGTGAGGAGTGGCATGAAGGGGTGATAATAATAAAAACAGGTAATAATAATAAAAATAATGCTGTGGATTTCCTCATCTTCAGTGGGCTGCTGCTTTCCATGTTTGCCAGTCAGGAGAGTGCAAATTAACACTTCTGCTGCACTCAGTTGTACCAGTGGAGTTGTACCAGTGGAGTTGCATAAAATCATTTTTCATGTCATGGCTTGGTACTGAAGGAGTCTCTGTGCCTCTCCAGTTTCCATAAAAGTTAGATATTGGGGTAGAAATGACAACCCCAAGAGTTCTAAGTTTACTTTTATGGTCTGGGAATCACAAATCTGGACTAATATCAGAAAAATTGAAAATGAATAATTTTAAAGATCATGAAAGTTTTTACCTTTCCTTTCACTTCTTTAAAAATTAAAGTAATTATTTTCACAAAATGTTCTGGAAACTTAATAAATAACAATAGGCTTCATCTTAACTCACAAAACTACAAAAAAGCTAAAGTATTAAAAAACAGTCAAAATTTTTTAACAGTAGAATTTATACTATATGGTAACACCAATCAAAAGAAAAATTTCTACAGTTTAATGGTACCAAATGAGCTAGCTTGAAATGCAAAATTACTGGAGACTCAAAGAGAACTCTGCCCTCTGGTATCCTGTGGACAATTTGGTAATGAGTCATAAAGCTCGTGCGTGTGCTGGTGCATGGTTCAGTTCCTGGGGCTATGCTGGGTCACTGAAGTGTTTAATGTGTGCATATGTTTGTCTGATTTAATAACAATCTGCTGATAAATACATTTAAAATGGAGTCCCCGAATTGTTACGGACCTTCACAGCATTAACAGTTTGTTGTTTTCAGTTGCAGTTGCAGGTTGTGTGATTGTCACAGGGAAAATAGAATTTAAATCATGTACTGGTTATTCAAAAATCTCCAAACAAACACCAGCACTACTGCCAGCTGCAAAAAAACCACTGTGTGGTAAATATAATTAGATGTAAATGCAGGACATTAATTATTCATGCATCTATGGCTCAGCAGGCCCAGGAGAATCAGAGCTGATTTGCAGGATGGAGGCAGGGAGGGCTCCCCTGGGAACGATGCAATCACAGGCAGCACTGGAGGGAAAGCCCACCCCGTGGGCAGCAGGGACACCCCAGTGGGGCCAGGCTCCCACTGCAAATGGATTCTCTCAGTCAGAAACGTGTGGCTGGCAGAGTTAAAGGCACTGTAATATTACAGTTTCACACAACAGGAATGGAGAGTGGCTCCAGCCAAGTTACCTCTGCAAGAGCTGGGAAATGGTTTGATGTTTTAATAGCAGAGTCCCACGACTGAAGGCACACAGCAGTAAAAGATGGGCTATCTCTCTGATCGCAGGAAGGTGGACAGCCTTATATCAACTTTAAATGGATTTCAGATATAACTGTTTTAAGGCTTGAGTTCCTAAATAGAATGGGACAAAAGGGCAGCCTGGCACATATGGCTCATTTACTGTTCAGCTGTACAAAGAGCCTTGTAATAGCTGGGGTTTATAATAACTAAAAACCCAATGGATGAGTGGGCACAGAGAATTAACTTCATAATCTAAATGTTGCATTTGAATGTTATTGAAAACAATTATAATTATTTGAACGACTAAACTATATTTACATGTTTTGAGTTTTCCCTTTGGGATAGTTCCTTGCTTTTCTATCACACACCACTGGCTGGTAGATATTAGGCTGCAGTTAATAGCTCTGTTTTACGTGGCAATATTATTTCAAGTACTTGAATATAATAGCAGCAAAACACATCATGGGTTGTAGCTGTGGTCAAATCAATACATTCATACAAAATGAGGAGAAAATTAATGTTGTGCTGTGAATGGCTCTAGCTAGAAAAATGTCTTTTGTAATAGTGAGCAGACTTGATGTCTCTAGCACAAACACAGAAGAGCAGCACGACCCTTCAAGGAACACAAGGGAGCTTTGTGACATCAAAATCCCCTGCATCCCTCTAAAGAAACAGGATTTCCTCCATGATCTGCTCTTCTTAAAGTGATAGAGTAACAGCTAGGGATAGACAAATATCCAGGTGACAGCCAGCCAGCCTGGAGAGGCTGGATAGGGGTCAGCTCCTCCTCTCCCCCTTTGCTTTTCCCCAGGAGGCAGAGGTGGTGACAAGGGGCTGACCCCTGGCTCCAGGGGTCTGTCCTGGTGGGGACAGACTGAATTTGGGCAGCAGACTGAAGTGACCTGAGGGAAAAGCCCAGAGTGATCGAGTGGAGACCCCTCAGCTCTCTGCAAAGTGAACTTTCCTTCACTTGCAGCTGGAGGCTCTCAGAATGTGAGACTGTAAAACAAACAGCTCTGTGGGGAGACACCTGAGCTTTACTGCTTCCCTTTATGGATTAAACCCAGGAAACAGGAGCACTGCTCGAAATACTGAGAGCTGACAGTGACACTCCAATAGCAAGCCCAGCAGGAGCTGCAGGATGAAAGGCCATGCAGCAGTGCTTGCTGTGAGGGGTCACACTGCTACCAGTGCAGACATAGATACCTTGCCTTTTTTTGCTGACATATGCCACCAAAATGCCTTTTGCCATAAACTTATTGTTTGATACAGTTTTCACACAGTTTCATGCAGTTTTCTTGTAGCTTGGAGCAGAATTTCTCTTGCTGCAAGTAGAAAGAAGTGCTGAGCTCAGGAGTGGTAACAGGCTGCTCTTTCTGGCAGGGCAAGACTTTGAGCACCTTTCTGTGATGCTTTAGCATGGACTTACCAGATCTTGCAGCTGTAGTATGAAACATCATTGGTTCCATGATGTCTGTGATCCCTGTAAACCAGGACAGCATTCACACAATCACCAGAGTACTCCAAGGCTGCCTTAATTTAGATATCCACTGTACAGACATCCTGAGCTGCCCTGAGCCTTCAGAGTGCTTTTATAGCCCACGGAGAGAAATAGGGAATGATTTGTCTTATCCTACAGTAAATGCCTGAAGTGCCATATAAGTCATGCTCTAGAAAGGTCTGTGTCTCTCTGAGGACTGCTCAGGAGGTGCAGAAAACTGGTTGAAGACCTTTGAATTTCCAGGCAGGTGAGGTGAGGCCCTGAGCCTGCAGGAGAGCAGCCAAAGACGTGCTCAGTGCTGGCTCTGCAGCCAGGGCAAAGCACGGTGTGCCAGCCCAGCCCTGTCCAGCCAAACCCAGCCCATCCCTGCCCTGCCCAGCCAAACCCAGCCCAGCCCATTCCAGCCCTGCCCTGCCCTACCCAGCCAAACCCAGCCCAGCCCGTTCCAACCCATCCCTGCCCTGCCCAGCCAAACCCAGCCCAGCCCATTCCAGCCCATCCCTGCCCTACCCAGCCCATTCCAGCCCATCCCTGCCCTGCCACACCAGGTGCCCCCCTGCAGGTGTGTCCCTCACAGACCCTGTGCTGCCACTCCTGGGCTCTTTGGGACCCCTGCCCTGTCTGCTGTCCCCTCTGGTTGCTGCTTTAACCCAGTGATCTGCTCTCCATAGTCCCAGGTCACGGCTCTGATTGTGCTCAGTGTACTTTTATCAGGAGGTTTTTAATATCTCCAGATATTAATATCAACACTGCACGGTGTTGATCTCGAGTCCAAAGCCAGCAGAAAAGGGCAGCTCCCTCCTCATCGCCTGGCTTTGGGCTGCTCTGCTTTCATCTCAGTCCCAAGGTGTTTCTCAAGTTTATTTATAGAGGACACAAGTGCTGAGCTCGGGTTTCTGTTTCCTTGCACCACACAGTCATTTACAGTAATGAGAACAGGATTCCAGCTGCCTCACAGTCCAAATGAGGACTCCAGGCCAACATTATGGGCCAGATTAAGTTCTAATTGCATTTAATTCTGGATGAAGTAGCTCTCCTTCTCTTTTCACTCGCACCAGATCTGCTCGAATGTGGCTGTAAGGTTTCCTTTGTCCTGCTTTTGTGTTGTGGATTTGTTCCTTGATTGCAGTGTGATTTCCGTAATTGCTGAAGTTTCAGTAGCTAACTATGTTAATTGAGGAGCTGGACAGATGGCTCAAGCATCTGATATTAAGCTTATTGTGCTGAAAGGATGTAGCCATCAGGATTTGAAGTGTTACCATGGGAATGCTCTTCCAAGGCTACCGAGGGCTGGAAGCTTTGCACGGTGACACTCTGCCAGGGCTGTAGTGACATCAGCTTTTAAGATATAAAAGAGGCAATAAGGGGTCAGTTTAAAAAATCTTTGGAGAAGCAGTGTGATCTATTGGTATCCTCAAATCAGCTGCTGTGTAGTCAACCAAAGGTTCTTTGTACGTGGATGAGGAGCATCAAAGCTGTGATTAGCTTCAAAACAGAGCCATCATTTTGTATCTTTCATTGTGGACTTCAAATTGAGACCAAAACTTTCTGTTCTTTTGAATCCTCTGTTCATTTCACTGAAAAGAATTTTCAGCGACCTTCAAAAAAGGAAGATGGTTTGATAACTAAGAATTGGAATGTCATTTCAGTAAGACTCACAGCTGTTTGGGTTTCTGTAGCACTCAAACATCTCCCATGAAACCTACAGAGTTGAAATAATGTAGACTTTGGCTCGGAGCAGCTTAAAATTCCTTTGGGTAAGCAATTTCATTCCTTCATAGCAGAATAATTGAAATTTAGGCCAACATATTTCTTTGAAGCTGCTGTCTTCCTGAAACCATCTACTCCGTGTTTAAAGGCTGGACTGGATGGCATGAGGTGCACTCTTGATGCCCTCATTTCTGTTTGACAACAACGAAAGCAGGGCTGTCCAAGGAGGTCACTCACAAATAAATCTGTTTGTGTTTGACAGACACCCACTGTCAGGAAAAACACGAGTTACAGGAAAGGAAAAAGGAATCAGTTTAACAATTCCATTTTCTCATAAAATGTGATTTTATTGTAGTGCCTTATCTCGTATTTGGTATTTTTCCATCACTGAGCACTTTTTAAGAATCTGTACCTTTGTTCTGGAATTTAGAGCGTATCTGAGATCTCTAGAAAATCTCTCCCTAGAATATAATCTTCAAAGCAATTGTCATAGAAGAAGCCATGAGAGGAAAAGGTCTGTCTGTCTGTCTGGGGCATCATCAGCTCTCTCCCTTGGCCAGAGTCATCTGTGTTTCTGTGATTTCAAACAAATTCTGAGTCTGAGTGGCTTTGGCAAGAGGCCCAACTGTGCTGTCCATTTTTATCCTTCCCTGTGCAGGGCTTGTAGCTGAAAGGAAATTCTAAAAGTGTCAAATGAATCCCACTCAGGTAGAAAAGGAATGCACAGCAGCACTGCTGGACACAGTGGTGGAACAGACGAGCTCCATTTCCCAGTGAAGTCCTTGGGTGGATAAATGCGTTTGTGAGTCAGGGCTGTGCAGCCCTGCTGAAATAAGAGTGCAGTGATTCCTGCCTTGTGCCATGCCAACCGAGGCCGTGAGGTTGCATTGTTTTCTTTGTGATTTTCTGCTGCTTTTAAAGCAGTGCCCTTCATTGTGGACTATGAAAATTAGCAGCACGAACACTCCTGATGAAACGAACCCAAACTCATCACTGGCTGTCCTGTTCTTTAGGCCGTTCAGAGCACCATGTTCTTTTATTCATTTTCTTCAAGAGCTTTGTGTGGATTTCTGACTTTTCAGAAGCCTCCTTCATTGCCATGCACCCAGACAAGAGGGTGAGAAGTGCCCATGCTTCACATCTCCTACCTTGTCTGAAGAGCAGTTTCAGTCAAAACGTAATTATACAGAAATGACAAGCAATTATTTCACAGAACAGCTCCTTGGTAAACTTTGAAGAGCATCTCTCTTTGCCTGGCAGGCAGGCAGGGTGTTTTTGTGCCTGTGCTGTTACCAAGGAGAAGCACTGCAGTGCTGTGCCTTCCCCTCCAGCCTGCCCCTGCTCCCCAGAGCTGTCAGGGGGCTTCCAGCTGCACAGCATCCATGGCCTGTCTTTCCTCATAACGCTGTGCATTAAACATTGTTAAATGCACAAATATCATTTAATTTGTGTGTGAGAGGATGGAGCTGGGTCAGGGCTCCCCACGCCATGGAGGAGGGTGAGACCCCTGACCCATCACAGAACGCTGAAGTTTGCTCAAGACTGCAGGCAAAGCAAATCTATGGCCCCAAATTCCGTGATAAATCCACACGGTGGTCTCTGCTGGAGTGTAGAGAGGCTGCTCAGCTGTTTCTGAAAGGTGCCCAGTGAAAATGCTGTGCCAGAATGCAGAAAGCCAACTTTCTGGGGTTATCTCAACATTGCAGTGTTGGAAATGATAATGCAGCTGGATCATTAACTTCAACAATGTCAGCAGGTTCTCACCATGGCATTTACATTAATTAGTTTGCATGTTATTTAACAGCACACTTCTCTTAGATGAATTCACTAATGTACTTTTTGGCTCCCACTATGTGGAGTGCCTCTGCCTCAAAAGTCAGCTATTAAATGCTGGAAAAGGTAGGAGGATTTGTGGAAACACACACCAATGTGTTCACATTTGAAGAGAATCACATATAGACACTGAATGATAACTCTCCTGAAAGAATCTCTTGCTGCCTACTATGCAAAAGTCTTTATTTCTACCTCATGTGCAGGAAAGAAAACAAAAACCAGAATATCAAATCCAGAGGAGGAGCAAATGTTTATGAACCTGAAAAGTGAGATGAATGAATGGTTCCAGCATTGAATTATTTTAGCATAAATTAAGACACAGTTCGCAGTCCAGAAAAGGAACACAAAAATATAATGAGAATTTTATATTCACAGAGCCATGCACAGCTGCTCTCTGTGTATGGAGGGCTCAGCTAGAACTGCAACCTCTGGATTAAAGTGCAGTTTGTGTGGGGGGTTTATTTTAAATCTCTTTTCATGAATCTCAGAATTGAGAGGAGCCTCTCAACTTGGTCAGGAGTTCAGATATGAAATAGGACGTGTTCATTTTGCCTTATCTCAGTGCTGTTCTCTGCTGCTGAACTCGGCCTGGCAGGTTGATTAATCAATTGACTGGGATGGGAGGGAGCTGGGATGGGAGGGAGCTGGGCTGAGCAAGAAAGGCTGAGCTGCAGAGCATCTCCCGGGGAAATGGCTGAGGCAGCTCCAGGACAGAGCTGCTCAAACTGAACCAATATTTGAGAAGCACAGTAGATACACACGAAGATTTATTTCTTTTCAGTTTTTTTTTTTTTCCTTTCTCTTCCTTAGGTTGTGTCTTTCAGGCACAGCACAGAATCTGGTGTGTGGGAGGCAGCAGCTCTGTGATTGAGCTGCTGTTTTAAGTTAAGTTATATATCGCCCATAAATGGTTATTTTCTAGGGCTTATCATCTTCACTAAGAATCACTTTGTGCTGAGCATTTCTATTAATCAGCTTGAAGCTGGCTATTTATGCCTCTAAAAAAATCCACTCTACAGTGTCTGAGTTTTTAAGCTTTTATTGATCATTTTCAAAAGGAAAATTGCTCTCAAGTGTTTTTAAAAGAGGAAACCACAAACAACATCTGACTTTGACAGAATTTCTCTGTATTTGGAAGAATTCCGAATCAAAATCATGAGTGGTTCTGTGGAAATCAACAACTTTTTAAAATAACCCAAATCCAGATTTAGCTGAGATTGCCATAAAACCACTCATCATGTAATGATGGCCATAAAACAGCAATTATACTATTTTATCCTGAGTTTTAATTATGTAATTGCAAGGAGTATGTTGGTTGAATTCTTAGAATGTTTAATGGTGTTAAAGATAATATTATGACATTTTAGCCCATATTCTTACTAAGTGCTTCCAGATGACACCAGAATTCACATGCTCCACCTACCCTCCCTTGTATGTTTTAGTTTTCATTAAAGTGGGTTTTTCAATGCAGACATGGTGCAGTTGTGTTTATGACCCCAGTTGTGTTTATGACAGAGCAGTGTGGCATTTCTGTCATCACCCACTGCCCACTCACTCCCCTCTCCAGCCACCTGAATTCTTTTGTTCAGATCCTGGTTCTTCTAATCCAACCCAGCTGTTTTCAGCTGGATTTCATTAAACTGTGCAAGACCATTTTAAGGACCCCGTGGATACCGGTTGGTTCTGGTCCTGGTCCTACGGGAAATAAGCTTTTCACCCTAATAGTTTGTTTAAACAAACAAACAAATAAATAGACAAACAAATCCATTTGCTTTTTGTCAAAAAATAGGTTAGGTCATCTGAAATCTCTTTTGGTCCTACACTATGAACAGCAATAGATTGCAAATGCACTCAGAGAATGTGTAAGTAAGTACCAGCATAGAATTCCATTTTAGAGATCAATGTGTAGCTCTTGGCATCATTAGGGGCAAGTTTCATGCATAATACAATTACTGCATTTCATAAATCAAATGATATTAATAAGCTGATCTCGTTGGGACTGGAGCTGTCACTTGCTATATTATTGAACAATGCTTGTAATGCTGGGCTTGTAACTTGATTGAAATTGAGATCTGACTGTAAAATTTTAATCAGGAAAGCTTGGTAGATTTTCTTCCCTCACAATTTATACAATTGCTCAATACATTTTTCTCTATCATTTTAGCCTTTTTCATTTGACAAGTATCGATGTGTTTTCCCAAGCTTTAATGGAAGCAAAATTGTCATGAAAAGCCTCCAATAATTGCATGTATTTCTGTAACAGTTACAAGCCAGAATACTTTGTTCCAGAATAAGAACTTAAATTAACATAGTCTAAGCTACTTCTCAGTCTTTTAAAAAGCTTCTACTCTGAGTCAATCAGGGCTTTTCTGAATTGTGGCAACCAGCAGCACCTTTACAAGAGTAGTGACTGCTGCCTGTCCTCATTAGAGACTTGACTTGCGGCTGTTCATTAATGTTCATAAACATTAATGCACACAGGTATCAACAGGAAAGCTTACAGGACCAGTATTAACACCCTTCACTATTTCAAATTGTAATACCTAACTGCAGAGTATTCTTGATGCTATAATTCTTACTCAGAAATTAATGAAACAATAAGCAGGGGGATTTTTCTTTATTTTATCCTGGTATTCTATGATCAAATTCAAAATTTCTAGTGGTGATATCGTACAAGTCCAGTATAAAGAATACCAGCACTGTATTAAAAAATATCAAATTTATTTTGATCCAGCACCAGGGTTTTTTTTCTTTGGAATGAGAAGGCACAGATTAATCTGGATGGAGAGGAAGAAAAAAAGCAAGGCCAAGGTAGACAAGCTCATTCTGAATGTCTGAGGTGATGGTACATTACATAATTACACATCTGTCACTTGTCAGGTGTCAGCCAGAGCAGGTGACAGAGCAGCTGGAATGGGAGGAAGGCTCAGCAGCCCTGGCAGCTCTGAGTGTGTCTGACCTTGTGTCGAGCTGGGAGCTCCCAAACTCAGGGCTCAGGGTCACTTCAGCTTCCCCAGAGCTCCAACCTCCCTGAGCCAGGCAAGGAGGGAGAGCAGGACGTTCCCTCTTGGAATGACAAGACCGTGATATCTGGTGACTAGTACTGTGTATTAATTTTATTTTTTGATACTTTGCCATGAAGCAGTTACCCCAAAATCTGGTAATTACTGTAAAAAAAATCCATCAATAGAGAGATAACCTCAGCAAGACCCATAAAGTCTATCTGAATGTCACAATTTTTAAAATATGAAGTGATTTCTTATCCAGGTAGCCAGCTGTCTGCCCATTGCCGCCCAGCTGCTTCCAGTCAGGTGCTGCATTGTCCTCGTGTGTCACCCTCATCTGCTGGGTGCTGGCTGCCCACAGACACCGAGGGCTGTGTTAGGTTTACATGTGGAGGAGCAGCCATTGAAATGGAGCTGCCTGATCCAGATATTTCTTCAGAAAAACCAAAGCAAACCTCCCCACCTCCTGAACCTCGTTTGCTGTCCCAGCTTTGGTTTTTCCCCAGTGGGTGCCAGCAGGGCTCTGCTAACAGCCCAATGTCTCAGCTGGCTGCACCTCCTGGGCTGATTAATTCCACAAACAGGAATATCAGTGCTCCTCCTGCTGCAGGCTGGGCAGGGATGGTTATATCAGTCTTTATCAGCAGCTGCTGGGGCTGCTGGAGCTTCATCTCTGCTCCATCACACTGCTGGATCACATCATCATCATCGCTTCAGCTCCCCAATGTTCCTGGGCTTGTTCCGATGAGATTGGAGAACAGATTGAATTTATTCAGAGATGCATGAATACAAAACAAATCAAGAGCAATAAAGTACAGAGCTGCCTCTTTAATCAGATGGGTTTCCTGCCTTGTCCTGCACGGAGTGAGGATGAATGGCTCTGCCCTGGGCCGTTTTTCTCCTTGGCACAGCTGCCAGCACTCCTTAGGAGGAGCAGGCTGTTGCTGTGGGAGGCAGCTGGATCCAGGGCTTTATTACCCCCTCCAGCACTGCCTTGGCTGCTGCTCCTGCCGGGGAGCTCAGGGAGCCCCTGCTCTG
>VZSR01003800.1:7966351-8005469 GCA_013398615.1 Brachypodius melanocephalos | reverse complement strand
TGTGCCCTGCCCCATGCCCTGTCCCCCATGCCCTGTGCCCTGTGATGTTCCTTCCCCCACTCCCTCCCTCTGCTCTCTCAGGTGACACCTCTGTCTCCATGACCGCGCTGGGCTGGGCTCAGTGGGGACCCTCTGGGGTTAAACCCCACAAATGCTGCCCTGAAGGGGAGCTTGGGTTCCTACACAGCCGGACTGGGAGCACAGAGCACAGCCTCTGTGTGCTGGCTGCCCTCCTCTGCCACTTCATTGCAGTGTCTGGAAATGAATTGAAATCATCAGCAGCTACTGATCTGTGCTGTTGGTATCTCCACTGAGGTGAATTAAATGCTAAAACATTTATAAATCTAATTTCTCTACATGTTGGTTCTTTCTCTATTCCCAGCTCCTGAGAGGTTGTGTAGATATACAAATTAAGTGTGATTCATTTTTGGGAGTAAGTTTTAATTATTATTTTTTAAAAACCTATAAGAATAATTTTTGGAGTTGTTAGACACTTTAAGTTAGTGTCATTTTCCTATCTGTACCTGGGTACAAATAAAAACAGTGATTGCAGCCCCCTGACTTCATGGGAGTAACCTGGCAAGGAGCAGAATCCCAAGGCTTGCTTTCAATCTTTGCTTTTCTGCCATCATCTGATCAAAGATGGATTTTCCCATGGTGTCATCATAAAACAGTCATAAACAATAATGCTTTCCTGATTGTAGGTGGTGTGTTTTAAGGTACATTTAAAACATCTGAAAGTGCTTTAACCCAGAGCTACATGGTGTCACTTGAGAGAAGAAAATCAGACTCCTTTTTGAATTTGCTGTGACTTCAGCAGTGCCTGCAGTGGCAGCTCAAGGTGCTGCTCACCAGAGCAGTCCCTGAGCATCCTGAGGTGGGAGAGGCGTCTGTGTGTGGAATTTCCCAGCTCCAGGAGGACTTGAAACTTCTCTGCCTCATTCAGGTGTCCCTGGTTCCCTTGACCTTGTGAGTATTTCAACATTGTACCTTCCAAAAATTACTGCTGCAGCAGCAATGGAACATTTTAATTTGTTTGGAGTGCTGTTTTGCAGTGGGTAATGCAATAAAGCCAAATTAGAGAAAATACAATGTATGCTCATACAAATTAATTATTCCTAATGATTTCCTGCCCAAATATATATTCCTTTCTGTGAATGAAATGGACAGATGATTCTTTACTCTGGGAAAATGTCCATATGTTTATGCAGATCTTAATTTACAACCTCATTATAGTTCTGAATTATACTAAAATGTATTTCTATTATAATTTTGAAGATTTTTTTTCTTCTTGACTCTTGTCCTCTCCCTGCTGCCTGCAGGTGTTTGAAAATGCAGCTGGTTTATTGTTCTGCTCGAGGCTGTGCTGGTACTGTAGGAAATAATCTGCTTTTTCTGGTGGCCATGAGGAGTCTGTTGGCTGTTTTCAATGGAATTTCTGTCATTAAATCTCCACTGTGCATTTGTATCCACAACTCCAGGGAGATGTTACTCTTCACCTCATGAGGTCCTGCTGGTCCTGGGCAGGTGGGGAGCTCAGGTACAAAATATTTCTTCGGCATCAGGACACAATAAATAGAATATTGTGAGTATCTGTTCGTTGTACAGTCTCAGACTCCTGTGCAAAGAGGGAGACACACAATATTTTATTTTCTTTGAAATCATCTGCCTGATCTCCTGCCTCTGAGAAGGGGATGAGTCTTTGAGAGGGGATGTGCTGCCAGTGCCAGCCCGAGGCATCTTCTCTTTGCTGTTTCTCTGGACCCAGAGCTTTGCCAGGAGCAGCCCAGGATTGAACCACAAGCTCTCTCCAGTTTATAAACTCACAATATATTAAGCTGCTGTGATTTCACAATGAAGCGTTCAATTTTTGTAATTCTACAACCTGAACTCTAAACACTTCCAATCTTATTGGTGAGACTTTCCTTTCTCCTCAGCTGTGTCCACCCAGGATTATTTCTAATTAATGTTCTTTTTTCTCAGAGCTCTTGGTGTTAGCCCCAAAGGGCTGTAAACCTGCACTGCAGATGTACTGGACATTCTGTGGGGCTGGGACTGACCCAGAGGTGTCAGAGGAGGCAGGGGCTGGGTGCAGCTGTGCAGACCCTGCTGCCTGGGCACTGCAAATGCTGCAGCATTTCCTGCTCTGTCCCAGGGGACAGCCTGACTGCCCTGCTATTGTTCAAAAATCAGTGTTATTGCCAGCCAAATGGATGAGCTGGGAATGTTAAATAAGAGCTAATTCAAAACCAGCAGACTGCAAAAAGTTTTTGGGGAAAAAAAAATGGCAGGAGCTAAATTTAGAAGACAGCAAAAAATCAATTAATGGAAATGTATTTGAAGGAACATGCGAAATGAGGCATAAAAACCTTACATAACAAGTCCTGTTTTGGCAAGAAATACAGAACAAAATATGGAAAGTGTGATGGAAGAGGACAATAATGGTTTGAATGCTTTAAACAGGTTAGAGTTTGTAATATTTTCCACTTCAAGGGAATGCAGGCCTTGTGTGTTGTCATCCAAAGACTTGCAAGTCTTTTTCCCTTAACCAGGAAAGGCAACAATAGATGTAGGTCAATGCTGGGGAGTTGTTTGAGTGAGGAAAATGAATAGAGAGGGGCAGGAAGTTGTGGTGTTTTTCTCTTTCTCTCTGCAGTGCTGTGCAGGCGCTGTTGGATGGGGACAGGTTACATTTTCTTCCCCATTTTAATTCCTCCCAGGAATCACCACTCCTCCAGTGCCACTACCAGTGGACTCTGTTCCAGTTCAAGAAGATATCCTGATTTATGGCATCATAACAGGATCATTCTTCATGCTCAGACCAGCAGTTATCAGCAGTTTTGGTGATGTGTTGGAATCTGTGTGGCTATAAAAGGCTCTTTCCACTTAAATAACTTCTGAAGATAAGTTGAGGCATTTGCTACTGCAAAAATCATTTTATTAAACTCTTTTATGGCTATTCCATTCCAGTATAAACCTACTTGACTTTACTAAAGAAAATTGTGTTCCTCCATGATTTTAAGTGATTGATGGCTTATGTGGCCATAACTTGCTCCTAATGTCAGTCCAGAAGGACAATATTTAGGCTCCCATTTAAAGATAATATTTAGGCTCCCATTTAAAGATAATATTTAGGCTCTCATTTTTCCTTTCCTGGAGGGATGCTGGTGGCTGCTGGGGGATGTCTCTGCCTGCAGCTGGGGTTTGGAGGTCGATGATTTTTGAGGTCCTTCCAAGCCAAGCATTTCTGTGATTGAATTGGTATGGGAAAGGGAAGGATCCACACACTGTGTGTAATATCTACATCTAAAGAAAAGATGTGAGATTCCAGGTAAAAGGAAGTGATCTTTATTTCCTCTCTGTGGTGTTTCCCATAATTGCTGTGCTGCTGTTGCTATGGAAATGACAGCAATCCTCTGTCTACATTGTCCTCTTTTCTGTCACTTGCATCTACTTACACGTGCTCACTTCTACTCAACAGATGAATTGCCCATCTACATCATCTTTATTTTCATCTTTCTTTACAGCCTCCAACAAGAAACTTATTTTAAGTCTACACAGAACTTACAAATAGATATCTTCTTAAAGGCTCTGCTGGACTGGTACTGGTGCTTATTTCTCACAGGATCAGCACTACAGAAGTGAGGGGAGCTCTCTCCTACTCCCCAGAGTATTTCAGGGACCTCTTAAGCTGAGGCAAACACTGTCTGTGCTGCTTCAGGAAACTGGCAAGAGAAAGGCTGAAATACAGTCCGGGCTATTTCAGCAGCTATAAACTTTCCTCATCCTGTGTGGTGTTACATTTAGAATTTGGCTGAGAGGGAGAGGGTTGGGAGTGGCTGCTGAGCATCATCCACCACTGATGGAGCAGGCTGGGATGCAGTGTGTGACTGGGACACAGGAATTTGTGCTTTCTTTCCAAAGCTGTTTGCAGAATTTCCCAAATTTCACTGTTCACTGGCAGTGGGCAGACAAATCCAGCAATGACACAACAGCACAGAGTAGAGGCATTGACATTCCTCAAGCATAATGGACACCTCATTTCCATCTTTTAGAAAATCAGAACAACTGACTTTGTTGGGGGGAAAAGGATAATGCAGTGCAAAGTTTTAAGATGCAGAAGTTTTATTACAAAGATGGTTTGTAGCTGATTATCCAGATTAATCCCACTTGGAATGGGTTCCTCCAAAACAGTGCCATGCAGGAGCATGAGAAGAGTAACCTGGGGGTGTCATTTGTGCAAAAGAAATGAAAATGGTGCATGTGCTACATGAGGGAGAGAAGGAACCCAGTGTTTCCTGGATAACTGAGCCCATTCTGGTTGTTTCTCTCCATTTAAACTCTGATCTTGGGGATGAGTTTGGTTTGGCTCCCATTCTCTCTTTTGCACAACAGGAGAGAGATCCTGGTTAAATGATCTCTGTGGCTCCTGCTCTCAGTGTGATCTCTGGGATCCTGCAATCACTCACCAGAGCATCTGCTTTGCTTTCCATAGACAAAGATAACTTTGAATGGGAACTCTGAACCTGTCAGGATCAAAGCACCCAGAACGGGCCTCTGCTTCTGCGTGATGTGTAGGAAAAACCCACAGTGGGCAGATGGTGAGATGCTCCTCTTTCCAAATTAGCTTTTCTCAGCCTCTTGCCCCAGTTTCTGCAGCAGACTTTTATGTTCTTGGAGAAAACCACGAGCATTAAAACATGAGAAAATGCAAACACTCTAATAGGATAGACTAAGCCAGAAAACAAATAATGCTATTTTCTTCCCAATTTTCAGCTAAACATTAATCTTGTCTTGTCTACTTCGTCTGAAAACCACAGTTTTTCTATTTCCAGTTGTTCAGTGGCAAGTTCCAACTTGTCTGGAGTCCAGCTTGTGTGGGGCTGACAGCTGCACACAGTGTCTGTAATTTGTCTCCTGCCACTTTTGGGCTTTGGGTTTTCTCCAAGTGCTTTCCCAGGGGGCTGTCCCAGGTTTCCAAGGCTGGGCTGTGCCCATTCCCTGCAGAGTCCTGGCCATGGCAGCTGCACCTGGGGCCTCTGGCAGAGGCACTGCTGGCCCAGCTGATCCCCACGGGAGGGTTTTGTCTCCTCTGTGTTCACAGGTCCCTCAAAAAGAGCAAACAATTGTTTGCTTTGAGTTCACACTGCGTGAAAAAATGTGGTTTAGAGGTAGAAAGCTCCTGCAATTTGTCCACAGATTTGTGTGGAGATAGAAACAAGGCACAGCCCAGACCTGAAATTTCCCTAAATGAAAAAGAGCCACTGTAGGCTCAATTAACTGCAAAGCTGCATGGAAAGCCACAGAGAAGTGCTAAGGCAATTTGGGCTCTTTTCTATTTCTGTATTGTACCTTGTAATGGCTTTATGTATATCCTGCCTTTTTGGTTTCGCTCCAGGAAGGACTGAACCTCAAATCAAAGCAAATTCAAATTTTGAAGTCACAAAGACCAGAAACTGGTTGAATAATCAAATTTTTAAGGAAATCACTAAGGGAATTCAGGAGCTAAGAAGGTGAATTTTGGGAAGATGAAAAGATTTTTAGTTTTTAGTGGTTTACGAGAGATGTCACTCTCTGAACTGACTTTTGTATTTGTTTTACAGGGATTTGTATTTTTATGTAAAAATGTTTTGTATTTGTTTTATAGGGATGATTTCCAAGTCCTGTAGTTCTTGTAAGCTCTGATTCAAGGTCTGCTATACAAATCTGGCTAATTTTGCATTTACCTCATAATGGTATTTTAAACACAGATCTCGAGCTGTACTTGAAAGGAAGATGGACTTTTATCCAATTTACCTGCCAGAAATTAGCAATGAAAACTGACATGAAAAAATCCTTGTGGTTCATCCACATATAAAAATCCAGCTTTGCAGTCTATAGCAGAAGGTTTTAATTAAGCCTGTTCTGGTCTGCAGTACAGCAGTAACAGGAAAATATGAATTAATTACCCTGAACCATAACAGGATGTCTCAAGATCCTGCTGAGAGCCTCTCTCTGAAGAGCCAGAGATCACTGTCACATTAGCTGATATGATCTTCCAGATAGTAAAGGTTTGGATTGATTAGAACTTCTATTTTTCATTGTAAAGCAAAGTAATTAAGAGTAATCAACACTGGTTAAAGAGAAAAGATACAAATTTCAATATGTATGATGTATTACAGGCATAAAGTGTTTTTTTTTCCCTTAAATTTGCCATCTTTTGAGCCCTCTATAAGATGTGCTAGAGCTGTTTCCATTGTGCAGACCCTGTATCAAAACTTTCCTCTGGCTGGGTGTCCTTGGTCTCTCAGTGAGGTTTTCTGTAGGATGTTATCACTGACTCTGCTGGGATGGCAAAGAGTTTTCCAAAGGCTCTGCTGGAACTGTGCCTGCACCATCCTGAAGCACTGACAGTAAAAAAGCCAAAGAGCTGTGGGGAAGGGAAGGTTTGCTCCCCTGGCTGTGCCAGATTGAAGTGGTCACAGTAAAGTTTAAACAGTAGAGTTTAAAACATTGAACAGTAAAGTTTAACAGATAAACATGTGGTGGTTTACAGTAGAGTTGAACAGATAAATACACGGGAGAGTGGGAAGTGATCTCAGACCCTCTGAGATGCTGATACAGCCCCACCCTTCCTGGTCAACTTAATTTACAATAATTATTCATTTTTAACAGTGCTTCAGTATAAATCACTTAGTAATAATCCATCCTCCTGGAACCAAAGCTGTAACAATCAGCTGGAGATGAGTAATTGGTGCTAAAAGATAGGTTAAATGGCTCTTTCGCTATAAAAATGTCTCCCTTTTTGAATCAGTTCAGCATTTTTTTTCTCCTTGAGAGGCAAGAATCTTTAGGCTGCAAAAGGATAGAAAAAGAGTTTTCTTTTCATATAAAAAATCATTTTTCAAAATCAGTAAGAAAAGCCCCATCCCTTCCTTTACCCTGAGCATGTGAAGCAAAGGATTCTTCCAGAAATTCACAAAGCATCTGTACCAAGTTGTTAAAAGGCCTGGGGCCATTGTGGGGCCAGGCAGCTTTGGGTTCATTAGTATTACTGGCTGGAATATTTCTAATAATTAGCCAGGCCTCTCTGGTGAGCAGTGGCCAATGTTTATAGCTCTGAAGTCTGAATTACAGAGAAGGGAGGGAGCTGCTGCTCACAGAAGGTGCAGTCAGTACTTTGGGCATCTATTTTCTCCAGACCATCAACAAACCCCATGTCTCAGAGAGCTTTGGACTTTCTTTTCTCTTCTCTTTGCGCAAAAAGGTTGATTTTGCTTATCACTGCTTTAATTTAGTGACCCATTGAATGGAATTTGTAACTGGGAGGCGTGAAAACATCCAGTGATGACAATTTTCAAATGGAGGCAGTTGGTTTTTCCCTGGGTTGGTTTTCCCTGACTGCCCTCCAGACCCCTTGCTATCCAGGAGGCAATGCCTTTATTTCCTCTCCTGGATCATTTTAGGAAGGAACATTTTTGCAAACAGTTAAAAATACTTTGTGGAGAAACAAAGTGCAATGAGAAGTGGGGATCAGGAACTCTTTATTTTCAAATTCTGCCAGCACATTTTAGAGCTAATCACCAGTAAAGGCAAGGATCCTTAGAGAAACATCCATAATTCTGCATGTGCTGGGAAAACAGCTCTCTGTGGGTGTGATGGAGATTTCTCTTTTCATACAGCTCTAAGTCTCATTCCATATGGCAAAAAGTGACAGGCCACAAAGGTCTTACACTCATGATGAGTTTAATCCTCCTGAAATCAAGGAGGGTTTTGCTTGGAGCTTCAATTGGGGCTGGTATTTCACCTTTGGTGTTTTCGAAAGAGGTTGGCTGCTTTACAGTTTAATGTGACTTATTCATCTCTTCCTTTTAAGTTTATCCTCTGATAAGCTGGGTGAGTCGTGTGTGGGACCTTCCTTAAAAGAGAGAACAAAGTGTGGATTAGAGAAGTTGAAAGAGCCAGACAAGCAAGGGTGTTTACTAATGTTCTCTATTATTAAGTTTATTCTTTCATGTGGCATTCTTACAAAAGGTAAAAATGTACAAATGGCTGACAAGGAGAATAATCAGAAGGATGAATGGGTATGAGATGGATTATTGTGCTGTTAAAAAGGAAAAAAAGGAATAAGAGGAATTTAGGAAGAAATATTAAAATCGTATGCCATGGAGGTGGAGCTGAAAAGCCTGGACACAATAACAATTTCTGTGCTGCTCTTTGCTCCAGCCATGCAGGCTCACACAGAGCTTTGCGAGCAAAGAGCAGAAGGTTTTTGCTGGAACTGAGTAGCTGGTATGAAATGCAGAGCCCACGCGTTCATTCTCATGCAGATGCACAATTCCCTCAGCTTTGGGATCTTGCACAATTCCCTCGGGTAATGTCCCAGGCTGTGAGATCCAGGCTCCTTATCTGGGCCCTTCTCTGCTCTTTGTCCACGTGTGCACAGCCAGCATCAAACCTGAAACAAAGAAATGCTCTGCTCAGTGAGTTTCTATCAGAAAATCATCCCTGTGCAAAGCAGCATTTCTAATTGTCTGTGCCTTGGCAGGTACAGTAACTGTGTTTGTACATTCAATAGCAAGGGCCAGAATCCTGGATTCTCCTCGTTAGCCCCTGACAGTGACCTGCTCCCAGGAACTGCACTGGGGTCACTTTGACCTGTATTTTATGAGGAAAGCAGGAAAACAGGGCTGTGAAACTGGCAATGTGTAGGATGGGTGCTTGCATTGAAGGTGTGATATTGAAGGTGTGGTTGTGTATTAAAGGTGTGATTGGCTGCTCTGTGATCCAGCCCTGCCTGGTCCCCACCCTGCACCTGTGAGCTGCACTGAGAGTCCCTGTGCACAGCAGCCCTGGGGCTCTCAGGGCTTGGGCTCAGGCAGAACCAGAACCCATTCTCAGAACACATCTCAGGGCTTGGGCTCAGGCAGAACCAGAACCCATCCTCAGAACCCATCTCAGGGCTTTGAGCTCAGGCAGAACCAGAACCCATTCTCAGAACCCATCTCAGGGCTTTGGGCTCAGGCAGAACCAGAACCCATTCTCAGAACCCATCTCAGGGCTTTGGGCTCAGGCAGAACCAGAACCCATCCTCAGAACCCATCTCAGGGCTTTGGGCTCAGGCAGAACCAGAACCCATCCTCAGAACCCATCTCAGGTGAGGGCTCAGACAGAACCAGAACCCATCCTCAGAACCCATCTCAGGTGAGGGCTCAGGCAGAACCAGAACCCATTTCTTCCCTCCCTCAGGTAAGTGCTGCCCCTGCCCCACCCAACCACGCCCAGGGAGTTCTCTGACATTTCTTTCTGGCTGCAGAACAGTCAGATCAGAGTTTTCTTCTCTAAATATAGATCTGAGAATCACACCTAGTGGGCATTGCTGGGTTTTAACAAGTACATCACAAAGTCTTTTTAAAAAAAGTTTTACCCTGTTCTTTTTCCAGATAATGTGGATTATCTATGATTTCTTGTTCCTTCTCCCTGTTGCTTAGTGCCCTTTAGCAGTTGTTGATGTATCATTGGATATCTCAGGTAGATCATGGTGCAGCCACAAGAGTTGGAAGTTCAGATTTCCATCACATTATTTTTACACACGTGTCATACCAACCTCTACAGAGCTTCAAATGCAGTTTGGCACATTTGCTCTCATGGAATTATGGAATTTCTTATCCTGCTGCCAACAAGCTGTGTACTATTACTTGAAAATCCACTTCAGATAGCCGTTAATTATGCCTAGTTAGTGTCAAAATAGTTAATTTCTTTTCTTCTTCTTCTTCTTTTTTTTTTAATTTTTGGACTTAATAGCATGCTATCATCTGGCAAACTAATCTTTGCTTTAATGAACAGTACCAACACATTAAAATGATGTGAAAATTATTACTTTAACTTCACAGAAAAAAATACCATTAGTATAAGAAGCACATTAAATTCCTCAAGGATACCTCAAGTGCATGGATTTTGATGTTGATTAGAAGCCCTTCTGCAGAAATTGTTATTTTAGGACATTAGCAACCCTTTTTTCCCAATTTGCAATAAATTAGCACTCTCTGTCACAGACTGATATATATGTTGTGTACAGATAGGATCTTAATGCGTATAAGAACATCTCAGAGGGTATAGCTAATTAGTTAAAATACAAATAATCACAGTTTTTGGTTTGGGCTGGAGGTCTAGCAGGGAATTAACATAGCATACCTGCATCTAAACAGATTTATGTGGAATAGTGCCAGTACATGGACAGATGCTTTTTTAATTGTACTGTCACTATTTTCTGTTTTTCCACTGAGACTTCACCTGCCTGTTGCAAAAGCTTTTGTGCAGTTGTGGATGTTGAACTGGTCACTGCATCACTGAAAACCTTTCAGGGGCATCATGCTACTCATTTGCTGCCATAAGTGTTATAAAAGGAGCCAGATTTGGCTGCACTGCAGGATTATTTCAGGCTCAGTGACACAGAGCAGCTGTGGATCTGGCACAGATCAAAATAACGTGAAGCATGCAGCTCTGTGGAGAAATTCAAACACTGTAGGGCTGTGGGATCTCGTGGCTTTGGCTTCACACTGCAGTTACATGGAGAGGTGCTGGCAAATCTCTCGTGCCGTGTTCCACCCTGCTTCCTGATCCAATTCATTGTGCTTGGGCTGAACGGTACCAGGAGAGCTCTGTCTGACCCCTTGCTCATCCTCTGCTCTCTGCAGAGAGATATGATCTGTTGATATATCAATATCCCTTGATATTCTCTCTGGGAATCCTCTCTGAGTGTCTGCAGCCTCAGAGGTGCAGCTCTGTCCTGTTAGCAGCCACCCTCATTGTCTTGGTTAATATCCCTGTGATTGGGGATCTCATTTCCTTCAGTGTAAGAATTGTCCTGGACCTGGAGCCATGGGATAGAATCCCCCCCATGTGATCCTGGGCTCTGGGTTTCTTTCTGGGGCTGACTGAGGTGCCCCAGCTCCCTGAGGAGTAATTCAGGATCTCGTGGCTCACCCCAGCACCGTGCAGAACTTGTGTCACCCTTGGCCATCAGCCACTGGCATTGCTCTGCCTCCCCTGGCACTGTCCTGGGACAGCAGAATGGATATTTATATTCGATTTATATTATATATTAACATGTTTATATTCTTCAACACTCTCTTCTTTACATTTTTCCCTAGTTATCTTAGGCTTTCTTTAACCTGCATTTCTCATAGATCCTTTCCAGTTTTTGAAATGACTTTATCTCTTGTCTCTGGAGGAATCTGACCTACAGTGTAATTCAATATATTGCTTCAAAGCACCCAGAATGCTGTGCCCCTACATCCCAAGCCTTAATCTTAATTTCTGAAAGTGTGTGAAATGAAGCCTGCATAGAGATAGATTTGTCACAGAGACTTGAATTCCATTTTGGGTTTTTACCTTTCTGCCAGTCCATGTTTTCACACACTGAGTTATTCTTGTTTATTTTCAGACCTTCTTTATCTGAGGGGAAAAAAATTAAAAAGGTCTGTTTTGAATTCTCTGTCTGCCATATCTAGCATAAATTTTTATACCAATAACACCAGCAGATTGCCAGATGTGCTTTGAACTCCTCTGCTTTGGAGATAAGATTGATATTAATCCCATCTTTCTCAGCAGTCTCCTGAAGTATTTACCTGCCTGGAATGACCATATTTATTTATTTTTGGATTCTAAATTCTTTTCTTTTTAATATCCCTTTGATATGCTTTTCATTTCAAGCTGCTTGGATGACTCATTACTAGTCTCAGGTAGAGAATGTATTTTCTGTGCCAGCCATGGAATAACAACTTTAGATGGATTCTTTTCCATGGATGATTTTTATGATTATTATTTTTAATCTTAGAAATGTCTCTTTTCATGATATGCTACTGGGTACTAGCAATAGATCTGGCTGTAGTTTATACTGAAACTCTTTTCTGACCATTTAAAGGAGCATTAAAGTGGGAGTAAATTATTTGTTGCTTTTTCCTGATCCTCTTAAACTGCCAACACAGTGAGAAAGGGATTTTGTATAAAAGACAGCTTTATTCTAAAAAACTCTGAAGAAGCAATAGAGAGTTCAGCCCCCAATGGATAAAGGTGAGAAATTTGGCTGTGTATTCCTAAATCAGTTTTTTTTGTGCTAGAAGACCTCATTTGGCAGGGAATTGTTTGAGTCCTATTTTGCCCAAGTTAATGTAGAAGAGGCCAGTTCAGAAAGGGGATCCTTACCCCAGCAATTTGCTGCTTTTCTCATACAAATTACAGAGCTCAAAATGCCAAGGTAGCCAGGCTTACAGTGAATTAAACTGGACTTCAGAGGTTTAAGAGATGGACAAAACGCTGAAAATAATAGAAGATAGTAATTAAACTGATTAAACAATGATCAAAACCAAATTAAATGCTTATAAAGTTGAATCAAATGTATGAGAAAATATGAGGTATTAAGCGTCAGGAAACTTTCCATCCATTTCTCTCCACTGGGAGATACAAAATGGAGTTTCCTGGCTGTTTCCAATGTAACTGCATTTTAGGAATACACCTGGGAGCCCACCAGATTGAGGGGGGCTCCAAATAATTTTGAAACCAAAATGAAACGTTCTTCAAAACAAGGTAAGACTGCAAGCAAGTCTTAGAATTTTCTTTCCCTAAGGCCAGAGCTGGAGGACAGTTGAAATTATACTTGAAATGGGGTTTGGTTTTTTCCTTTATGATGCATACCAATTACTCCCACAGTAAATAGCTCTGCTTTCCTGTTTTCAGAAGACATTACTCAGATTATGGGTAAAGGCACAGCTCTATGGCCAGACATCCATTACAAAGGAACAATTCCTTCCTTGGCTCTGCCTCCTGCAGGGCTCAGAGTGCCACACTGGGACTTTGGGCTTGGAGATGTCCCCCAGAAAAATCTCCTGTTCAAAAACTTCTCCTGGATTCCTCAGGATTTCCACCTGAGTTTTCGTCATGGAAACTTCATTTCTCACCAAGGAACTCAGAAATTATTTCTCACCTGCTGTGTTCAGACTGGGACTCTCACACTTACCATCCTGTGGAGTGAAAGGCCAGTCTTTTCCTGTGAGTGGAGTCAGGAGAATTGGAAACAAGTGGGGAAAAGAAAAGAAAATCCAGTTACAGAGAGAATGAATCTCCACAATTGAATTTAAAAACAGTACACAGACCTGATGTTAAAATGCAAATAACACAAATCCTTTATGGCTCCAAAAATCTGCTCTCAAAACAGCTGCTAGACTTCGAAGCATTCATTGATGAAGGGAATTGGGATTTATGACTCCTAAAGAATCAACTGCCTTTTGTCTTTCAGTTTGTACATGACAGGAACAAGAACCAGTACAGAGACAAGTAACAGTTTGCTTTCTGGTTTTAATTAAGTTTGGCAAAATAAGGTCAGAAGAGGAATATTTGAAGTTGCCTTGGGGATTTTTCAGACTTTTTCAGTCAAACTAATGCTAAAAATGTAAATTAAAAAACAAGATACATTTGGTCCATCATTGTCATGGCTGTGATTACTTTAGAATCAGCCTTGTACTCTATAAAAGAAATGTGAAAAATTTCTGTTGGCGTGTTTGTAAAATGGATTGACCCTGTGTTTACTCAGTAAAATAATTTGATGTAATTGTGATCCACAGCTGGTTTTTAGCATTTGCAGAAGCCAAGAGTCGAAGGGGAAAAAAAGAGCAAGCAAATGTTGGATGTGTTGGAAGTGTTAGAGGCATTAAGGATATTAAATATTTATAGCAAATAATTGGTTTTGCATTTTGGTCTCCAAATTAGTGTAGCTCTTGTGTACTGGGGCCGTGCTTTATTTGTTCTGAACTGTGAGAGTCCAGAATCTTTCTGCACTGCTTGACACAGACACCTCAGAGGCCATGGGCTGCTCATCCTGCCAGGCTCCTGCAGAGAGCAGCCTCAGAGGTGTGAGAGTTTGTGTGGAGAGTTCAAAAGGAGAAATCCAGTGAATAGCTCAGGATTACAGAGCACTGGCCATTTCTGTGCCATTTCTGTGCCATTTCTGTGCCACTTCTGTGCCATTTCTGTGCCATTTCTGTGCCATTTCTGTGCCAGTTCTGTGCTAGTAGAGAGTTCAAAAGCAGAAATCCAGTGAATAGTTCAGGATTACAGATCATTGCCCACTTCTGTGCCAGCAGAGAGTTCAAAAGCAGAAATCCAGTGAATAGTTCAGGAGCACAGAGCATTGCCCACTTCTGTGCCAGTTGAGTCTTTCAGCTTTACCATGTATTCTTCAGTATATTTTTATCTTTCCTCATGACATGGGTTTGTTTCATAGATAGATTATATTAATCAAAGCTCATTTTAATTAGTATATCCAGCGCTTTTATTCTTAACATTTCAACCTTTTCCCCCCTCAGACCATTTACCAAATACACCTGTCAAAAATACTTCTTGTCTGCAACAAACACTATTTGAAGTCCTGCTCCAAAGGTGAGAAGAACAATCTCTTTGCCCCCAGCCAGGACGGCTCCATGGCTGAGCAGAGGTGAGGGGGTCACTGTGAGCTGATGGTTTTGGGGCAGATGATGGATGTCACTAATTGGAGCCTGTGCTTTGAGGCTGACTGGTCATGGAAGCTGAATTCCCACCCTGCCCTTACCCAGGAGCCATCCCAGCTGGGCTGGGAGCAGCTGTTCCCTCACCCAGGGACAGCCTCTGCTGAGATCTCAGAGCTGTTCCTATTACCTGTCATTAAATGGGGTCGTCAGTGTCCGTGACCCTCCCTACAACCTCTGCATTAAATCTGCTGTACAGAAAACAAAAGCCCTGATTAGTGAGGCCTGGAGATGTTTGTCAGAGCTACAGGTGCCTTTCCTGACAGGAGACTGAGTATGAAAACAAATCTCTGTAAAATAAGGAGCTTCTGTTTATCCTGAAAGGTGGAGGGAGGATTAAGGATAATTGAAGATGGGAGAACAGAATTGCTAGATCTGAAATATTAACACATTGTCTTTCTGTCCATCAGAAAATCGACTTTCATTGCTCTTTTTCCTCACTGATTTGCCTTGGGGGAAGTTCATATTTTTGAGATCATGAACTTCTTTTTTGCCTTGGCAAGCAGCTTGTAGAAATACAATTTTCCTTCTTTATCCACAGCACAATGCTGAGTGTTTAGTATCATGCTTTTCCTCACTGTATTGCTTGTGGAGCATTGGGTTTGTTGCCCAACATACATCCAGGATTCTGGTAAGGCCCTTCCTTCCTTCCTTCATCCCACACCCAGCTCTGCATCTTCTCTGTCCTGTGCATTTCCCCAGATCCTTCCTTTTCTGCTCTGTTTAAAAACTCTTTGCTGACTTGTGATCACTTCCTGATTACTTAGGTTAAAATGTGCATCTGGTTGCATAGCTACCTACACATGCAAACAGTTAGGTTTTTAACTGACAAATGCATAGATTTAACTTTTTGAAAAGTCAGGCACAAAATTAAAAGGTTTGATGCTTTGGGTGTAATGCAGCTGGGAATAATATTCCTTCCCTGTTTGCAAGTACATAGAAAAGTCTGCTTCTTGGTATTGATCCAATAAAATACATTTTATTGCACTGTAATTGCAGATGGAGAGACAGAGTGGAACCCTCATAACAGAGACAATTATATTTGGAAGAAAAATACCTTTAGGACTGAAAACCACAGAATATGGCTCAGATAGTGTGATAATGATCTTTGTAGAAAACTCTGAACAGATCAGACTGGAACTCACTGAACAACTCAGGATGCTGATGATGGTTAGCCCTTGGCTATTTGTCTAAAGCAAACTTGGAATTGGGATTTGTTTGGTAACCACAGCAGTTCAAGCAATTCATCCAATCAAGCACTGCAAGTCTTCATCCACCACCAGATTTTATTTCTTGCTTGGATCATTCTGCCTTATGTGACTTCTGCAAAAATTTTCATGAAACCTCTAGATTTCTGTTCAAGAATGGCTGTTGGTCTGTGAGCAGGTCCACAGGCAGGAGAGGAGAGCTCACTGAAACAGCAGCAGCAGAGAATCCTGTGCAATCTCCCTTGAACAGATTCTGTGCCTCAGTTAAATCCATTCTGTGCCTCAGTTAAATCCAATTCAAAACTTTAAAAAAGTTGAATTAACTTGGCCACAAGTGTTGTACCAGCCTTCTGCAAAGATCTGAAACCTTGCCAGGATTTATACCTGGAATGGGCTTATTATAATAACTTAAATTAAGACAAGATAATGTCTTGTACTCTTAGATGGCACAGAGGAAAAAAGGGGCTGATCTTGTACCAAAGGAATTAAAATAGAATGTCTGTTACATTAGTTAAGTGCACAGCCTGAGCCCATGTGAGATGCCTCAGTGCATCTGAGACCTTGAGAGATGAGGTAGGAGCAGGCTCAGGGGTCCCTCAGCCGCTCTGTCTGCAGCCCTTTGCTCCCAGCAAAGGCAGGATATGGCACCATTTAATCAGTCTGCTTTCTGCTATGCATATTCCCCAGTATTTATAATTCTTTTGATTAGATTTACAGCCAGAAATGCTCATTGAAATAGCAGGTAATTATACACATTTTCATATTTTCCTCTTGCTCTGCTGATCTGCTCCTGAATTCAGCCATGACCCTGGATTATCCTGAGGGTGAACATGTGCAGAATGTGGCCTGGCTGCTGAAGGTGTCCCCAGACTCCTCCTGCTCCCTGGCAGCTGAAAGACAAGGGATTTGTTCAGGGTCAGAGGGCAGCGTGTCCCTGCAGGGCACAGGCACAGGGGGAGGTTGTGCTCCTGCTTTGGGAGATTCCTGGTTCCCCTGAGCTCCTGACAGCCTGCAGAGAATGCACTGGCAGCACTGCAACCCAGGGCTAGGGAGGAAATGTCCAGGGTCCATGGCTGGTGGCACCCTGAGAGCCCAGAGGCCACACCTGGAGGTGACAGAGGTGACCCCTGTGGGAGCACAGCTGGGCTGCTCCTCCCAGCAGGGTACAGGGCTTCCATTCCTGTTTCCCTTCCTGGCACCCCAAACACATTTCTGTCAGCAGCCTCAGTCCTGGTGGTGTTTGCAAACCTTCCTGTGTGACACCGCACTGCTTCCTCCCCTCATCCTCAGTGTGGGGCCCTGTGGAAGCTTCATTTTATGTGGAAATGGACCTTGAACACAGGTGAAATATTTTTGATGCCATTTTTAACCCTTTTGAGTTCTCAGTTTGTCAGGAACTGTAAATTCCCGTCCGTTCTGGCTGAGGTGCGCTCCAGTTCCCGAGGTTTGGGTGCTGCCTCACAACAGTTTCACAGGTACCATTTAGCCTTTCTTTTATCTCTCATCTGATCTCTCATTAGCTCCTGGGGGAATTGGTTTTATCGTGTTTCCAAGCCTCCACTTTCACACATCTAAAGCATCCCTTTTTCCTGTTCTGAAAGCCCAGCACCTGGTTCTGCTCATGCTGAGCAAAATGAGATGATGGAGGCGAGGGCACACCAATTTAGAGCTGAGAAGAGATCAGCTCCTGTTTCCAGGAACACGCGGTACTGCCGCAGGATGATGCCGTGATTACCTTGTGTTTGAAAGGGCTGCAAACTCTTCCAACAACTTCCTCGTGTTTGCCTCGAACTGAATGACTCCGCTTTCATTTAGATGTAAATGAAGAGTACATAATGTTTAAATGTTTAACAGACACACGGAGCAGAATCGCTCACGTGCTGCCTTCTGTCATGGTTTTTATTCACTTACGCCACATCTACAATCTTTAATCAACTCCAGATGATTTTCTCCCTCCCTCCCCTATCCATGTAGAAGGTCTGTAGGAAAACTTCCCAAGAGCTTTGCCAGCTTGGCTTCTGCAGGATGCTGCTGTTCCCTAAATCCTGCTGCAAAGCAGCTTTGGTGATTGCAGAGCAGAACTAATGCCTTCTGATACTTTCTTTTCAATGAGCAGCAAAATCCGGGCAAGTGGCAGGGTTTGCTCCTGCAGAATTCGGGTCCTGGCAGGATCTCTCAGGAGCTCCTGGCCCCTTCTCACTGCAGTGAACTGTGGGTTTGAACACAGGGACTACAGGGAGTCCCTTGAACTTAAAGATTGCAGGGTTCCACGGAGACTGTTGTGGTGTTTGGAGCTCAGAACAAGCTCCTTATCTGCATC
The DNA here is from genome assembly GCA_013398615.1 of Brachypodius melanocephalos. NCBI lineage: Eukaryota > Metazoa > Chordata > Aves > Passeriformes > Pycnonotidae > Brachypodius > Brachypodius melanocephalos. The sequence goes on along the minus strand of VZSR01003800.1, from coordinate 7,987,401 downwards.
TTCAAAGCCTCCAGCACCTTCTGCTTTCTGCAGAGAAATTCTCAGGAGTTCACTCTACTTGAACGGTCTTTCCTACCGATAATTTAGGCTTTATTCCAGGCATTCCCTTGGTTTCACTATGAAGTTTGATCTACTTCATGTCTATATGGTCTCCAGACTGCTCTTTTGTAATTAGAAAACATTATTTTTCAAAAAGGCACAAAAATAGGACCAGGCCAATGCTTCTGCTGCACACACCTGTAGTACAGCACTGCTCTTCTCCCAGTGCTGCCTCTGAGGGTGTCCAGGTGTGTGAGCAGTAACTGCACACCTGCTCAGCCCTCCTTCAGCAGGGGCAGTTCTGGTATGATTTGATTTCCTATGAAACAGTAACAATACTGGGATTGCAGAACAAGGGCTTCTCGACTGTCTGAGTTGTTGCAGGTTCTAGTTACAGGATCTTGCTGCAGGTTTTTAATTCATCTGCCCCCCCGAATTTCCAGGCCTTTATCAGCCTTTACCAGTTTGGAGTTTTCCTTATTACATACATCTGCTCAAAGTAACAAGTGTAGAAATTATTTTTAGTGCCATAACATTTAAAATAGATATTCTGAACCCTGCTGAAAGTCACATTATCTTTACTTCTCTGACTTGCAGGGGATCAATAGCCTGGGAACCTGTGAGTAGTATGGACAATTCATTCTCCACACTGTCCCAGAGCTATGGACTCAATCCTGTACGTGGCAAGTTTGTCAGATTAACAGATTCTTCAGTTTTGTTCTGGCTGCTGCTGGGGTAAGTAAACAAAGATGGAAAATCCACCCACCTCACCAGGAGCTGGCTCCAGCCTGGGACAGGCTGCAGCCACAGAGGCAGGTGATGATGGCTTTTACAGCGAAGGCTGTAAACCAGGTGTGGTTATGCACAGGATTTCCTGGGGTAAGCCCCAGGTTTCTGTTTTTACCTGTCCTGCTGGGTTCATGCCCAGAGGAGCTGGATTCACATCAGCAGTGTCTGGCTGACCCCTGCTCCAAACTCTGTGCTGAACACGAGAATACAGCAGAGCCCTGAGCACCAGGTGACAGCAGAGGTTCCCCAAGTCCCCTCACACCCTGCATGTGAGCAAAAGGATTATTGAATTTAACCTGCAGAGCAACTACGTGATAAATAATTCCAATCCTTTAGTTAGTCACTGTAGAGAAGCTCCATAAATAATTACTGATTTACTGACAGCAATTTAGTTGGCCTAAGAACCCAAGATTAATAACACACTTTGCTTGTTCCCTGGAATAATAGCTTAGGTGCCATTTCTAAACATTATATATCTTTATCTTGGACTCTGATAACTGTCAGCTAATCCTGTCCAAAGGAGCTATGAAAGTGCAGCTAAAATGGAGATTTCTTTCATCTCAATAAATCTCTTTCCCTTAGTGCCTATTTTTCGCCATAGTCGGGTTTCTAGTGAGGCGATCATAATTTATTAGTTTAATCTGGGAAATTAGTTGCTGTAGGTTTTGGTTATATAGATCAATGGACAATAAAACCCATTTTGACTTGAGTGAGATTTCTTTTCCTTTTCCAGGGATGCAAAGAGAATACTGAAATATTTTAGACCATTATTGTTTCAGAGACTAAAATTCAAATGCTAAAGAAATATTGCACTGAAATCTCTGCTAAGGGGGAAGTGTGTTGCTGTTAAGCAATAGCTGTCTGTAACTGTGTAAAGACATCACACATTAAAAGTTTAAATAAGTAACAACTGCTAGAAGTGCCCCCTCCTGCAATATTATTAAAAATTGTCTGTTAAAGAAAGAAAAAAAGAATAATTTTTGAAAGTTTCCAGGTGATTTAGGGATCTAAGTCGTATCATTGGTGACATGCACTGAGGCCACACAGTTGTGTCATCAAAAACATTTGTTGAAAGTAATTGAGCCATAGCTGCTATTTGAACTTTTTTCTAGGCCTTATTTACCTTTGAGGATGTTTTAATGTCTGTGCCACCCTGATTTAGACCTTAAGAGCTGTTCAATGCCCTTCCAGCTGCCCAGTCTCTTATGAAAGCAGGATTTAGCTGTTCAAATCCTCCAGACCTCGTAGTGCTTAGTGCAATGGCTTGAGAAAAATTGAAGCTGGCTACTTAAACACAGAGCTTAAGAACTCAGCAGCATGTTACAAAAAATGCCTCCAGAGGTTAGGCCTGAATTCAGGCTGAGCAAAAACCACCCAAGTGCTCACGGTGTTCATTGAAGAGGATCCAATTAGTGCAGAGAGAAAATGATCGAGTGCCTTTATCCTTGTGCAGACGGAGAAGGATTCTCTGCTCTGGTGCTGCCCTGGAATGGGGAGGACCTGCTGTAGGAACGCATTTCCACACCCCAACAGATGTTTCCACATAGGGAAAGGTTTAAGACTCACCCCCAAACCTTTTAAGGGAACAGCACCAGAAGTTTCTTTGCTCTCCTGGCAGTAATTGGTTCAGTGCCAAGACAGACCCACTGATGGTCTCTTTAGCTGTTCCTCAGAAATGCAGCTATTCTCTGTTGGGCTGTTTGCCAAAAAACCCACCCAAATTGTCCAATACTTAAGGGACACCACGAGGCTTCTCAGTGCAAACAGCTTCGTTCGTTTGTTTTTGTATTATTTTCTTCCTTTATTAAAACCTTTTTGCTTTTTCAGGACACACTCGACCGTGCCATCTCGCAAAGTTATTGAAACCATTTCCTGTGAGGGGCTGGACACCCTCAGAGCTATTGAACCCTCACAGAGCTGACTCCACCTGGCTCTTGGAGAAATTCAATGACCTGCAGGAAAGATTCCCACGCCAGAAAGGGAATGCTGTGCCTGTGCAGTGACAGCTCCTGTGCCCTGAGTGTCCCTGCCCCAGCTGCCACTGTCACCGTCCCTGTCTCAAAGGCACAGTCCCCTCATGGCCAGCACGGAGCAGCTCTCAGTGCCCAGAGCAGCCCAGGGTGGGTCCTGTGCCCCCCCAGGAGCCCTTCTTGGGGCAGCTGCAGGAGCCAAGGCCAGCCCAGCCACACCCCGTGATGCTGCTGCTCCTGGCTGCTCCTGCCTGCCTGGGGAAGGCTCTGAGCCAAACCAGCTCTCTGCCCCCATAACAGAGAGATTCCAGATTGTTCCTTTAACATTTGGCTGGGTGCAGAGCTCTGCTTTTCCTCTGAAAGGTTTTGTAGGATTGGCAGGGCACCTTCCCTTGGCTGTTCTAAGTCTAGGCTGCATCTCGGTACCCTTGTGTTTGCAGGGTCACATCGAGGATTTACTTCTTTTCCAATTTCCTTGATTTAAAACATGAGATGAAAATCAGGGACTTGTTTAATGGGTTGAAAAATCTCCATTGCTACTCTGATCTGGGACTGCTGTGCACCTTGTATTGTTTTGGCCAAGTTAGGGCATTTTCCCTGAAACAAAACTTTCTTCATCACAGAATGCACTATGAGGGAGAGGCTGCACTTCAGAGACATTTACCTGGCTACAAAATGTTGGTTTTTTCACCTCACTGTTTCCATTTTTCCTGGAAATGTCCCTTATGCATTCATTAGAGATGATGGATCAGTGTGGCACTGATTTGGAATAAGATTCACACCAGGAGCTGTGAAAAGACAATATTGAGATAGAGAATGGAATTCTTTTCATGTATGGGATAGAAATACTCTGAAGACACAGTATCTGTTTTTGATTTCCACAAATAGTTTTCTTCCTCTTACATTTCCATTCTGAAATACATTTCTGTAGAAAGACCTTGTATTTTTTCTTTTTTGAAATGAAATGGCATCTGCTGTAAACTGCTGTCTTAAGCAGTAATGACTTGCTCAGGACTCCTTGCTGGTAGCTAGTGATCCACAAATATATCTGAGATGAGCAATTTGAACAGAAAGTAGCACATCATTTCTTGAACTCAGCAGCAAACTTTGATTGAAGAGGGTCTGTATCTGTGCTTGTTCCTCAAGAACCCTTGAGTGTTTGACCTAAACACAGAAAGGTGCCATGAAGGTGTGGGGGTGATTTATTCCAATATTGCTTTCTTTTACCAGGAGCCGAGTCTGATGCACAAATTTCTAGTTCATCATGAGTTCTATCAAATGAGAAAAGACCCAACAAGTGACTGAATACTTTCTAGCTGGCACTATGTATAACATATTGCAATATTCCATTGTGTAAATCTTCAATATTCTTGCAGTTACTCACTGTCACTTGACTCATACAACTGAAAATTACGTGGGAATGGCAAACTGTGAGCACTTGTGACAAGATTTCAGCAGACAGTCTGAGAACCAGCCGTTACTCTGAAAGAGTTATTAAATGTCCATGTCTCAGTCAGTTCCAGAATAAGATCTGACACAAACCCTACTGAAATGCTTGGAAGTCTTCCAACAAATTGACTCAATTAGGCTTCAAGTTGGAGGGTTTATCTACTAAAATGGGATGGCATGCAGTTGTTTACATTATTTGTAGCATACTATTAATTATAATACTTTTATCTTTGAATAATGCCAATGATGATATTTATGCAAAGTGTCTGTAGCCTTCCTGTAGAGAAATCCTTCAACCCTGAAACTTCCTGTCCTGTAAACAGTCAGTACCAAATAATGACAGCCTGGTGGCAACTTGTGTTTTTCTGCTTCGCCATCCTCTGTTTAACTGGAAGATGAGTGAGACAAGAAAATTAAAAGCAATGAAAATGTGAGGTAGCCAAAACAGCTGCGATTTTCAGATCATAAATGTTAAGTTATGGTAATGATCTATATCTATGTTATGTTAATGATCTATATCTATGTGCATACAGAAATCCCTACAGAGTGGCAGGCTTGCATCTCGCTTGATTTTGACTTATAGCTGGGAAACAGAAGTTCAGCTGGAATAGACAACTGAGGTTACATTAACTCAATAAAAAATGTGGGGCCTAACTCAAAAAAATCCAGCATCTTTTAACAGAAGTCAAGAGATTTTTTCTCATTTGTCTGGCCAGCTTCTATCAAGTTCATTACTCTTTCTTGATTAAATCTTTTCTAATGATTTCTGCCTGAATGAGAAGCAGAGAAATGGTAGTCACCAATCACTCCTTAGACAGACTCTGACAGCAATGACTCATTTCTGTTCAGCTGGATGTAAGCCTTTAATTCTTCTTAACGCTAAGGAAAAGGGTTCCAGCAGCAACAGATATCCTAAGGGTGTAAATTCTGAGGGAAACTTCTACTGTGTTGTAGCTGGCAGTAATTAGAAGGTTGGAAAAATTGTTGCAATTTTATCAGGAATACATATAATAGTGAAAAAGGGAGCCAGTGTAATAATGCTGAACACTTCAGTTGTTACAGCCCATTTGTCTCACAGAATTTCTTTGTCTAGTGGAGAACAAAAGGCAACTTTTGCCTCTGATATTTTTCCATAATTGGAGTCCCTGAACAGTTTGGTCTCACCTGAAAATGAGAGATGGGCACATTTTGGGCTGAGCAGAGTGACTTACAGGAAGAGCAATAGGTACATCATTTGTGATGAATCAAACTCCCAGCCAAAGTTCCAGGCAAGTTTCCATTTTCTCCAGAGGGTTCTGTTCTATTCTATTCTATTCTATTCTATTCTATTCTATTCTATTCTATTCTATTCTATTCTATTCTATTCTATTCTATTCTATTCTATTCTATTCTATTCTATTCTATTCTATTCTATTCTGTTGCAGCCGGTGCTGGCCTGGTGCTGGTGCCTGTCCCTGCCCCTTGCTCATCCCTGTAGGGTCAGGTGCTGCTGCCCCTCTCTGGGGCTGGGTTTGGGTTCTGTGGGGCTGTTCCAGCATCCCAGGGCTTGGAGGGTTCCTCCTGCTCCAGGCAGGGGCAGGGGAAGGGAAGCAGCTCCTCAGCTCCTTGGGTGAGCCTGTGCTCCCAGAAAATGAAACATGCTGGCCTTCCAGACAGAAGGGAGGGAAATTATTCCTTTATTCCCAGCCACCTTTCATTTCTTCTTTTTTTCTTTTATCTCCTTTTCCTCATGAGGCTGATTGTAAATGTTGCCTTTTCTGACAGAGAGCTGGGCTGCTTTGGATGAGATAACAAACACGTGCTCTTTCTGCCACTCTCCTTATAAAATAACTTCTCATTCTGTTTGCTTTTCTGCCCATTCTTATCTGGAATTTGGATCATAAACCAGGACTATCTTTTTCTGGGAACACTAAATAATATAATGTCTGGTAAATTGTGAGGATTTTTTTCTGAATTTTATGATGTTTCAAAATAGATTTGATAGCTATTTATACCCTATAGAAAAGACAGAAACAAAAGCCCTTTATCTTCTTCATTTCTGGCTGCTATTTTGACTTGTTTTAAAGTGTTGTCTTTCCTTTCTTTATTGAAAATTGCCTTTTTCTGATAATAGTGGTGTGGGTCAAGGTCTGATCCAAAGTTTACTGCTGTTCATACCAAAACTTTTGCTGCTATCCAGAGTGTTATTTGTACCTATAATAATAATGAATAGTGTGTAAACACTGTAAATACTGCACACAAAACTGCTCAAGAGAATACTTCCCACAGATTAGGGCAGAGTTTACTGTTCTGTCTTTAAATCTCCTGATGTCTTCAGCTGCTAAAGAGAACTGAATGAAGTTTTGGCTGAGATGCACCAGGGTTTGGTCATCCAGCAGATCCATCAGGACACTCCTGTGGTGTCTGTCACTGGTGCTCGGCTCCTGGAGCCCTGAACTGAATTCCTTCTTGGCTGAGGCCACCGAGAGCCAGAGGACAGCAGGGGATGGGGGTGTGTGGCAGCAGGGGGGTCCAGGCAGGGATAGGAGGGGCTGGCCTGGGCAAACACCAGGTAAGAGCTGCTCTTCTGGGGGCTGGGGGCAGAGGAGCCCTGACACCACCCCAGCAAGGGCCTCTCCATTTCTCTGGAATGCCAATGAAATTATTAATGAGGAAATCCATTTTAAGTGCTGCTTCCAATTTGGGTTTCCATGGAGACTCCTGACCTGCTGTGGGAGCAAGGCAGGCTTGGGAAGCAACCCCTGTCTGGGAATGGGCTGTGATTGATGGAAACTCAGCAAATTACAGCTCTGAGGCAAGCTTTATCCAGATGTTAGGAATTTCAGGATCAGTTGTGTCCTTCTTCAGGCAGATCCTTGAATTGCTGCATCCTTGCAGGTTATGAGGTAGCAGAAAAGCTAATTTGGAGAGCAGTGGCAAAAACATTCCAGCCAAGCCTGCCTCAAGTCAAGGGCGGGCAGCAGGATCTGGCCAAGGCCACCCTGCCACACCACTGCTGGTTTGGGGTGGTGAAGGGTGAAATAACTTCATTAACCTTCATTTGGAGATCTCTTCACCTTCCCCTGCCTGTGCCCATTGCAAGGTGCTGAGAGCAGAAAACTGGGTTCACTTGAGGGGCAAATAATAATAATTATTACTTATTGTTAGAAATTCAAAGCAGCCATTTCTGAATTTGTGCCCTTGTTCTGCCCAGATGGGAGAAATCCTTCTGTGGAAACTGGCATCTCTAGAGCCCCAAAATCACCACCTGCCAAATTCAGAGCATGAAAGTGAAGAAGGCAGCAGGAGGGGGTGCTCAGCCAGCAGCTGCCATTCCAAGCACCAGGGCAGCCCAGAAGGGAGCAGGAGGATCTCAGAACATGAGCCAGAAAGGAAAGGGCAGGTGGGGCCAGGATCAGAGCCCTCAGGAGGGCTGGGGTGGGTTTAGGCGCTGCAGAAATCAGCCAGGACAGCCCCAGCCCTGTAATTTAATTGATGCTGATCCACAACACTTCAGGATCTCCTTCACTGAGTGTCTGGGGAGGATGCTTTCAGAAAAACTCTTGGCCAAGGATGATTTCTGTTCATGAATGTTTACAAATAAACAGCTTAGCCCCGGGCTTTATGGACAGCCCCAAATTTCTGTTTTTCACAGAACCAGGCAGAGCAGTGTCCCCAGCCCATGCTAAAGAACAAAGGGACATTCACGGTATCTCATAGAAGTTGCAAGGTCAGGTAGGAAATGCCTGAGGAGTTAAATGAACTGAGGAGGTTTTTGTGGGAAGGGAAGGGAAGTAATCAGCTTAACAGAATGGAGAGGGGAGCAAGACCTGTGAACATATTTGATAGCCAGGAACGGAGCCCAGCTGCCTTTCACATCCCAGACAAACACACTTGGACTTGCAATTACTTTCATTCTATAAAACTCACCATCTGTAGGGAGAGAAAGCAGAAGGCAGAAGTGGAGGTAACATAACCTCTTCACTATGCCAGTCCCAAAAATTCATCCTGCAAAAGCAGCAGTACCTGTAGACCACGTAGGAGGAAATTGTCTGTATTTTGTAGCATCTGTTCTAGTTTCACTTGAATAGATATTGCCAGATAGGTGGAACAGAGGGGCTGGGGGAATGACTGCACAAGTGACAAATAATGAAATTGTTCTTAAAAGATTGTGGGAGGCACCTAGTGGTAGTGATGCACTTTAAGAGTGTTAATTGCCAAATAGATAACTGGGATTTGAGAGTTTGAAATGGGCTTGTTTTTAGAGGTCATGAACTAAAAATACAATTCAAACTGAAAATGCTACAAAAGTATTAAAACTGTTTGTAGCTAATTGTTGGGTTAGAAATTTGGGTCTCAGATTGCTAAAAAACCAGGATGTTGTCTATTTGTGCAGTGAAAACAAGGGGCCACAGCCCGAAGTTCTTCCTTTCTCACTGGGAAGGTGCAATGTCTCACAAATTACAGCACACAGAAAGAAAGTAGAGTTTAGCTGGTTTGTGCTTCCCAGTGTGCATTTCTTGTGGTGTCATTACTGAGGCTGTTATCTGAAAAAACAGCTCCATTAAATGAAAGGCTCTGATATGGGGAAAGAAGATCATCTCTCTCTCCTTGTTAAATCACTGCACAGCCAGAAGGGACAGTGCTTTTCCTGCAGTTACATCTTCCAGGACCAAACATTTTCCTAATGAGAATGAGTTATTAAAAATTGCTGTGCAGAATGTTTTGTTGTTGGTCATTATGAGTTATGGATGGTGTGAGAGCTCCAGGGGAGGGACAGGGAGGTGTTTCAGGGAGTTTGTAGTGAGCTCTGCAGAGAGATTCCAGGTGGGAACGTGCTCCATGTGGGAACCCTGCTGCAGCTGCAGTGCAAAGCTGCTGCTCTCGGTGCTGGAAGCAAGACCAAAGGCATTGTCCTTGTCCCAGGCTTCCTCAGAGCTGCCCTGGGCAAAGCTCTGCTGCTGTTCCAGCACTGTGGGGACCTGGTGACACCCCTGAGCTCTGCCATCAGCCCATGTGGGGACCTGGTGACATCCCTGAGCTCTGCCATTAGCCCCAGGACAAAGCTGTGACTGCTGGAAGGAGAACAGTCAGTGCCTAATCAGGCCTGATTTTATTCAGTAACAACAGAAACTACCAGGGGTGAGAGAACACTTCAGTTGCCTTTGGTGGAGGTAAAGGAGAGCCAGAGCAGCTCGCTGGGAATCCCCTGGGCAGAGGGAGCATCCCTGGGAGGAGGGGCTGGGCAGAGCCCTGGGACAGCTCACCTGGGGAAGGTGTTGATGTCAGGGTGCCTTTGGTGCTGTAATCATCCCTGACAAGATGAAATACGGCCCCTGAATTCCAAGAACATATGGGATTATTGAGAAGGAAAATCGTGTGAACAAGGGCAATTACAGCAATAACTATCCGTGACACACTGCACCGAGGCAGCCAAGCATAACACAGAGAGAATGAAAATGTTTTAAAGGCAAACATGATGTAAGCCACTGCCAAAATGATCAAATTTATTACTCTGTCACGAATGATAAATGTTAATAACCTGTGTTTCACAAAATGGCAAGAAAGGTTTCTTTTATGTACGCCTTGCTACGTGATTTTAAAGGATGTGAAGGAAAGGTTTATTTAAAGAGGATGAAAGACCTTTCTCATCTAAATCCCAATCTTTAATTTTCAGCATATAATTGCTCTAGTTATTTTCCCACAGCTCACCACACCTACACACCTCTGCAGCACAGAGGAGGCAGCTGGCAGTCTGTAAATCACCCCAGAACCTGCTCCAGCCTTGGGAAGGGGAGGTGCAGGACTGCATCCCTGTGAGGGAGCTGGGCACACTGAGATGGGACCTTCCTGCATTTACATCATTGTCATTTTCAGAAAAAAGTGAAGTTCTCATACAAGAATATTAATTAAAACCCCCTCACTTCTGACCTGCTGTGGACTGGAACCGTCCCTGGAGCCCAAACTTCGGCCACAGCCACTGAGCTGAGCCGGGTTCTGCCCTGGTTGTGCTCAATCCCAAAGTTCTCTTTCTGCTGGGAAGGTCAGTACAGGCAATTCTCTGTTCTTCTCTGGGTATAAAGGGATGAATTCCAGTTCCTCTCTGGGTGTGAAGTTTAGCACAGAAATAATAATGATAATAACACAGAAATATTGCCTGCAGGTTACCTCAGCACCCTGACAGGCAGCAGGAATAAACCTCTGACGTGTAATTGCATCAAAGCACTGATAGGGAACCTTCATTGCTATGCTGTTGTTTACAGCCCATGTCAAAAGAATTACTGTAACAAATACAAAGTCCTTTTAGGAAATTAAGATTTCTTATTTATTTGAGGGGGGAAAACAACAAAATGAAATTATTTTACTACTTACTGGCAAAGTAATCCTTGCTACATTACCTATTTTTAAAACTCACATTTCATTCAATTAAGGTTTCATACTAATGTCAAAATGATGCTGTCCAAAAAAATTGTAATAGCTGCTATATACAAGCCCATAAATAAACTGCAAGATTTTCAAGCTTCAAGAGACTGAGGACAGGAAGAGATTGTTTAAAGATTCATTTGAGCATTTCTTATCCAGTACATTTGCTGCATTCAGTACCAAGAAAAACAAACAAAAGAATGGATATCAATGACAACAGAACACATTTGTACTTTGTGGGGATTTTCACCAGTTTGTCACAGCAGGAGCAGCCCCATCTCCGATGCAATGTGATAAATTCTGTGCTCCAAACCTCGTGGGCCATGAACAAGATAAACCTGCCCCATCCCCAGGCACGTTCAGCAGTTCAGGAGGATCCTGCATCCACAGAGACCTCACAGGATGATCAAAGCTCCCTCAACACAGAACAAACACTTCCTGTCCCATTCAGAAGTACAAAACCAAAACCATTTTCATATTTTTGGTGAGCAATTTTAACACAGATCATACCTGGATGAAAAACTGATTTAGCCCTTAGTACTATTGGCAGAAGCTACTAAATGCTGAGCAGAGTTTAAAACCACAAAAGAGGCTGCAGAGACCTGTTTAAAAGCTGTCTGCAGGAGACAATCCACAGAGTATTTGTGGGCTGGCTGCCTTCACAGTATATCAGTGTGTTACATCTTGGTGGCAGGAATTCAGTGTCTGGGAATGACCAGTGACAGCACAAAGAGAAGTCACAGTGCCAGGCCTTGATTTCTGAAAGCCACGGTGAGTTTGCAAAATGCACTGGCAGAAAGGGGCTGATTGCAGCCCCAGGCCAAGCAGGGGAATCATTTGTGTGGCAAAGTGTCAGCAGACACAGGACAGCAGCAGAGGTGCTGTGGGACACCCACAGCCATTCCTGCCTCTGATGAGAACGTGGCAGCAGGAAGATCTGAACCACTGGCAGCCCACATCCAGGAGATTTACACCTCACAGGTGCTGTTTGTGTGTTTATTGGCCGTGCTGATCCACAGCCACTCTGCCAGTGGAGCAGCTGGAACCTGCTTCTCCCTCAAGTCCTCCTTCCTGGTAAGGTTTAATTTGGATTAAACACCATGCTATGTATTTTGAATCCACTTCACTTTGGTAATTCTGTAAGGTAATAAATGTAAACAGAGAGAGCACAGCAAGTCTGGAATAGTCTCATTACAACATCACAATGGGAAGCATTTCATTTTAGAGCATAAAAATCCATCTTTGCAGAGGTATGGTGCTTTCCCTGGGTTCTGGGGGCTGGAATGATTCAGAGAGCAATAAGCCCTTCTTGCACACTTAGTGTTTGCATCACTGCTGACAAAACCATCCAGTGTATATTTGTGCTGGTCACCTGTACAGGTATTGGCAACAGCCAAGGGCCAGAGTGTGGTACAGTTCCAAAGGCAGGCAAGGAGGGCTATTTACCCCACAAAACAATATGGCAATTCCCAATTCATTAAGCAGTGATTAAAAACCCCAGTTTTCTACTGTTGTTAACAGTGAGGAAAAGCTGGTGGACACGGTGTCAGAGGTCCTGAAAGCATGGCTTGATTTTCTCTGAGGAGCTGCTCTTGCTGTCAGACTGCTGATAAATCAATGCGGTTCCCTGAGTTGGTGCTTTTATCCCAGGTGTGCAGCTTTGTGGGAGCTGTGCCTGGCCTGTTCCCAGTCATCTGGAAAATAAAATAGTATAGAAAATCGATTTATTTATTTCACCAAGCCACTCTTGCCTGGATGAAATAAAAGCTTGAAAGCATCTATTTACATTACAGTGCTGTCACAGGGTCTCGAGACCCCGTGCCATAAAGGATTTCTAACCAGTTATTGCCGGGATCTGAGGTGATTGGCAACGATCACTTAATAATACCTATCACTTCAGATGTCTGCTTCCTTATAAAAACAAATGCCTTCTGTCTCAAGACAATCTAAGGAGAGCTAGAAAAGGATATTCACGTGTTGGCTGAGAGTAAGAATGCCCTACCAATGCCAAAATGCTCCTGGAATGCAGAATCCATTGCAATTGGTGGAACAGCCTTATTGAACCATATCCAGGGTTCATAAAGCTCTGTTTGCTTTTATTTGATGGTTTCCCAGAAAGCAGAGCTTTGTCCTTTGCTTTCAAAACAGGTATTGGAGCTGCAGCTTCATGAACTTGCTGGTTCCACCTGCCTGCACCTTGGTACTAAAAATACCCATGGGCCTGCTCTGTTCTTTCCAGCAGAATTTAATGTGGAACACTCAAATAGAGCAGGGAAAGAGAAGAAGCAATACTTACAATGTCTGAATTGAAGGGCTTCACATTGATGTTGCGTGTTGAACTGCTGGTGAGGGACCAGACCTTGGTTTTGTGCTTAAAGGCAGCTCTGACCTTTGGCAAAAACAGTGAAACCAGTTGAAAAAGTTGTGTTTATTTTCACAGGTGCAGCCTGCAATCATTTCCCCTTTTTCCTTCCTCCACACAAATGTCACCGTGTCATTAAACAACAAACAAGCCACCCCTACACTTCTCTCTGTCTTTATGGACTTTTCTCTGGGACACGTTCACATTTTCCAGCTAAGCCCCGAGCCCCAGGCTGGAGCAGGGGTGCCCCAGGCAGGCAGGCTCTGCCCTGATAAACCCCGGTGCCACCAGGACACAAAGCAGCTGCAGCCTGCTGTAAACTGAGCCCTGGAAAGGTGCTGGATGGAGCCCCCAGAGACGGAGCAATGTTCTCCAGCGAGGTGAAAATCAGCAGCAGGGAGGACAGAGGGTGAGACAAGCAGTGAGGTTTGTCAAGGGTTGATGGCTGGAAGTGCCTGAGCAGTGTTGGGTGTGGAGATCAAGGAGCTTCTCAGCCCATCCTGGGCAATTCTCCTGTGGTTCTTTATAATTCCTCTGCATTTTTGTCTGGGGGCACCAGGAATAAAGCCTCTCTTAACCCAGCCACCTCTATACCCAATCTCGGGATGTTTCTTTGCAATATCCCAGTTTTACTTCTCAGAAAGGAATTCTCAATAAGAATTCCTGCTGTTTAGCTAAAGGAGTATTTTAGATATGCACAGCCTATGATGGAGCCAGCAGGACATGCTCTCCAAAAATGACAGCTCACATCAGCTATGTGTAAAATGGTTTTTGAGGATATAAATTCAGAATTTAATTTCTCAGGAGATTCCTGAAAAAAATGGCAGTAATTCAAATATTTGTATTTGACATAAAACATTTGAAACTTGAAGATTTCTAAGCCTGGGGGAGAATAGAATAAGGAAATATTTTTCCTCCCTACCTTTAACCTGCCTGCTCAATTTTAGTTGATTTCAATAGAGATCAAGAGTTTCACAGTCAGACCTGACTCTCCAAACTGATTTTGGCAGAGGTCACATCAATGAATGCTCTGAGATGGAATAGGTTGGCAAATATTAATAAATACCAATTTCTCTGTGGAAGAGCTGGAGTGCTGCAGTTGCACAGGAAGCACAGCAGGTTTTGGGGCAGGGGTACTCAAAGAGCTGTGGGGATCCCCTGGGCAGTGCCCTGGCAGTGTACCCGAAATGGTTCTTGTAAAAACCAGTTCTTTTCAGGAATCCTTGCTGCTGAGTGTTTTCTGCTATCTGCCATGGGAGGAGAGGGTGCTGCAAGCCAAATTTACATCAGCCTTATCTTGGCTTTATCCCAGTTGCTCTAATGCAGCCTTAAAGCAAAAAGATGCCTCAGTCCCCCATGAAAACCTGAACTTCCTGCCAAGAAAAATACCTGGAATATCTTCTCAGTTTGGCTTCCCATTAAGGGCGGCATGAGCAGCATCCAAAAGTATGTTTGGCTGAGAATAATACCGATTTTCCTCCCTGGAGCTGCAGCTGTAACAGAGCCCCCACAGGGACTGCCAGTGTGGGTCCTGCTCCCACTTTTTAAACATCTTCTCCTCCCAGTGCAGCCCCCAGCCCTCAGGACAGCTTCTCCTGACTCTGGAACTGCTCCTCTTATCTTTGTTCTGTGTTTCAAACCTTTCTTATGCTAATTAAAACAAATGTCGAGCATGGGTAAAAATGCTGCAAGTCACAAAGCCAGAACAGTCATGGATTAATTAAAAGCAAGAGGAAATCAGGGACATAGCAGGCAATGATAACGGAGAAAGTCTGTTCTTGCCTCACACTGATGTTCTTTGAATTTGGTAACCCCAAATTTGTTAACACCATTCGGTTACATACCTCTGAGTTCAGAAGACAGTGAAACAGGAACATGAAAAATCCCTGAAAACAGGAAAAAAAGGGAGAAGGGTGAGGTCTGGCTGTGAAAAATCCAATCCAATAATAAGGTGTTTGTCTCAGTGTGGTGCAGATCAGGCATCAGGAGCCCTGTAAATATCTGAGTGCACCAAATCAGGGTGTTCCTAGTGAAACTGCAGAAACCTGCAGCATGAGGTTACTGTGGAGCTGCTCTGGAGCTACTCCTGTAAAAAAAACACCTCCTGAACTCTGCTGTACTACAGGAAAAATCTGGCTGAAAATACGCAGAAATTCTTCTTTCATGACAACAAGAGAACTTTTTGTTTGTGGTTATAAAGACTGAGGAGGGGGAAATGCTCTTAGGGAAACACCAGCTCAGGATTTTTTCAGATTAGAAAAGCAAGGTATCAGCACTGGGAAAATTTCACGTCAGAATTTTGCTCTTCGGGCTTTTAGTCCAATGCAAAGTGAAAAGGTGTCATCCCTTTCCCTCACAAAATAATTTTATTTTCCTGGTGGTGGTATTCAACATCAAGAACCCTGTTTCACTGTTTTTGTGTCCATAGTGCTGTTTGTTCCCAGGACAAGTAAGGATTTACAGGAGATTGTTTTTTCCTCCTCTTTGTAACCCCTGTTTGGGAAAGAACTGTATCACACCTAGAGGGTTGTGCTCCACTGGAATGTCTGCTTAAAGCTGAGCAGATGTTTACATTCCTCCTTGGACAGAGCTGCTTTGGTGGGTTGCTGTGCCAGGAAGATGAGGGTTGAGTTTCCTGCATGCAGGAGTTCTGTACAGCTCAGGGAATAGCTCCACTTCTGATCCTTCCCATAAACTTCTGTTTGCTTTCTTTGAGTCTCAGTAATGAAGCCTCAAATTGGCACTGAACAATTGGCCTGGTATCTCTACTGAAGAATCCTGCTGTACTGCTGTACACAGTGCTGGAAGAATGAATTTCATTTCTGAAGCTCAGTGCTGTCTCATTTATTTAATTATTGCTACTGGAAACACTGAGGAGTGGGGTACAACTTCTGTTCAAACAAAGACAAGCAATTGCCAGCCCTCTATTCTTAGCACAGACTTAAAAGACCAAGAAAGGAACAGAGAATAAAATGCAATAAGCATAAACATGTGGAAACATTCCTAATGATCCATTTAATTGCATCTCAGAAGCACTTCTGTAGCCATAAATTTTCCCACCAGGTACTTACTTGTAGTGAATTAAAAACAGCAAATATGTACTGAAATACTAAAGCGTGGGCATTGACAGCCAAAACGCCAAAGATCCAGGAGCTCCCCAAGATTGGTAAGAGAACAGCCACGGCTTTGGCTGTTAGTCTGCAAGAGAAATGAAAACAGGAAATTGTGGTGAGACCATTAAAGAAATGTCAGCCTCCACACCAAGGAGTTTGTCAATTATGTTCCGGCAGCAAGGCAGCAGGACGAACTCTTCTTTACCGTGAAATTCTTTTAATGAGCAAGATTTTAATTATTTTTTCATCTGTGGAAATGGGGATAACAGAACATTGGTATCACACAGGGTAAATAGAGATGGTGAGTCAGTAACTGAGGAGCAAGGAAAGGCATCAGAGGGATGGTCATAAAAACACTGCAGGCATGTCTCCAGTTCCAGAGAAGTTTGTTAGTGGGGAGCAGGGGGCAGGAGTCAAACCCAGTGAGAACTCCAGCTCACAGCACTGGGCAAGCCACGAGCATTCCTGGTCTGTCCACGCTGTAATCACCCAAAAAACTCTGCACTCCTCTGAGCAAAACATCGAGGCACTGCTGGCTGGAGCCCAGAGCAATTCCAGCTCCAAGCAGGGACAGAGGAACCTTTGCTCACTCAGGGAATATTCCTGGTGCCAGCTCCCAAAGGACAAACCCCCCCTCCTGCCAGCTCAGAACAACTTTAGCGGTTCATGACAAAAAGCACCAAGAGGGGACCAGTCCCTGTTTGAAACGTGTGCAGGAAGGCAGAGCCAACCCCAGCTCAGCACCACAGACACTGCTGGGGTCCCGTGGGATCCACGCACATTTATCACATGAAGTGTTTAAAATATCACAAATTCAGTCTCTGTACAATCACAGGGAGAGAAGCCAAGGGCAGTAAAGAAACAGGGGAGTGAGGAGCTGATAGTCAACCCCTGCTTGCTAAAACCATGTCTCAAGACATGATCAGATTTGTTTGGATGGAACCCTTTGCAAGGGACAAAGCTGAATGTCCTCCTTGTGCCCCTCGTTCAGGTTGAAGCTCACACTGAGAGAAGGGCACTGAGCTGCCTGACAGGAGACTGCTCCTAATTACAGCAAACACCAAACAAATGGGAGTTCTGTACCACACCACCCAATGAGGAAACCTTTTAATTAGAGACAAGGTGTCTCATTCATTTCAGTGACCCGAGCACACACTGCATTCTATATTCAAATAAAATGTGTCCTGAAGTTTGTAGGAAAATCTGGGACAGGGAAGCATCTGGAATTTTTTTCTGTTCTGGTTTGGTTTTTTCCTGTATTGATTCATATCTCTGTATGCTCAGCCATGAATATTTCTGCACAATTCAATTTAATTCTTCAAGTTTTTTCAGTCAGAAAATGAAGGGATATCTTAAAGCTTGAGGTCTTGTTTAAATTTTAAAATGCATTTTAAAAGATACAATTTAAAAACAACTTATACAAGTTTATTTTTGTGAATCGAGGATGCTTTGGGTTTGTTTGGTTGGTTTTGGTTTTGTGGTGGTTGTGGGTGTTTTTTTTGTTTTTGTTTTTTTTTTTTTTTTTTTTTTTTTTTGTATGTTCTCTGCCAGGATTAAAGTTCCTTTCCAAACTCTGAGATAAAATATCTGCACTGGGGAGCAGTGCAGTGGCAGGGAGCCCTGAGGAAAATGCAGCTGAGGTCAGGGAACACCTGGGGATGGAGCAGGTCCAGATCCCTGAGGGTTTGGGTTCCTCTCCAGCCTGGACCAGGAGGGGTTGGTAGAGCACAGCTCCCCTTGTGGAACTGCCTCCATCACAAACCACGGCTTTGCTTCTTCCCTTCTGTCCTCACACTCTCTGCTTTCACAAAACTCCGTTTGGAATATAATTTTCCCCAACTGTTTTGTTGCCAAGAGTGTTTTTGTTGTTTTCTTTCGAGTCAGAGCACAAGAGGCTTCATCTGATTTGTAGCTGGGGGCAGAACAGAGTCAGGCAGGCAATTTCAATGGTTCCAAAACCATTCTTACAGTTGGGATCTGCAGAAGCCTTTACCATTGCAAATTACTCAAATGATTTTAAAAATCACGTTTTAATAAAGATGGCTCTTTATGAAACCCAGAGCTCAGCACATGTGCAGCAGAATTCCACAGCTAAAATGCAAATACAATTCAGATGTGGGCTTTTCCATGCAGAAGTATCAATGTTTCATGCACACTCATTTAGAAAAGAAGCCATGTGAAGGTGAAATCCATTTAATATCTGAGGGTCAGCCCTGTTGATTCTCTTGAACCTCATTAAGACTTTCCTGATTTTTTTACCTTGTTATTGCATAGATTTCTATATTTACATGCTTGGAATTTCATCCCATGTAGGAAGTGATTAATTCAAGGTGTTTATGAGCTTTACCCACCCATCAACAAACCCAGCTCTGAGGTTCCTGGTGCTCCTTTATCTTCTTCCACTTTCCCCTCCCCTTCCTGCCTTTATTCTATTTTAATCCTTGAACTTCTTTAATAAAGAAAAATACTAATACTGTAAAATGCTCCTTCAGAATGCCATTAAGGTAGCTAAAAAAATCCTAGAAACACAAAAGTTAATGTTCCACTAGGTGCATTAATTCTGACACACTGCACATACTTCTTTTTTTTTTTTTAATTCTCGTTTTTCTTTGCTACATGAATATTTTAGTAAATTAGTTCTAATACACTAAGATATGGAGCACAATCAAATAGATGTTGGTTTTGGAGAAGGAACACGTCTCCATGCATGACTTAAGCTGTGCAACCTGAAAAAAAAGCCACTAGCTTCAATGGAGCTTTATATTGTCCATAAAATTTGTGACATGAAGCAATAATTTGGGGCAGGGCTGGGCTTTCAGTGCAGATGTTGTGGTTCAGCCCCTCCAGGACTCCATAAACCTCACCAGAAGCTTTTTTTTTTGGTGCCCAAATGTGTCAGAAAACAAAAAGGCATCTGAATTTCTCCTGAGTGCCCCTTCTCATGCTCTGGCCTTAGCAATTAACAATTATCAGCCCGTTTCTCACCTGTTTCAAAGCTCAGGGACTGTCACTTTTCTGCAGTCCAATAGCACCAAGGACACCCAGGGATTTTACTTCTGCTGACTCCAAGCAACAGCTCAAGAATTCCTGCAAATACACCTGGACCTGCTCCTCCTCCTCCTCCTCCCCGGTGTCCTGGCTGCACAATCAGCCCCATGGCACAGGGAATGTCTTTAATCAGAACACAAACAGTCGCTCACCTAATCTTGGGTGATTTCTAGGCAGAACTACAGCAAATTAAACAAAAAAAAAAAAAAAAAAAACAACAAAAAAAGACAAAACTAATAACTGCAGAGGCCATTTCCCAAATGTTATTTGCACTTTCAAAATAATGGTGTGAATCTGACTAAGAACCATTTACAGTCACTTCAGATCATTGCTTTCTTGTGGGTGTCATTTATAACCCAGGAAGAGGCTGCTAAATGAAAGCGTTGTAGCTACAGGGGAAAAAAAACCTCTAGACTGCAAGAGTAACTAAATTCAGATTGATTTTTATCCCATGAGTGGGAAGGAAGGTGGGATCGTTCCTTTTGTGTCACCCTGGTGGTTCACAGCCTGCCCTCTCAGCACAGCCCCTCCCAGGAAGGCAGGGGATGCCAGAGCAGCCTCACCTCTCCCGTGCCTTCCCCAAAATCTCCAGCTGCCTTTGGAGCACCCAGCACTGCCCAGAGTGCAGGGGCCTGGGCTCGAGCCACTCTGCTCCTAAGGGACTGCACTTTCCATTTCTGCAGAAAAGCATTTTGACTCCCTGCTTGATGCTCATTGTTCCCTGTTGACCCTGTCCTACTCATTTTGAATAATTAAATATTCTCTGCCTCAGAGGGAGAAGGTGAACTCCACAGATTAGTCACAAGGCACTCCCTGGGAGAGGAGGGTCCTACCTAATCCTTGCTTTATTAATATTTCTGAATTTATATTAAATATTCAGTGGAGCAGGGACGGAAACTCGAGTCTCACTTCAAATCCCCATCAAGCCAGACAAAATTAAGGCCATGGCCAGAAATGGAGCTACCTTAGGAATTTTAATATTGAGGAGGTAGTTCCAGGGACTGCAGCACTGACTTCTGACTTAAGCACTTAACCAGGGCTTTAGGAATCCCTGTCTTGCTAAGGCTTTCCTCAGATCACATCCCCTGTCACCTCCATGGCTTCCAGATTCTGAAAATACCAAAGAATAAAAATAGTTCCCAAAATTAGATACAGAACCAAACCATGTCCTTCTCCTTGTCTTTAGTGCAAGTTAATTAAAAACAAATATGAAGAATTAAAATATTATGTCCTTGCAAGCTGAATTTTAGGAATTTGTGATTTCCCCAGGGAAACCAAACTTGCAGTGGGATTTTACCATTCTTTTTCCACAATTCTTTTTTCCAGCATTTTTTGGTACTGATTCTCTCACTGCCCTGCTGAGACAGCATTCCCTGCCTCTCAATCCCCAAGGCCAAGGTAAGAGATAATTTCCCACTGAACTTTGCCATTAAGTGATCAAAGAAAATGAGAGTTTATCCCCAGAGCAGCAGAGTGCTCATCCCCAGTGCAGGGTGTTAATAACTGGTTATTAATGTGTGCTTCCTGCACCTGGAATCCCTGCACAGCCACTGGAGCTGTTCCCCTCCCGAGGGACACCCAGGAGCTCCTCTGCTCTCACTGAAATCACCATTATTGAACTGGCTGAGGCCTCCTGCTCTCAGTGCCCTGCTGCATGTTTGTGTTTTAATCTGCAAAACGTTTTGTGTCTCTGTGCTCCCTTTCATGCTCTGCTCCTCTTGGAACATCACTGCAACATCAGGAGGAGCCCAGTGGAACAGAACATGTTCTCTCTTTTCCATGGCAACTGCTAAAGGAGCGTGGAGCAGGACAAATATCCCAGACAGACAGGCACCTGAGATCTGCTGCCAGCAATCACAGCTGAGCACAGACACAATC
>VZSR01003800.1:7921402-7962175 GCA_013398615.1 Brachypodius melanocephalos | reverse complement strand
ATATTAACAACACCCTTGGCCTGACTCCTCTCCTCCTGGCACCTCCTGTGCCACAAGGGATTCATCAGGAGTGATCCAACCTTAGGCAGGGGGCCAGCAGAGAGTTTTGTTCTCATTAAATGCTGAGTAAATCCTGGTTTGTCCTAAGGAGACCCCATCTGAACCCCTAGTCTGCTGCAGAATTCCAGATTCCACTGCAGCCACTGCCCCTGGAATCTGTCAAGGAATGGGAGGTTGGAGTCCAGACACTGATCCAGCCATAGGTCAATAAGTAGAACAAAAACTTCCAGACATTCCCATCTGGACAAGAGGATAAATAGCTGGACAGTGGCTTGGTGTGGCCCCTTCTCTCACACCCTTCACCTCCATCACTGATTCTGTCGTGTTCACAGCAAGGTTTCATCACTGGGATTTAATAACCAGGTTTTAATAAACCTTATTCTATCCTGACATTCAGATGTGAAAATAAACATGACTAAGCATCTCTAATAAAAATTGTTTTATCTTTACACTCAGAAAAACCAGCACCTCTTAAGGATGAAGTTTTCCCTGTGTATTTTGTACCCATGTTTTGTCCTCCTAACACAGAAAGGAACAGGCACGAGTGTCATAGCTGCTTTGGAGCCAGTATCCACAGGCCCTGGAGCACAAATCCTGCTCAAGGAGCAATGACAGAAACTCTTCCTATAAAGGACATTTCTGGCTCAGAAGGAGACAGCCAAGAGAAAAAGAAGCTGTGGAAGGGCTCTCAGTGTTACCTGACCCAGCTCAGACAGGGTTGGTTGTCACTGCTGGCAGCAGAATTCACCCTGCCTGGCAGGGGCACAACCACCTGTGAGAGCTGCTCAAAGGCAGCGGCTCTCAGGTATCAGATCCATTGCTTTGCAACTCCCTCCACACTATGGGAAGCTCAAAGGTATTTGATTTTTTTCATCAGTTTAAGCCTGTTACTATTTGTCCCTGTTTCTCTCATTTTGCAGAGCAGCTTCCTCTCTGCAGCTATGCTTTACATATTTAAAATCTTTTCCTGCTCCTCCCAAAATGTGTCTGAAATACTCCTGAACAATCACAGGAGCCTGGATCCTTTCTGCAGAGCTGTGACTCTCAGCAGCTGCAGCAAAGAAAGCATTCCCATTACTGCCATTATGGCCTGGAAAAGATTAGCACTTCCTCATTAATACCCTCATTACCAACATCCAAACCCGTGTTATTTTTAGTTGAAAACCCTGAGTCTAATAAGGGGACACCCAAACCGCATTTGTATTTGTCATATTCAATGAGCCAAAAATTTAATTAGGTTGAGGACATTACCATTGGCAGTAGCACTTCAGCTCACTGGTTGTCACTGCTTAACACTTCCATTTTATTTCCTTTGTTGCCAGTCAGCTCCTCCTTCCAGCAGTTTGTTTCCAGGAGTTCCTCACTCGTGCTGTTTGAAGGCACGTTCAGTGTGATGCCTCACACACAGAAATGGTGAAGAGAAGGAGCTGCTGAGAGCACATTTGGCCTGTCACACTGCTCTGAGGGATGGCTCTCCTTCAGCAAATGGAAAAAGCTCTCTTGGTTTTCATTAGAGCACACAGAAGCAGGTGCTCCCTGTCTCTGAGGGCTGTGCTGCAAACATCTGCCACCCAGGAAGGCACAGAAAGCATCTCCTGGTGCTGTGGATTTGGGATCCCTGAAGACTTACAGGAGAGTTTACAGATTGCAACTTGCTCCTCACCTTCCTTGTGGAAGGAGATTAAAAAAAAAAAAATTAAAACTCTCTAATGGCATCAAGAAGAGGTGGAATTGAGCTCTGGAGGAGATTATGGTATGGCTTTGGCAGGAGAGCTCCCGTGAGAGCTTAAAGTGATGCCGTGATTGACAAGTACAGTCTGTGAAATGAACAGCTGGGAATAATCCTCAGAACGAGGAGCCTTTGGACATCAAACCACACAAAACAGGGATGGAATCCCAGGAACAAATTACCACAAATCCACGGGAGCTGGCAGGATCGCAGCTGGTGTTAAAGCACCAAACCGATCAGCACTGACCCCCAGATTGGTACCCCAGGCAGAAGGGGCTGGGCTCAGGGCTGGTTCATAAACACACTGAAATACACTGAAATAAATACCTGAAATACACTGAAATAAATACACTGAAATACACTGAAATAAATACCTGAAATACACTGAAATAAATACACTGAAATACACTGAAATAAATACCTGAAATGCACTGAAATAAATACTTGAAATACACTGAAATAATACACTGAAATACACTGAAATACCGAGGCACGAATGCTCAGTGATTAAATGCATAAGCAATTTGCACAGCAGCCCGGTGCTGCAGGGGGAATGGATGGCTTTGCAAAGCGCTTTGGAATGGCCAGCGATGGGCTGGGGCTGCAGTGAATGCAGCAGGAGCTGCAGCGCTGCCCTCCTGCATTCCCACTACCAGAGGGAAATGCCTCCTGCACATTGCTCCAGGAACCAGAGCAAGGAGGAGATTTGCACTGCACCAACAGACTGCATTTCCAGTTTCGTCTGCAGGGTCTGGGATGTATGAACCAAGGCAGATGGAACTCACACAGCACTGACATCCCTTACTCACTGTGCTGAGATTTTCCTGTTTTGCTCCCATTCACTACAGCTACTGCCATTTGTCCAATTTTCGGTCATTAATTTAACTAAGCACAAAACATATTTTTCTACTGGAGAACTGTTCTACTATTCCACTGAATTTGAGGGATGAAGAAAATAATAAAATGAAAGAAGGAACAGGGTAAAAAGCTAAGAAATATTTCTAATTTTGCTGTAATTGCTTTCTCCATGGATGATTATGATAGCTATCACTTTTGGTTCACTGAGTGCTGAAGTGCACAGTTTATAAAAAAGACAGAGATTTTTCCAAATCATTGGACCATTTCAGAGTAAGCGGTGAGAATGTATTTAATAAGTGTTGGATTTGGCATTTTATTCAAGAAAAGTTAATTAAACTGTCTCTTCTGGACAACAGAACGCAGAAGTGAACTGGCTGGAAAATCACAGGGGGTTGGTAAATGTGGTGTCTCTGCTCCTAAACTAAACCCACTGCTCCTGCAACAGAGACAAGCTGGGCATTCCTTCCTCTGCTGCAATTAATGCCCTCAGTGCCAAAGGGATCTTTGAGAATTCTTTGTGTTTCACTCTAACCCTTGTAGTGGAGGGAACTCAGGCAGTCAGATTATCACCTGTGCTAAATGCCAGCAGGCAGGAGTTGTCCCCACGGGGATGAAATGTGCACATTTCTGACACTGTCACACTGGGGAGCTTTTCTCACTCTAACTTCCCAGGCAAAAAGCAACGAGACTTTGAAAGGGTAGGGCAGTAAGCGAAAAAACCCCCTTATTTAAGCCCTTAAACATCAATGAATATGCTGAGTAAAGTTTTAGATGCAGCAGAAATAAGTAAGAAAAAGAGTTCAAATGGTTCATAACTCAGAAATGTAATCATGTGCCTTTTCAAGCACATGAGCAATTCCATTAAACTAATCTGCTTTAATTGCATTAAGCTTAGAGAGGCTCCTCATATGCCTAAACTCAAACATATGATTAGTTATGTCTCTAAAAAAAGAATGAGTAGTTCAAACAAATGCTGTATGTATGCATTTGAATGTTTCAAGGTTTTAGATTCTGCATTCTATAGATTAAAACATTGAAATTAGCTCTTTGGCAGAAAATCTGTTCCCTGGATGCAAAACATTTCCATTACGCCACAACTGAATTATTACTCCAAATTATTTTGCCGAGAGTCAACAGCTAATCCTCTGATAAAAGGTTCAGGAATAATAAATCACAACTAAAGGAAAAGTTCGTATTCTATAAATGTGTTTGATTGCTTCAAAAACAATACAAAAACCATGTTCTTAAGTAAATTCAACTCATAAATAGGAGATGATAACAATTCTTTGCTGATCTCTTTCCAGTAAACTGCTCTTGCAGAATTAAAGATTCAGACAATAAAAGAAGTAACTATTTTCACACACATAATAAAATTACTACAGTGACCAAACACTTACTGTTCAGACTGTCACAGGAGTCTATTATGCTTTAATTAGTGTCTCTGGTCATAAACTGTTTAATTGTATTCATTTGGCCTTAAATTACTGGGTGTTTTGCAGTTTATGATTCATAAAACATAGTCTTTTATGCTGCTTCTTAAATTCATTTTAGGGGCACTATTTTTATTTATTTTAAACAAACAAATGAGTACAGCAGTGGCAGTGAAAGCAGCCAAGGTTCAGCAGGAAGTTCTCTGGTGTCCCCTCTGTGACAAATAACATCTGAACCTGAAGAGATCCATAAGCCAAAAGCTGCCCTTTGTTCTGGGGGAAATGTGAATGGGCAAGATGAATAATAAATGAATTTATTGACACTAAAAGGAATTTTGTTCACAGCTTTCTTTTCTGTTTTGGCTTTTAAACCTGAAGTTTGTCAGATGCTGCCTTCTGAGCAGAGCACTGGCTCACCCTGGTGCACATTCTGCATCCACGTTGGAGTCAGCACTGGAGAGGACCTGTTGCCATATGGAAAATCAGGAACAATTACTCTAAATAATTACATCAGTTTATTGCTGTTTGTTGCCAAGAGAAACAAGCCTTGTTGGTAATATCCACTTGCATTGCCAAGTAACTTAATTTTTCAGAAACTAAACAGGCTCCAGCCCCAGCACTTCTCCAGCAGTGAACAAACACCCTTTCTAACTGACACCATCAGGACTCCAAATGCATCCTTGCTCTCGGGATTTCCCGAGGTGGTCTCTGCTCAGTTGTGGGCTGGGGCATGCAGAGATGGTGTCTGAGTGCAAGCAGTCAGCCTGGCCTCCCCTCTGCCACTGGGGACAAATCCCAGCTTTTAGGGCAAAACGAACATTTAACAGACACTGGCTGCAGCAGGAGCCCTTTCTGCATTTCTGCATTTCTGCATTTGTGCATTTCTTCATGCACCAGGGGTCCAGAGGACGCAGTGTCAGCTTTACTGAGCTCAGGAGTTCAGGGGAGCAGAGCCAGGGCAGCTCCTCTCCCATCCTCTCCCCTGAGGCTGCCAGCAGCAATGGGATTTGTCCTTGTCGGTGTGATTAAACTTTTCCTTTGGCAGCAGAGCCTGGCCAGAGCGAGCCTGAGGAGGAGCCAGCTCTGTGAACAGCCCTGGCATTTTCGATCACTGCTGGGGTTTGAACTCAGCAACATCCACTCAGCCCGTGCTTCCAGCCTGGTGTGAGTGCTGCCCTGAGCCACCAAGGAAAGGGGTGGCACTGTCACCTCTGTGCTCCTGCCACAGCCACTGTGTCCCCTGCTGCCCTCAGTCCATCCTCCCTGTGCTGCCTGCCCCTGCTGAGCTGCTGCCCCCGGGCAGGCTCACTGCCTCCCACCCTGCTGCCCACTTCCATCTCATCCCAGCTGGAAAAGACAGCTCTGAGCTCCCTCTTTTGTTGTGCCTCAGTTTATTGGGCTGAGCAGGTTCCCCTCACAGCTTCTTGCCCTGCGGCTCTCGTTCTCTGCCTTTGGCTCTCCGTTAACACAAGCCCAGCTCTGAGGAGCCGCCTGTCCTGCAAACAGCCCTGACACGGTGCCAGAGTTTTGCTGCCTCCCCAGATCACCCCTGGCACTCTCAGCCAGCCCTGGGTGTGTGAGCAGGGCTGATGAACCCCTCCTGGCACAGCCCAGCCTCGCCCACAGCCCTGTCAGTGGGTGCCTGGCAGCCCCTCTGTCTGAGGCTCAGGATACACCAACACCCTGCAGCCCTCGGTGATGCCTCCCTAAGCCAGCTGAACTTGTTCATCCACAAACTGCCCTGCAGCCCTTCCTCACAGAAGCTCCAGGGCCTCTCTGCTTTCTCAGTGTTTGTCCCGGAGGTTTGGCTGTGCTTATCCACCCTCCTGGGTTAACAGCCCGCAATCAGCTCCAGGAGCCTGCAGTGCTGGAGCCGTGGGGATTTCACACCATGGGAAACAATTCCCCTGCACCTGGCTGCTCACAGCCCTGCTTTGCTCTGTTCTCTTCTTTTTTGGAAAATACACACAAGCATTTCACACTAGACATGTAAACCCAGTGCTGCAAAGGCTTTATAATTACCTTTTTTTCCAACAGACCGGTTACTTTCTCCATGACATCTTCTGTACATAACACTCTAATTCATCATGCCTCACTGCTATTAAATCAGGGTATAAACACTTCCCCACATCTGATTTGAACACGTATTTATGTTCTCTCTTCTCATTTCAAACTTGCTTTGAGGACCCATTTCTGTAATGATATCTACAGAACTATTCTCTATGTTCTGTTTACCTTCTATGCCATTTTGTTGACTTGATTTAGTTCTGTGAGGAAAGCTGTTCTATCAGAGCATATTTCCACTTAATAACTTCAGATGTCTCAGCCCTCTGATAATAGTTTTCCTCCACTTTTCTCCTGTAAGTTTTGTTAGATCAGATCCTGAAACAGTAACATGAAAATGACTTGGCACAAAGAGCCAGGGTACCTGGAGAAATCTCATTTTCGGTACAGAGTTACATCGTTCCAAGGCTACAGCTGATAATATTTGGGCTAAGAACAAATATATCACTCATTAAAGGCATTACATCTTATTCCTAGACCAATCATTCATAAATCAATTTACTTATGTGCACACACAGAGTGTCAAAAACAACTAATATGTATTATTGTGCAGGGTACAGTGTGTATTGAATGAATTCCCTGCAATACAGTGAAATGTCAGGTACATGCAGCAATCTCTGCAGCTCCTCTTGTACTTGTGGGGTTGTGTCTTTTTCTTCATACTTCTAATAGTGCATAGAAATTGGCATTGACAATATACAATTATTTGCTTCCTAAGTTTCTATATTTCCTTTGTATTTCTGAAGGTCACAGGAACTCAGCCAAACCTGAAGCAGTCATTTTAATTCCCAGGCTCCTCATTTCACTACAGTGTAATTATATTATGGATTTTTGTGTAGACTTATTTACTGTTTTTCTCTTCCTGTTGGATAATTCTACAATAACTAAACTAACTTCAATTAGGTAACTGTCACCAATATTTAAAACTTAATGACATTTTCAAAATTACATAAGTAATCCAAGCATAAAAATTATTCTTTATAATACCATTTCAGAACAGTGGCACCAAACCCTTGTCATACAATAACCTGTGCCTCAGAAACATTAAACACAAGCCATCACCACATTTTTCTTCATCTAAGTTCCATATTCTTCTATTTATATACGGTGTCATTTCTCTATTTGGACTAAAGCATCTTTAGGAGATACAAAATGGAATATTCAGCATCTTAATTTAGCCTTGATATATTGAATTATCTTCTTGGCTACACACATGTGATCTCTCTCTATATCTCAGAAATCAGAATTTGTCCTTGTATATCCAGAGGTAGCTTTGTGTCTGCCTTATGTTTCCCCTCCAGACTTGCTAGTGCTATTTTAGAGATGATTCACTCTCAGAGGCCACCACCCCAAGAGGCTCCAGGCACTGTGATATAAAGATCTGCTTGAATTCAAGCACACATTTAAATCCAGGGTAAGTCTGTGTGCCTTGCAATGTCAAGAGAGCCTTAAAGATAAGCATATAGCCAAATACTGTACTGAGCTGGGGCTGGGAACAAGGTCTGCCCTCAGAAGGAGCAGAAGAGTTGCAATAACCCAGAACAGATTAATGGAGCTCTGTGAAATTCAGCTTTTGACTACAGCAGGGAGAGGAAAGTCTCCATTAATAAAAGGGAATATAAAGAATCAGCAGATGCTGGGGACTGTAACAGGCAAGGAAACACTTGAGCTCCTGCTGGAGCATGGGTTTCACCCTGTGCAGCATTCAGCTTTCACTAAATACAGGTTAACTAAATATAGATTAACTGGCTGCACTCAGGGGGAGGATCCCCTCACCAGGATTTGCTTTTTTTGAGAGGATGATGTCAGGGTTCTGGGACAAGTCCATGGCATGACATTGCTTGTGTGAGATTGTTGTTAGAACTTCAATGAGAAAAACTTACTTGAAGGCATTGGCATCCCCATGGACCTTGTAGTTGTCTGCACTGATTCTGGAGATGACTCTTGTGACAGCAATGAGGATGCCAATATTGACCTGCAGGAGGAGAAAAAGGAACAGGACCTGGTGAGGAGAGCAAGCCCTGAGTGAGGCTGAGGGCCGGACTGGGCTGCCCTGGGAGGGATTGCACAGACACAGAGGGAACAGAAACTGTCTGTGTTGGCTTCATTTGGCAAAAGAGGTGTTCAAGGTTGGATTGGTGTAGTTTGCCCACGGCAGTGATTGCCAGCCCCACAGGGAGAAGCTCTTGCTTTTTCTCTTTCCTCCAGGAGCGCCCTGGACCTGTTTAGGAAAAGCCTGGGTTGGTGCATTGCCTCACAGCCAGAGTGCTCAGGTTCCCCCCTGCACAAACAAATACCTTGATGGGAAATAAAGACCCTGATTGGAAATAGATACCCTGATGGTAAATAAAGACCCTGATTGATTGGAAAGAAATACCCTGATTGGAAATAAATACCTGACTGATTGGAAATAAATACCCTGATTGGTAATAAATACCCTGAAGGTAAATAAATACCCTGATGGTAAATAAACACCCTGCCAGCTGACAAATTAAAGGACTGCAGGAATGTCCCCAGCGAGGGCACGTGGCTGTTTTCTCTTGGGTTTTGTTCTCCACGTGCATCTTTTTGTGCTCCATGTGCACAGACCTCAGAGAGCACCTTCCTGCCACACCTCGGGGTGTGCAGCTCCTCTTTCTTGCCAAAGCCTGCTTACAATTTGGGTACAAAACCATTTTAAAGGAGCAATGAGAAAAATATGTCTAATGTGAACTTGCTCTTCAAAGGCTCCGCTCTTTTTGATGTCAGGTCCAGCAGAAACATCAATAAAATGAAAAGAATTCCCAACAGAAAAGTGGGAAATCTTGAAAAGACTAACACTGAAAATGTTCAATAAAAGAAAGTTTGTGCTGGAGTCACAGGTGAAGAAAGAAGGAGATCTTTATCACTTAAAGGAAATGTGGCAAAGATTGTCTTGCTGTGCAAAGACCTTGGGTTTCAAGAAAAAGGAAGGTAGACAATGTGAAGGTGAAAGACATATTTCCCCCTTCCTGACCAAGGCTGCACATCAGCTGAAAAACATCAAGAACAAGGTAGAACAAAACTATCCTGAACTACAGAACAAAAAGAAAGAGAAGACTTCAAAAAAAGTGCTGTTCTTCAGTTAAAACTCAATAATCATCCTCTACTTTGACAAAAACATTCTAATTCTGAGGATGAGAGGGTGAATTAAAGATGTTTAAATTTGATTATAATGATTTCCTTGGGGTTTTTTCCAATCTTCTAACCCCTTTTTAATTTTAGGTATTTAAGGGCAGATCACCACCTGCTGTAGAATCAGAGCATATCTGTAATAGTTCATTTTTGCCATGGCTCTTGGGTTTATCCAAAGGATATTCTGTGGAACTGCCAGCCCCTCAATAACAAGTGGATTTGTTCAATCAGCTTTACAGAGATAAGAGGTGAAATTCAATGGTCTTGGGATCATTTTCGCTGTTCCTACCAAATCATATTTTGTAAATATCTTCTAGAAATCCTTTGAGGTGGTAATGAGCATTTTTGAGAAAACGATTTCTGTGGCTATCCTCAGAGCCTTGCAAACCCTCACTGGAACTGGGCCACCAGGAAAATACCAATTTTCAGGGAAAGCAATGGAGGGGCCTTGGCTCTGCAGCCCAGATCTGCCCCTCGTTCCCTGTCTGCAGCACAGCCTCTGCCCCATCACAGAATTCCCACAGAATTCCTGGAGTTCTGCACATCTATGGAAACACACCAGGGCAGCAGATGGGAGGTAACAAACAGAGCCTTCTGCCAAAGTTTGAATGTTTTGTGTCAAAAGCTCGGGTGCTTTGTGGTGCTTTTTTCCACTGAAGATGCTCCCAGGCAACTTGGGCTGAGCTTGGTTTGGATTGCAAACTAATTGCCAGGATTCTTAGTGAAGCTGCTTTAAGAGGACGATGTAGAGGTTTGTGTGTTGTGGTTTGGGGTGTGGGGGAGAGGGATTTTAAAACCTTAAGATGTAGGTAGAGGCCAAAAGCCCTACATATAGAAGGAACTATTCCATTCATCATATCCCTTGACTCAGACCCCAAGGAAAAAGCATATTTGGAATGGGAATCCATACAGGCTGGGAGGTTCTGTGAATTACTGCCCAGAAAAGAATGTGTGAGTGCTTTTCCCCTCCACATCACTCTGTTTTGGGCTCCAGGGTGTCTGCATTGCCTGTGGGGCTGGGCAGGATGAAAGTGGACTGTGCCTGCCTTGGCCCTGGGGAGTGGGAGCTGAAAGGAGCAATCCCCATCTTCTGCACAGCATAATCCTTTTTCTTGGCAGAGACACCGTGCATTGAACTTGTCAAAAACTGCTTTTGGAGAGGTATTTTCAGACTTAAATGCTGGTTTATGCAAGTGGTGGCTAATTTGTTATTGGAAGAGCACAGGCACAATGCACACACCAGACAGTGTTCAGCCCTGTTATTTCCCTGTAGACACTAACACATTTTTCAGCTGGAATATCCAATACCCAGAGAGGTAATTTGTCAGCTCACTTACTGCTATTTTGGGCAGAGCTGGGTTTGGACTATTTGACAAATTGTTCTACGTGGATCAACCTTGTGAGCTCACACTTTCTCTTTCTGAAAGTGTTTGTATCCCTACAAGAACATCATTTGAGCTGCACAAATGTTATATATCATAAGTTAGAGATAAATCTCTCAAGAGCACTTGGTATCACGTGGTTATTAATGACCCCAGCAGGGCTGCCCTGCTGTTTCAGGTCCTATCTTTGTCTTTGAGTAATGAAATTAACAGTGTGAGAATTAACGTGCATAAACTGATACACACCCACGCACAGCACAGACATCTGGAGCAGGAGCCAAGAATTTCTGGAGAATTCAGGGCTGCTGAAGTTTCCCTGGGCTGGCACCAGGTGTGACCCCAGGCCCTGA
Source organism: Brachypodius melanocephalos (assembly GCA_013398615.1). Taxonomy (NCBI): domain Eukaryota; kingdom Metazoa; phylum Chordata; class Aves; order Passeriformes; family Pycnonotidae; genus Brachypodius; species Brachypodius melanocephalos. The sequence continues at coordinate 7,951,149 of VZSR01003800.1, read as the reverse complement.
GCCAGCCCTGCTGGTGGCTGGCACAGACAAGGAGCAGCTGCTGTGGTTGTACCTACCAGAATGACAAACATTGCTGGTGCCACAAAAGCCCAGATTGCTCCATCCTCCAGTGAGAGCCAGCAGCTGCAGGGAAAAGCAGAGTGGTTTTGGAGGGAACACACAGTCATTTCATTAATAATGTTATTAAATTTAGAAAACGCAGCTTATAAAACAACTAAGAGAGAGTGCAAAAAGACTGATGAATTCTGAAAGCAAGAGATGTGATAACACATCAGGAAAAAGCTCCTTTTCCCCTCGGGGGATCCAAGGTGAGATCTCATGTGGATTTGTCACAGTCAGTGGCACTTCCCTGCTCCAGCCCACCTCCACAGGAGTGTAAAGATGGGGAGAGAGGAGGTGTTTTATTTGCAATTTGTTCTGTATCCTCAGACTCAGGCAGGCATTTCAGGGCTGAAACTCTGGGAAATTCTCCCTGCATTGACTCTGTCCCATTGCAGCCAGGGACAGACGGAAACTCTCCCTGCCTCTCCTGGCTGGTGCTGGCAAATATAGCCAGCCTTACCACGTGTGAAATTATTTTAGGATTAAATCCTATGGTGTTCTTTCAGATAAATTTGCTCTTCTTTTCCTAAATTACAAAGAAAATTAATTTTCCAAGTTTTGGACATTATCCATTTCAGATTTCAGGTGTGAAACTGCAGTTCTCCTCAGAAGATTGAATATCTTTAATCAATGATTACTCTCATCTCAGCACAAGTTTTCCCCCTAAGCAGGGAGCTCACTGAGAGCTCTTCAGTGAAAAGTAGGAAAAACCTCTCAGGAGCTTTTTGTGCATCATCTCTGTGAAAACCAGACTTGAGGCTTCTGTGTTTAACAACACATCTGCACAAGTCTCTTTTACAGACTCTGTCCTCTGCTCCTCAGAGGATCCTGCAGCACCACAGCCCTGTTAACACATTTACAAATCTCCTCCACAGCAGATTTTCATCCCCATTGCACCTGCACTGGGGGTTCTCCATACTCACTTGCCACTTTCTCCGTAGCTGTCCAGGGATGAGGTTGCAGAAATGACACAGATCACCAGTGGGCAGCCTGCAGAAAGGCAGAGGCAAGGTTAGGAATAAAAGCACAGCTTCCAGTAAGCCCTGCAAGTTCTGCTAAATTTTGCATGAACAGAACAGCTCAGAGTCATTTTCAAATTAAGTCTGACTTGACATCCTCCTGCAGCTGTATAATCCAACATGTTTTAATCAACTGATGTCAGACAAACAAAATGACTTTTCAATAAAGTACTGGTTTAACTGTTGAACTGAATCAGTGCCAATTTCCTTGGGAATCACAGTCCTCTTTAAGCCTGGTTTTGCCTTATGGACTTCCTGCCTCCTGACATCCATGGTGTCACTGGAATTACACACAGGCAGTTCTGCTCCTGGTGTCACTGGAATTACACAGGAATTACACACAGGCAGTTCTGCTCCTGGTGTCACAGGAATGGAGCAGCTGTGGAGGAGGCCACGGGTTTATTGCCAGCAGTTCAGAACACAGTAAAACTCATCCCTTCAAATGTTAAATGATGGCCTGTTAATTCCAATATGATTTAATAAAATGTGAAAGTTTGAGCTGTTATCATCTTACAGAATTTAATAAACAGGTTCCCAAGCAGAGCATTAGACATGATAGCTTAAAGTTTCAGTTTTCTTTTTTTTTTTTTTTTTTTAAATTTCTTTAGGTTTTTGAGGGGTTTACAAAATTCTCTGACAGGCAATTTCTGCTTAATGTTACCACTATCGTCCTCACAAATTGTGTAAAATTTTCCAGTGCTGGCAGAAACACCATTTTTGGAAGAAGTATTTTCATTCTTTAATAACTGCAGCTGGAAGCACATTTATAAATATTTATATATTGATATGAATATATATTCATAAATAAGGGATATACTCAGTAGTTAGGAAGAATTGTATTTTGAAAGCTTCTGTCTTCTAGACATGAAAAAATCCAAAGAACACAAAAACCCTTCAGGCTGTAGAAACTCCGTGGCAGACAATTCAAAGCAATTTTAGGACATCAATTCTAAAAGGCTAAATATGTCATTTATTGAGAAGGATGAAGCATTAGACACAAATGAAAGTGTATTTCCCTGCAATGATGAAAAGATCCACTTTGCTTGATGGGGATGAGTATATTCTCCCATTTATATTGAGAAAGTTCATTTACTGTGATTTTCTTCTGCTGTGTTACATCAGTTGTGGGCAGAAGTCGGGGGCTACATCAACGAACAGCAAATAATGGAATTGATGTCTTTTGACAGCTCAGAACAAAGTCTGCACTCTGTGGGAGTTTCTGAAGGAAAGGAAACTGCCTGAAATGGGGAAACATCCAGAACCATAAACCCTGACACCAGCATCCTGCACATGGAGGGGCAAAAAAGCTTTGCTACAACAGCCTCTGCCTGATGTGCTGAATCACCAAGGCAGAAAAAAGGAGTTCTGGGGATTTTTTACCCAATCAATCGGATGCCTGGTTTGGTTTTGTGTCTCCCAAGTCACTGGCATTTCACAGCCAATAAACCTTGCACAAAATGCCACGTGAACCTGTCACACAAGCTGTGAGAGCAAAGGAAAAACCTCCCTGCTGCAGCTTGTGCCCTCAGCCTGGGGATCCCATTGGCACCAGAGCCCTTGGACACAACTGCTAAGATTTTTAAATGAATGAGGAAAGAGGCACTAAATTAAAAGGACATGATTTTAAAAAATGAAAAGTAGGTAGCTTGTGAAATATGCCTATTACTATACCCAGATCTGCATGGTGCCAAATATATATTAAATATTTCAATTATGACTGCAGCAGGTCTGCATTATTGATATAATTGTTCTTCCTGTATCTCCAAATGAATTTGGAGGAGAGGAAAGATAATGCATATTTTAACATATTTCAAAATTGTCTGTAATCGCATGGATATTCCTCTTCTATTTTTTCACACCTGTTCTTTGACTCGGGGTATGAGGTTCCCTCTCCTTTGGGATGTGCAGCTGTGTCAAGCCCCACTGCTGCTCCTCCAGGGCTGTGAGAGCAGGAGACTTTTCCTCTGCAATAAAATACTCAGTTCTGGCTCTCCACATGTGCACGTGGATTATGCTTTCATTATTGCAGCTAGAAAGCCTTGAATTGTTGTCTGAGACATCCCCATGTCACAGAATCACTTCCCCATTGCTAATCATGATATCGGGGTTCTGTGGACACTTTTAATGCAAGGATTTCAAGGCACAAAGCATCAAACAATGAAATCCTGTGACATTCCTGTGCTGCTGTGCCCATTTTTCATGCATGACTATGCAGAACAGAGAATGAGCCACTGGTGTGAGTTAGAACCAAAAAATGAACACAGCAGTGAGGTGAGCTTCCCTCCCACAGTCCTGCCACTGATGTGGTAATTCAGGTCTGATCTGGCCTGGAGAGTTTGTGGCATTCCCTGCAGTGGAATTGCCTCAAGGACTACACCTTTTGAAGTCTGATTAAGGAGCAGACAGAAAAATTAAACATTTTCTCATCCAACAGACCTACTCTCAGTAAGGCAAACTGTGATCATAAGATGACAATTCCCAATATGCTTCTGAACATAATCTTGTCCTATAGTGAGGAGACTTAAAGTAAGCAGCTACTAAATGCTTACCCCATCCAATTCCGTAATAATATAAGTGCTTGCTTTCTTCTGACCCAAATACTTTGATCACCATGCTGTAAAGATGAAATCCTTCCACCAGCATCCAGGCAAATGCACTCAGGAAGAAAAAATGAAGGAGAATGGCCAATATCTTGCAAGGCAGCTAAATTAAAAGTAAAAATGAATACATTAGTTCTTTGTGATACAATCACTTTTTTTTTTAATTTCTATAGACATTTAAATGCTAAATCACTGGAGTAAAACTGTCTTTAAGAGAAAACAATAGACAATTTCATTTTTCTACTGCATTTTCAGATAGCTTCAGAGTAACAAATCCTCTTAGCTTAAAAAAACGCCCAAAAACTCCCTAACATTGCCAAATGTGAGGTGGAAACCCAAATGTGTTCTTTAACACTAGGAGCAATACTCCCACCAAAATCTGCAGAATATTTAGGGAATCAAAACTGAAGCTCTGCAGCTGGTTGCTGAGCCTGTAGTAAATCCAGGAGTCAAAGCAGTTGTTGTCCTGTACCCTGCTGCCTGGTTTTCCTTGAGCTGCTCCTCTCAGCAAACTTTGTATTTTCCTCTAAGCCTCCGTGCAACCTGGCTTAGCAAAACAGGAGAACCAAATCCTTTCCTCTTCCTCACACCTCAGGTGCTCAGCACTGGCCTTTCCTCACTCCCTGCTTTTCCCTTTCCTCAGTGCTCTTCCCTTTCCTCACTCCTTTCTTTTCCCCTTCCTCACTGCTCTTCCCTTTCCCCACTCCTTTATTTTCCCTTTCCTGACTCACTGCTCTTCCCTTTCCTCACTCACTGCTTTTCCCTTTCCTCACTCCTTTCTTTTCCCTTCCTCACTCCTTTCTTTTCCCTTCCTCACTCACAGCCGTGCTGTGCTGGCATTTTATTCTTTATGTCGATGATTTGGGATTTTGTACTCCAATGAAAATTAAAACCCTAGGACTTGGTAGTGTAATGAAAATTGAGGTTTTCCTGTGCTGACTCACTTGGACTGATGCAGGGACATTCTAATGCAAATCCAATGGGACTACATGTATTCAAAAGCAATAAATTTGGGGTTAATTCGTGTAAGTGAGGACTGGATGTGGTTTAGTATTTCACTAAGTTCAGTGACATATTATTAAACCAGATTAGCTTATTGACAAAAGCTGTAAAAGCTTTTCCAGTTAATTTTATCATAAGGCTATAAAATCCATTTTAATGCCGTCTGATTTCTACCAGAAGATTACTCCACAAAACTATAAATGCAACATAAAGCTGACTTACAGGCTGGTTCTGTCAAATGGGTAATTTCCAACTTTTGAGTAGCCAAACAATATGAATCACAAAGCAGCAAAAAAATCACACACAGAAGTAGCAGGAGGTTGGTCTATATATAATTTTGTATAATACTCAGTTGCAGATTTGTACATAAAATCCATAGCAAAGTTCCTGCTCATTATGTTTGGTTTTTTTTTTTTTTTTTCCCTTAATTATTGCTTGCAAGTTACCCTTATATGGCCAAATTGCCTTCTCTAAAAGCAGTGAGAAGCTTGGTCTTTACACACCAAACCCAAGCCCATCTCTCGTGTTGCATCATGTGAAACACCCCACTTTTAGCAGGACACTCCTAAAAATGCAGATCTTGTTCCTGCCACTCTTAGAGCTGACAACTGGAGAGTTTGTGAAAACAGAAAAGCAGCCTAGTCAGCAGCAAGGTCTATCCTGTTACTGTTGGAGAGAAGGTAAAGCAGCTTTCAGAAGGGCCTCCCTGAAAATATTTGTCTTTTTTTTTACTGAGGACAGTGTTAAACCAGGTAATTTTATCCATATATCACAATCAAAAGCAGCTCCTTTCACCTCTCCATTTGGAAGGTTCCAGCAATGCCAGACAGGGGTATCGAGGGAGAATGAGATAAATACCCTGACCCAGAACTGCAGATAGCAGAGACATCAGGTTTTCTGGTTGTGCTGAGAAAAGCCCAGTCCTGGCTGACACGTTGTACTCCAATTTTCATTTTCCTCTGTCTAAATAATATTTCCATTTTCCCCACAAATACACTCAGGTGTTTGGAAGGCTTTAGTAACCTAAAGACCTGTGGATGGTTAATTATTTTAATTATTTTAATTGCATGCTGAAGTTTGGGAATCTCTTTTAAAAATGATGCTCTCTGGTCTACAGCAGAGTGAGTAACTAAGACTGCAAAGCTCTCTGAATAAACAAGTCTATTGCTGGAAGTTAAGGGAAGTTGTCAGAAGCCATGAGGAAGCAAAGGTACCTTAGGGACTGAGCAGTACTGGAAAAATGCTGTGTACAAAGATATTTGCTTTTTCTGGAAGAAAGACACCCGGTTTTGGGAATGATTGCCTTCCTGGAATATGCCATGACCAGTCAAGGCTGCTGTTTTAGCACTATTGATGATGGGTGTCAATGACCAGCGTTTTACAAATAAATTCATAAATTGGGTCTCCTGTTTGTGGAGACAGAGCTTTGTGGTTGAAAACCACTGTCATTCTGCAAGAGAAAAATCGCTGTGGAGTGAATCATAGATCATTAAAGAGCACATCTGAAACGAGCAGGGAATGCCATGTGCCAAATCTATAACCAAAACTGAAATACCCCCAGAGACAGAGGAGGGGAAGGATGGGGAGGTGGTGCCAGCTCAGCCTTGGCACCTCGGGCAGGGTAAATGAATAAACTCACAAACCCACAGAGGGTCCTGCAAGGGCACCCACCCGGGGCTCAGCACTGGCACAGCCAGCCTGGCAGAGATGGACATTACAGACTCAGCCCTCTATGGAAATCCTGCCTCCCTCTTTCCTAAAAGCCCGGTTAGCAGCTCAATTAAAGCCGCAATTAAAGGTATTTAGGCTACTGTCAAAGCCAGGGAGAGCAGGGCTCGGGTAGGTAAGGACAGCAGACCAGTAACAGGATGAATCACAACCCCCCCTGATTCCAAGAGGACAAAACATAGAAATAAAAGCGCAGCTGACAGTGTTTACATCACGTTTGTCAGCTTTAGGATCTTTGCAGGTTATCCCACACAATTACAGCTGTTTCACAGCTGGCAGGGCTGAGAACACCCCGGATTCTGTGGAGCGCTTCATTCCCACAGCCTGTGGTGACAAACAGCTCTGCCTTCCTTGTGCTGCTGTCCCCATTTCACCAAGGTGGCTTTGGAATAGTTTAAGAGAAAATCTGCACCTATTGAACTGCAGCTGGAGCCCGTGTGAGCGTCCCACAAGACTGAACAAGGAGCCCTGAGTGTGAACGAGGCACGGTGGAAATGTGGGTGACCCTGGGACTGGAATTTGGGCTCTGCAGCATCCAGCCCACAGCAGGGAACAGCCGGGATTTCACCCGGGACTGAAGGTGATGCTGGCCTGGATAAGGTGCAAAGAGGCTTTCACACCCCATCGGAAGGGGCTCAGCTGAATTGTCTGAAAATTTGGGATGGATGAGAAAGAAAAACCTGTGAGAATATGACACACTGTTAGGCTGAGTGAGCCTTCTATTGCCCTCAAGCCCATGTCCTTTCAACGGGGTTTTAGCTCTCTACTTAAAGAGGATTATTTTCATGCCTGGTTTCTACTGTCTTCAGCTTCATCTTCTGCTGCTCTCCAATGTCTCCATTTCATTTTCCCTTTTAAACCATCCCCTCTCATTTTCTCCCTTGCACATTGCATGATTCATTCAGGACCCACCTGAATGTTAAACAGCAAAAGAATATGAACTTAGTTTTCCAAAGGGCTTTTAGATCCTCAGGTAATGACTGCCTGTGCAAACCAGACATTACAGTTATTTATAAACTTAGCAGAAATTCAGGGGATCCCATTCGAGCTGAATATAAATGTAGGTAGCTGTTGTATTGGCAAAATGAACAATGTGCAAACCTCAAATTTACTTCTACTGAGAAAAAACCATCATCATGACCACCACCACCACCCCAATAATAGAAACCACTGGCTGCTCCTGAAAAATAACATGGAGCAACAGCTGGTCACAAAAGTAGCCAAGTTTTTACCAGCACAAACACAGAGCACCCTGGAAGTTTTGTTGTAAAATCAGCTTTTGTTTCTGCACTTCAGGTGGAACTTTCCATCAAAGACCTTCTGTTACTTTAAACTGCATTTTTTAAATTAACAGTGGAAAGAAATGGGTTTTACCGGTGTGTGGTACTGTTAACTTGACCCATTTGTCTCAGTCTAACCCAGCTGTTTTAGGTGCCAGCTTTAATCTCTAGATCCTGGTATCCTGCCTAAGGAGTTCCCCCTGTAGCAGGCTGGCATTTTTTGGCTAAGGGACGTCACAAATAGAGCTGACATGGAAGAAGCTTCCCTGCAGGTGTCCCTGGCTCCCTGGAGCTGCCCCAGCAGCACCCCTGGGTGTCACTCACGGTTGCAGGGCTGAGCTGGAAGCTGGTGAGCAGCAGGGCCTGGGCCAGCAGCACGGCACAGGACAGGTTGGCGTGGATGTGGTAGCGCTGGTTGCGGATGGTGCTGACAGACCTGGCAGGACACAGAGACACCTCAGCACGGCAGCAGATCCACCACTGTCAGCAAGCATTGAAACTGCCTTTGGGTCTGCAGGGGTTTCCATGCTGTGTTTGGGGCTCTCCTGCCACCAGCATGGGGTGGTGCCTGCCTGGTTCATTGGAGTTCATCTGCCCTGCAGGCAGCAGAACATTGACTTGCACACGAGCAAGGGATGGCCAGTGACAGAATATTGACAAAGGGTTTGATCCTGAAGGGGGCTGTGATGCCAAGGAGGTCACAGAAAGCACCTGGCACCCCTCAGCCCACTCTGTGCCAGAGTTTTGGGTTTGTTTTGTTGGTATTTGCCTGTATGGGAAACAAGGGAATATGAAAAGACCTCGGTTCCAATTCTGATTTACACAAATATCACTGCTGAGCACAGGAACAAGAGCTCCATATACAGATGGGCAGTGCCTGTCTTGACAGAGACCTGGCTGTGGTTTCAACATCATTTGAACATATCTCTCTTGGCTTCTCAAAACCCAGCTGGAAATCTGACAAGAACAAGCGTTCCTGGAAATCTGCAGACCTCGTGTTTCTGCTCTCATCCAGAAATAGGAAACAGAAAACAAAAACATTGATCTGAACATCCCAGGCCTTGCCTTTAATTCTGTTCTCCTTAAAAACAAACAGTCCTGGTGATAACAGGTTCCTGTTCCAGTGCACCCTGCCTGCTGCACTGCTCTGTGTGAAGGAAATGAAGAGAGGCATGACAAGAAATGTCAAGATCCCAAAAAGGAACCCTAAGAATGCTCTGGTTGGTGCCAGTGGCTTTCTGATGAGGAGCTCCCTGTGCCACAAACTGGGCAGTGTCACCCAGGAGGGGAGCAGGGCTCTCTGCTCTCCTGGGAAGGGGATGGAGGAGCAAAGAACTTGCCAGATTCTTCTCCACTTATGTCACAGTCATCTAACCCCACATTGCAAAATTTCACTTCAGCTGCTTCATGAGACCCTGCTCTCCAGTGAAAAGATAATCAAATTGTTTTAAATTGGCAGTTTGAAGGATGCTGTGTGTAGGTGGAGTGCTCAACCCTGTGACAGTCAGCTGGGCCAAGCTCTCTTCCAAGTCCCCTCCAGTCCCTTGAGGATCTTTCAGCCCTGCTGCAGCAACACCTCCTCCTTTTGCGCCTCTTTGCTTTCTAACTGACATCCAATTTTGCACTCAGACTGAAATGGAGCAGATCGTTCCCCTTAGCCTAAACATGCCAACAGCACAATGCCAGATAGGCAGATGTGGGACTTATTTCAAGTGGGTTTTGCCACACGTTGTGCTCTTAATCCAAGTATGACCAACACAGATCTTGAAACTTGGAAATAATATGGGCTCTGGAAAAAACCAAGCACTGCAATCAGTTTACTGAGATTCAGCAAGTCCTTTCCCCTAGAAACTGGCCTCTTAACAGGATGTCCAAAATACATGCCTAGGCACAGAAAACAAAAATCCAACTCTTAAGTGGGAACAATATGGTTTAGTGTGTGAAAGGAGACAAGAATCCCACTCCTTGCTGCACTCCCACAGTGCTGCACAACCTTGGACAAGTTGCTTCACCCTTAGTCAGGTTTTCTGCTTTTTATTTAGACACAAATCTTTATGAAAGCTTTTTTCCAGAAATGTTTGTATCGAGCCCTGCTGGGCCTTGAACTCATTTGTCACTCCTGGAACATAAACAGGAATAAAAGTTCTGAGTGCCCTGGGGCAGGAACCTTCCCAGCACAGAGCCCTCACAGGGCTGCCCTGTATGGGCAGGAGAGGCAGAGGTTTGGAACCCCGAGCCATGGAGTGAATTTCCCACTGCTCACAGTGTCCTTCACCCTCTGCAGGGACACAGCAAACAGCCTGGGGGAGAACAGCAAAGCACCAACGGGGCTTGTGAGAGGTAATGAGTTGTGTACAAGGTGTGTGAAACAAATGTCGGGCAGCCAGTGCTGGCCGGGATTCCTTACTGGGCATTCCTTTGTCAGCTCTCCACCCCACAGACAGGGCAGTGGAGCAGAGAAAGTGCTGGCTGTATGCTGCCAGCAACCCAAAGGTGTAGGCATGGGGGAGAGGGGCTGGTCCCGCAGCCCCTGCTCACATTGCACTGGAGTCCAGACCAAAACCTCCTGCAAGCCTCTTTGCAAGATTCCTGAACTATGGCAAAGCATGGACAGTTTAAAAAGAAATTAAAAATCTCTCCTGAGATGGAAATAACTTGCTATATAAAGACCATCCCATTTCAGGAAATGAAAGTAATTTAGAAATAACCAACCAAGTGTTACAAATACATGTGCAGAATCTAATTAAGGGAGGCTGTAGAATGAATAGCCTTTGTTTTATCCTGAGTACCTGAAGGGATCCTACCCAGTGGCCTGAAGGGATCCTGCCTTGCCTTTCTCTGTGCTAGCTGCTAGCAGGCGTGCAGCTCAAATTACTCACGACAGCACCGCGAATGTGACCAGCGTGATCGTCAGGCACAGGATGGACAGAGCGCAGCCGATGTAAGTGATGGAGGACAGGGCCACCTGGTGTTCCCTCGTCAGCTGTACACAGAGGAAAAAGGGAAACGAGAGAGGTTAATGGCTGTGTGACACGGGAGAAACACGGGGCAGCCCTGCAGGCTGTGTGACACTGCAGTTCATGGATGTGTGACACTGCAGTTCATGGATGTGTGACACTGTAGATAATGGCTGTGTGACACTGCAGTTCATGGCTGCGTGACACTGCAGGCAATGGCTGTGTGACACTGCAGATAATGGCTGTGTGACACTGCAGTTCATGGATGTGTGACACTGCAGTTAAAGGATGTGTGACACTGCAGGCAATGGCTGTGTGACACTGCAGTTCATGGATGTGTGACACTGCAGATAATGGCTGTGTGACACTGCAGTTAAAGGATGTGTGACACTGCAGGCAATGGCTGTGTGACCCTGCAGTTAATGCATGTGTGATCCTCCAGAAGCTCCGTGTGTCCCACAGCTGCTGCTCCTGGCCAGGGAGATGTGGAGCAGGGTCCCAGCTCTGTCACACACCGGGGCAGCCCCATGCCCAGGGCATTTGTCCCCTCTCTTGTATCAAACCCCACACTCCCCCAGATCCACTGGTTCCCTGCCATGGCCCCAGGCTGGGCTCTGGCTGATGCTGCAGCCCCCACATCCCTGCAGGGACAGGTAGGGACAGCTGGCAAACCCAGAGACCCCGTAACACGGCTGTAGCCCACTGGCTCTGTTTAGGGGATGGGGTTTGCAGTGCCCCAAAGCACCTGCAAGGAATCTGCAGCACTGAAGGAAGGAGCTGGGCTGGCATCCACAGGAAGGAAAACCCCAGAGAGGACCCAGTGTGAGCAGCAGGAGGGTGAACCTCTCCTCTCAGCCGCTGCTTTTATCCACAGGCATCTTTTTCAATTTTTATGAACATTTAAGCTGTAACTCCACAGTGCTCTCCAGCAGGGTCTGTGTTAAACCTGGACAGTCAGTGCAAGAGGGACAGTGTGGTTTGGCCATTCATCCTAAATTAATCAGTGTGTTTTAATTTTCCATGCAAGTTCTCATAAAAGAATGACCAAAAAAAAAAAGCCACACCCAACAAAGGGAGCCAGGCAGTATTAATATGTAATAAGTAGAACAGAGCTAGGCAGGAAAAAGCTTTCTCATCCTAGAAGAATTTTCAAACATTTTTCCTGACTTGATTTTGGACAGGCTTGACATTTTCATAAACTGGAGGAAAAAAATTGGTGAATCAAAAAGTTTTCATTTTGATGCTTGAAATACTGTGTTTCTATTTCAATCTCAATTCCCTATTAATTAAATCCAAGCTGAAAACACTGAAAATATTTACTTATTAAAAATACTAAAAGGAATTACATATTTTCCAAACCTTTTTTTTTCAGCAACTTTATCTAATAAAAACTAGCCCTTTCACATGTGTTTGGGATTTTCTATTATTTTCCACAGACACAATAAAATTTCCCACCCAAATGAAGTATTTCATTAGAGATTATCACACTGAAGCAGTTCCACCAATAAACTCCCCATCAAAATTCCTTCTAAAGGAGAGAGATCGTGTGCCATGTGGCTATGGGAAAACATCCCTCCAGACAAAAGGGTGTGCTGTGTGTGTGGATTCTCAGTGTGACTGTCTGCAGCAGCTCACTGTGGTGATTCCAGCAGAAGGGCTGTGCCTGCTCAGCCAGCAGAGCCATCAGGGCATGCAGCAGCACTCAGACACAACTGTTGCTATGCTCTCGCTGTTCCTAGGAAATATGATGCAGCTCTTGAGTATTTCTTCTTTCTCAGCCAAAGACACATTTCTTTTCCCTGACTGGACAGCATCAATTACAGAAACAAAAGAGTTCTGTGTACTGGAACAGCTTAAAAGCTCCAGATAATTCCTACAAAAGAGATCCCATCGTCCCTCATCCCCCAAAGAAACCACGTACAGACATTTTCACAGAATATTCCTGAAATAGGAATAATCTGTGTGGGAAATGGAGCAGTTTAGAAGTGATTTCCTCATCAGGGCTATTCATGTCCAAAATGCCTGGACCTTATTTCCTGATTTCTCCAGCAGACACCCTTGTCCCTGGCTACAGGTGGTTCACAATTCTACAGAAGGAGGAGGGGAGCCCGGGAAGCTTTTCAGATTAAAGTCACTCTGAAATCAGTATTTCTCAGCAGTTCAAGGCTTTCTTTCACTCCTTTCATTCCCAGAGTCCTTCAGCCAGAAAACATTCCCTAGAGAGTTGCCCTGCTTGGGGAATATTCAGATTTACAGTGGGGTACTGTGGTGTTTGCTTTGCAGAGATCTCAGAGGGGTGGAGGGTGTGATCCAGGGGGTGCAGCCTCGTTTCAGGGCTGTGGTGAGAGAGGGAAATGAACCTGCATTTGAAGACAGCAGATCTCCACAGACCCCTCACAACCCAGCTGTCACTGCACATCTGGATGGGCAGTGCTCTCTTTTTAGGGGATAACAAGGAGCAATTTGTTAGAAGTACCTGGGTTGTCAAAGCATTGCTCCTCATTAATTAAGAAAGGATTTCAATAAATTCCAATGCTCTGATAAGGGCTGATTTTTTACCTTACTTCAGCTTGTCTTTTTGAAAGTTTACAGACTCCCTGCATGATGTGGAATATAAAACAGTAATTTGGGATGTTCTTGTACTCAGCACAAAAACTCTAATCAAGCTGTAATGCTGTTATTGAAGAAAATAGCATTAAAAAGTACCAAATAAAACATTGAGCAATCTGTGAAGTAGTCTCACGAGCCTGATTCTCGCTTGTCCCAATCTACATTAAATTATTCTTTTTTTCTAGAATGTTTTGCTTCCTTGGGTTTCTATGGTCATTCTCTTACTCTGAAAAGCCAGGAAATAAGCTCATCCAGTTGTGAGTGTCAGCAATCACCAGCACTAAGGGACAGATGTTTCTTGGTTTCAGCTTTGACAAGGTAAAATCAAAAATTCCTACCCCATATAAAACTCCCACCCTTTTAGCTCAGGCTGTAACAGCCCTTGCCTGGAGTGCTGCCAAAATCCTGGACAGAGAGCTGGGGTTTGAGCAGATCCACCCCTCTGGGCACCACAGCCCAGGGTCCTACCCTTGCTCTCCCTTGTAAAAGAAATTACTGCACTGTTTAACACTTTTATTTGGGAAACTCACTGGCCTGAGACACGATCCTGGAAGGATACCAGTTCAGACTCCAAGAATTTTTCATTTCTAATGCTGTTCATAGCCAAAAAAGAAAGAAAGAAAGAAAGAGTGCTATCTAACCCCTGTGTTTATAAATAACTGCAGGGAAGATGAAAATATGATAATGAGATGGTACTTTTCATCTCTGGAGTAGCTGGGGAAGGTCATTCAGGCTGAAAGGCTTATTCAGGAGGCTCTGCTAGAAAAATTGCTTGTGTCTAGAGAAGAAAACCTCCTTATTTATGTGAATTTAATGGGTGAGCACACACAGGCCCTGGGCAGCTCAGAGCTCCTGCCTGGGCTCTCTGCTCGGTGCTCCCTCTTTCCATGGGGCATTTGCCCTCCTGTCCTGTCCTTTTCCCAGTTATTCACCTCTCAGGCCACGGACTGCACCTCCTCTGCTTGGCAAAGAGTCTGCTTTTGGCTTTCTCCAAAGGAAGGGACTTCTTGGGAAGTTTTAACCTGAACTTTTCTCCTTCACCTGCTGCCACACATCACTCTGTTTCTGCCTTTGGAGGTCACACACCAGGCAAAGGGCTGAGCTCAAGTACCCAAACCAAGGCTTGTCACAGCTGATCCTGAAAGGGTTTGTCCCTGAACCAAGTTACAGCTTCACTATTTAGGCACCAAAAGCAGTAATTTCACTGTCTAAACCACTTTCAAAATCTCCTTTCTGAAAAACAATTCATCTTCCACAAAAGGACAAGTTCTTGAACCAAAAAGGTCTCACAGCCTTAAAAAATGAGTTTTGCAAGCTGAGGACAATGTCACAGCTGCAGAGGACAATGTCCCAGCCCTGATCTGTATCTCACTCCCTGGTACAGCCCAGAGTAGGATGTGTTTGCATGTGCTCATGGAGTGGGTACATGTCATGGAACCACAGCATTTGTTCACTGCTGGAAATGGCACAGCTGCCTCTTGCCCCAAGTCCAAACCCAAGAGGGAGTGAGATTTTCGTGTCCCTTTTGGTCCCTTTCCATCCCAGGAACATTCCCACCATGAAGTTCCCTGCAGGGATGGATGGTTTTCCCCATTTATTGATCTGACAGATGTGCCAGGGGCTGAAATCCCAGCTCTGAATCCACCCTCAAATCCTTCTGCCAATCTGACCATCCTCCCGTGGGACATTTCTGGGGGAGGGAGGGGTAGGGAGGCATGGGGGACAATTAAGGCTCAGCCAAATCTACTGAAATTGTACCTTTAAAATGTAATCTGAATCCAATTAGGAAAAGGATGAATAATTAACTTTGGCAGCCTGAGTGTCTCAGAGACATTAAAATGCTGGCCCTGGCTGATGGAGCTAATGGTTTTAATTGCCTCCAGAAAGGCTGCTGAAATTCAATTTCAGTCCAGAGAGGCCTTTATTTATATATTAAATGATAATAACAACAGTACAAATCTCTGTTTTCCTTCAGCTTGCCAAGAACTTTGTTAGGTACACAACAGTCCATTTAAAAAAAAAATAACATCTGTGATGACTTCAGGAGGCTCAGTCTGCTCCCTGAGACCACAGGATAGATTTTGGTGGGGCCATGCTTAGTGGCATTGTACAACCAACTCCCACAGAAAAGCCCAATTTGATGCAAAACTTCTTTTCTCAAGCCACAATGCATCAGATACTGTGAATTTAAAGAAAAAAAGGCCTCTGAGAGCCAGGCTCACAATGCAATCATCTTTATCAGCCATTTCCAGCAGAATTGTTTTTGAATGCCACTTTTCTATTAACTCCCCAGCTCCCAGCAATCTGCAATAAAGTGCAGCAGAGGGGCCTTTTCAGGATTAAAGGCACATTTTCCTCCAGCCAGCCCAGCCTGGTGTTGTTTATTTAAAACTTTTCACTGTGACACGAAAAACACTGGCTTTTCCAAATATCTCTGCCAAGATATTAATTAGTATTTTTAAATGCCCACATCATTTTTTAAAATGGTTCTGGGCACCGTGTCATCCATCAGTGGGGATTCTGCTCATTACAAATCTCAAACAGCAGGTTCTCAGTTCAAATGAAGCTTGAAGGAAGCACGGCAGGGAGGAAGGACTCAAGTTGTGAAGTGGGATAAGATTACAAGAAAGTTTGAGGAGCAGAAAAGCCGAAATTTTCAAGTTCTTCTGGAATCTGTCCGTGCAGCACAGAGCAGGGTGTGTTTACTGCCTTCCTCTCAAGCCCCAGGCTTGCAGTGTCTCAGGAAATGTTGAATGCTGCATTCACAGCAGATTCTCCATCCCCTGAGGCTCGGGGAGCTGCTGGGCTGGTTCCTCTGTTCCAGCAGGAGCAGGCTCATCCCCTCTGCAGAGAGCAGCCAAAGCTGAGCCCATCTCACCACCACCAGGATCAGTGCTGCAGGCTCTGAGGGACACACAAATGCAGCTCTCCTGCCACACTGCCAGCCTGAGACCTTCCAGAGCTGCTGAGGGGGATTAAATATCAACCTAGTCCCAGGAAAATTCAATAAAAATGAGGGTGTCTGGTTCCAAAGGGCCCTTCTGGATTTAGGGTTGGGGCTGAGTGAGGATTGTGCTGGGTACCCCTCAGCCTCCCCCAGCCCACCTTTGGGGAGAAAAAGGTGTCTCCTCTCACTGCAGGAGACAGAGCAAACTCAGGGTACAGAGTGACTGAATTTAAAGAGAAGAGTGATGGGTAAAGGTGCCCTGTTCACAACATTTTTATACTGCGTGGGGAGATCCTTTAGTCAGCAAGAAGAGCTGGCTGCCAGGTGGTTCAGTGCTTTATTTCCACCAAGGAAAGGAATTCTCTGTCCTTTTGTTGAGCATTCTGATTAAAATAGACTCTTCTATCTGCTTCTCAAACAAAGGAGATCTTTAGACAATTATAGCACTCTTAAATATCTGTGCTTCTCCAAAATAAAGAGTCGTTTTCTGTTCTCCTCTGCTGAGTGAAATTCAGGAACTGCCAAACAATTCTCTGAGGAATTGGAGGGGTTCAGTATCCTGCAGCACCAGTCCAACCTTTTCCGTGTAATTCTGTGGGATCAGGGACAAGCAGAAATTCCCCCATTTCCTCCCATCCAAATCAGCAGAGCTGTACTGGCACAGGAATAGCCAAGGAAAGAACAATGGCTCTGAGTTAAAATCAAGAGCAGTGCTCCATTTTCAGGAAAGATGAGCACGGGCATGGGAAGGACAAAAGAAATACGATGCAGAATCACCCTGTGAACATATCAGGGAGATGTGCTCCTCCACAGGGACAATAATCACTGCAAGAAAATGGAGGGGGAAGAGGAGAGAGCGAGAAAGAGCAAAGCAAGTTTACAAAGCAATGCTAGAATAAACAGCCAGGCTGATTTATCTTTGTTCATCTGATGGCTGAGGGCTGTCTGAGCTGTCTGTAGAGATCTTTGCAGTTACACAAATTGTCAGTGGTAATAAACAAGGACCAAAAAAATCACAATGCCTATCCAACTCTTAAATGTGCAATGCAAAAGAAAAATTACCGGACTAAGGCATTATTCTTTTTATGTTCCCAGCAATGAAAAGCATGCTGAGAAAAGTGATTATATTAAAACTACCAAACAGCAGAAATCAGAGGGTGCCACATTATTTCCAGTTCACTGTCCTATCAGAGTGTGGAGTTGGCTGAAAATTTTAAGAAGAAAGTTTATGATTTCAGGCTGCTGTTTTATTGCACCCAAAGTGCAGTGTTTGATCAATAACTGCAATATTAGATTTAGGAAACAATGCTCCAAACTGATAAATTACACACCTATCTCCCATATTTTTAAAGCATTTTGCAATATTAGGACTTTTTCTAAACAGCCTTTATATACAGGGATTGATGTACCTTTCTCTCAGCCATACATTATCAAAACTCAGCTATAACGGTGAAAAATGAAATAAAATAAAACCACATACATTGCCCCAAGGAAAGAGATTTGGGATGACTTTCTTTTTGTAAATAGAAGCTCACAGATAAATGCCCAAACCTTTTCAAAATCCTGGGCTCCCTAAAAATGCTGTGGTTGTTCCTACAGTTCCATCATCAAGATCAGATGGTTTTAAATATTTTCCCCTGTGTAAACACTTGTCTGCTTTCAAGCCCATTGGTGAGCTGCTTGAACTATATTGATTGATAGTCTCTCCTGAATTGTGAACAGGCTACAAATAGGATAAAAACCAAAGTCATTTCTAGCTTTAGAAATGCAGAAAATGTGTTCAAAACCCCAAACAATTTCTAGCACAGATTGTATAAGACTATTGCTGAGCTGGAAATGTCCATCCACATGTGAACTTCATGGGAGTCATTTTTACACCCTCACAGTTGGAAAAGACAGCAAGAGGAAAAACAGGAAAAAAGAACAGTTTAAGAGAATGGTCTGGGAGACATAAATATTTCAGTTGTGTCCTGCATTGGTGTCTCGGGGGAGGAGGACCCAAGCTGTGGGAGAAAATCATTCCTCTTTCAAAGGGTTTGTGAACCCTGGGTCCCCAGGTGCCCACCATCCTTTTGCTGAGATGACATTTACGTGGCAGATGGTACAAATAGCCTGGCACGCTCTGGAGATGTTGGATCACTGTAAAAATAAACTCTGCCAGATGGCTGCTGTGTTTCCTGGCAGGAGCAGAGGACCCCACCGGCTGCTGGGGGGAACAAAGCTGCCCAAAATGAAATGCTAGAGTCGGAATTTTCTTTGAGGCACTTTGGAGCTGCAGCTCACCCTCTGCTGGGTTGGGTCCCTGCTGTCTAGGAAGGAACATCCCTGTCCCTGTGTGCCACGGGGGTGCTGCTCTGCTGCCACTGTCACCTGTCCCCCTGCCAGGAACGGAGCCCCCAGCCCCAGAGACCTCCCCAGGCTCCAGGGATGTCCCATCTCCCACCCAGGTCTCATATCCAGAACACAGAACTCTGCTGGGACCTCCCCAGGCTCCAGGGATGTCGCATCTCCCACCCAGGTCCCACCCAGCAGAGCCCTGTGGTACCACAGTGCTGCAGGAAAACACCACAGGCAGCACCTCACCCTGGGTCTCTTCCACCTGGGCCTTCTCCAGAAGAAACCAACACAAACACTTCCAAACAAATGGATTCTTCCTTCCTCTCTCCTGCCACAGCTATGTTGGTGCACCAGTGCTCCCTCCCTGCAGGGCAGAGCAGGTTTGTGCTGGCTGCACTGGATGGATGGAGGAACACCTGGAACTCTGCTCTGTGGATCCAGGAGGAGAAGGACAGGAATTCCCAAGGTGCAGCTTCAGTGCAGCTTCAGCAGTGATTTGCCATGAGGAACCCCTTTACCCTCCCTCAGGATCCCCATCAGAAGGAGAAGTTTGATCAGAGCAATCCCCTCATACCTGCACAACACTCTGAGTGTCCCTGCCAGCTCCAGCTGGGAAGGTGCAGCAGAACCATCCGGACCCAGCTCAGTCTCACTGACCTGCTCAGACCTGCCCACAGAGTGCCCAACCCACCTCCAGGTGCTGATCTCCTGCTGACCCTAATTACATCCATGGCACTCCTCAAAGGCAATCAAGGGTTGAATGTGTTCCTTCAGGAACATTCTGCTCATCCTCAGCCCTGTTTTACCTTCCACCAACTTATTTATTTGTTTAAACCAGTTGATGACCACTAGTCTCCAAAGCTCAAAATAGATGTTATCACTCTCAAGTGAAGACCAACAAGATAAAGGAATCTAAGCAGGCAGGAATTTGGGCCAGGCATGACACAGACATGGCAGCAGAGTGATAAACCACAAATCATTCCAGATCCCGAGTGCTCCAGCTCCTCAGCAGGGTGACAGATCCATGCCAGCTGACTCCTGAGCACCACAGGGCTGTGAGCCTTTCCAGGACAGTTATTGCATTCCTGCAATAACCTTGTTACAACTGCTAAGCCCTGCACCTCTGAGGGCACCAAATCGAGCTCAGCAGCAGCACTGTTTGTGTCCTTTCACACCCACCCAGCCTCAAAGCTCCTGCTGAAATAATGGAAAACCTGGAGTGCTTACATTTGTAATCTGAGCTCAGTTTTAACTAACTCACAGCATTCAAATTCTCCCCATCCTGGTGTAGAGCCCACAGATACCAGAGTGAAGGTTCATTTGGTCACGTTTAAGTTAATATTCCAGAATTTCAATTCTTTTTCTCTGTGACTAGTTTCTTTCAATTTCTTTCTCTGAATGTTAGAATAAAAATGATTTTTCATCTCAGCAGATTTCAGCCTTTGGAGATTCCCTCTAGCTGGCCCACAGTAGAACAGTGACTGAATTAATCTAACCTGTTTTGACTAAAGATCAAGAATAAAAATGAAGAACTCACAGCTTGTTCCCAAGAACTTTCTGTATTTCTATGATCCCTAGAAATTAGACCCACCTGACAGTCTGTGCCATAAATGTCTAACAATTCATCAGCATTCAAGTGTTCAAGAGGAAACACCAGGAGATGAAAGATACCCCACAGTTTTGTTCCTATGAATGTTTCACTGGAACAAAATTAAATCCATGTGGGACACTGCAACTCCTCCCTAAGCCAGGGGCTTAAATCAGTGACAGTTCTGCAGTGATAGAGAATATTGAGGTAATATAGCAGGGCATTTATGTACACCAGAAGTGCACAGAACGTGTACAGAGAGAGAGCTGCTGGACACTGTCAGGGTGGGAGGGAGCTGCAGCAGTGCCAGCAGGAAGGGGGGCACTGATAAATCAGACAGATCATGCTGTGCTGAATCTCACCTTCAGAGGCACCACTTGCATCAGGATGGCAAAGTTGGTGAGGTGGTTGCAGAGGCACACGGAGTAGTTGAGGTCCCCACCCTCACGCACACAGCCCTCATCAGACCAAACACCACTTCCATTGCTGCAAAGCACAGAAACCAGGACAAAATCTCTGTCAGAATGCATCTGCTGCAGGTTAATGTGACGTGCACTGCACTGTACAGGAGATAAAAGGGTCTGGAAGCCATCTCAGGCTGGAGACCCCACAAACAATGCCAGTGTCTTCTCAATTCCATCACAGAAATAGTTCAGGAAAATATCCACCAGGACAAGGCACAGATCAGTCTCCTCCATGAATGTCCCTGGAGATTTATTCCCAGTTTTATAATCAATGAATGACAACTACACCATTGCCTTACGTTTTGGTTCTAATTTATGGAATTTCAGCCAGACCCAGATTTCTGTATCAGACAAGTCAATAATCCTGGAAATCCCTCAAATCAGTGTGTCTCCTGTGCTGCCTGCCCTTCCCCACTGCACACCCACCCTGTCCCAGGGATTCAGGCTGCCTGGGCACAGACTGCAGTGGCCCAGCCGTGCCAGTGCTGTCACTTCACCCCCAGTGTCACCCCACCACCACTGTGGGTTTGGCTGGGCAGGATGAGGGCTCTGGGCTCGGGGCTGGCCAGGGTCCTCATGGATCCTCATGAGTTTCCTTTTCCCTGGAGCCAGGACAAGCCAGAATCCCCCGTGCTCTCCCTGTGCCCTCCCAGCCTTGGAGTGCAGTGGGGGCACAGAAGCCTCAGGCTCCTCACGAGCACCACAGCACCCACCCCACTGCTGATAGGATCTGGTTATTTCTTCTGGCATTTTCCTGAGTCCTGCAATTGACTGAGTGATCTGTACTCCTCTCAGAGCTTGTTTTAAAGACAGGTATTACCTCATACTTCTGCCCTTCAGAACATCCTCGAGCTCTCAGAGAGAGTCTGTTGTAGGTCAGAAACCAAATTAACTTCCATGCACTAGGGAATGAACCCATCCTGGCACCAGTGAAGATCAGCTGAAGGACAGATCTCATATTTCAGTTTGTATCCTTCCAAAGCCCCCAGGGCCCCAGTGGAGAACAGTGCAGGAACAATGCTCCAGCCAGATTCATTAACTTCATCAAAGTCTGCTTCTAATTTCTGGTAATTTGTGAGTAACCATAACAACGAGTTACTGCCAACAGCTGGGGCAGTTCAACACTCGTGAAACAAAACTCCAGTGAAACAATTCCTGTGACCTTCCCAAGTGCAGGGTGTACAGGAGGGATCACAGCATCCCCATTGCTGCAGCAATTAGGCTTACACTGTTACAGCTCAAAACCTGTAAATCCCCATGAAACTGAAGATTCACTATTTGTATTCTCTCTTAATTAATTCACTAAGAGCAGCGTATTTCAAATGAAAAAAAAAATTTAAATGTATTCAGCGCTGAAAAAAAAAGAAATAAAAAGCTACTGCTTTTCCATAGCTCTTGTTTTCTGAGTGAAATTTCAGGTGATATTTATTTCCATTTAATTCTGATTTGTATTCAAGGATATTATGTTTATCCATTCCATGCACTGGCCAAAATTCCCAGCTCTGAAATACTGATCTGACAGGATGCTGTGACACAGGCACAGACCCAGTGAAAACCCAGCCTGTGCTGGAGCTTTGCCACCTGGAAACATCCAAGCACCCACCCAGGTGGACACTCATGGAACAAGATCAGCACCATCTGTACCAGTTCCCAATTACCCAGCCAGCCCAGGGTCTGTGAATAACCAGTCCCCTGTTTATGGTAAGAAGAAACAATCAGATTGTGTTTTTATAAGCCAGTGGTTCCTTTTCTTTAACTATTTCCATGAATGAGAGGAAGCAAGAAGAACACAGATCATACACAGCATCACAAAGTAAGTGTAATTTAATAAAACCAAGGTAAAGAATTTGGAATTATGTGACATACCTATAATCCAGAAATGCACAGTAAAGATGAACTGTGTTACTTTTGTTTAGTGCTTGGCTGTATTGTCTGGGAGTCTGCAAGAAAAAGAAATAAACCCTGAAAGAATGTTTAAAAAGGACTAAATTCCACTATTCAGCTACTTCACATTCTCATTGCTACAACAGTTTCAAGAGACTTATCACAGATTAACACACCAGAACTGGCACCAAACTTCTTCAGCCCTCATATCCCCAACCCAAGCTCCAAACATGCAAAATCCTGTATTCAGTCCTAGTTTTACACCCTGGGATTAAATTTGAACCACTCTGAGAGAAATCTGTGTCCTGTTTAAGCAAAGAGCAAACCAGGATCATTATTGTACATGAGCACAAATACATGTGTTAATTTTGCAGGGTTGGGACATCACTCTTCAGTGTATATTTGGCTTCTTTGGATTTTGTTCATCGTTTGTTCTCACTGTGTAATAAAAATGTCACGTTTTACGATTAATAACTCTGAAATGTTCATTACAGTGACCAACTCCCAGACATTTCCTCTCCACAACAGCAATTACTTTAAAACATACATTCAAACTGAAAGAGCAATGCCATAATTCAAGATTTTATTTTAGCACACCTCAGCATTATAATGACACAATTTCTATCTTCCATAAACAGGTTTAGCACTAACTCAATCTCCTGTATTCAAGAAGATTTGAGATCCCATTCCGCACTCCCTTACGAGCTTGATGACAAAATTATTCAAATTATATTGGTGTGAAGTAATAGTTTGTTACAGACAAAATACGCAAACTAGAGAATTTCCAGTGTTTGTTCAATCCTTTCTAATACATAAATCCCTGAAGTCCACATTATGTGGACCCTGCCTTATGGCAATTTTTTAATTACAAGAGTCTAACATAAAAACTCACTGGTGAATTAAGAGCTCTCAGATTATTGCAACACAGTTCTGCTGTCAAGACAAAAGATAATCAAGTTTTGCTTTCCTTGTTTTAGGGAATGAAGTAAAAATCCCCAGCACCTCATCCTGCTGAAACTCAACCAAGGACAAGAAGTTCCTGATGCAATTTTCCTTCTCCTCTCTCACGAGCCCGAGCAGGAGTGTCAGGCACAAGGCAGCACAGTTCCCTCCTGGCTGGAGATAACCAAGCATTGGAAATAACCAAGAATTTCTGCCCAGCCAGGGCTTCCAGGCTCCTCCTGGATTGCCACACACCTTGGGCAGTAGATAAGGACATTTACTGCGTAACCCACAGCTCTGCACAGCAGAAATGGAATTTTCTTATCTGCCCGAGCACATCCCTGGCCCGGATCACCAGATCCTGGCCTCACCCTCTTCCCTGTCACTGTCCCTTCCCCAGCTGATCCTGCAGGTCAGGAGGAGAGCAGGGACTGTCACTGTCCCTTCCCCAGCTGATCCTGCAGGTCAGGAGGAGAGCAGGGACTGTCACTGTCCCTTCCCCAGCCGATGCTGCAGGTCAGGCTCAGAGCAGGGACTGTCACTGTCCCTTCCCCTGGCTCTGGAGACACCCTGGACCCTTTCCCAGAAGGGAACAAATCAGACACTGACATCTCCCACTCACAGTGTGCCACCCTGAATGCACAAGGGGACAGGTTCAGGTCCCTCACACCACTTGCTCTAATTTGGAGCTGTGCCAGGCCGTGCCAGCTCTGCTGATTGATGCTGTGTCCATCATCTCCAGGGCTTGCCTGAAGTAAGAATTGAAAGAATTTACAGGTGGCTTGTATTACAAAATATTTCACTTCTGTGGCAGACAGTGGCTGAAAACCCATAGAAAAGGAGAGAGAAAGATCAGCTGTAATGACAGCAAGGATGGAACAATAACTGCCATTTCTGATCTGTAGGGTTTCTCTAGATAAATCTGGATTCTAATACACTCATATGGGAAGGGCACCTCAGGCTGAGGCTGGAAGAGGACATGGTACTGCACTTGTGTATCTTTTACACAAATAAATCCCAGATGTATGTTTTACCCTCAATTAAATTTCTCTGGCAAGGGACAAACCATTGTTTTTCTCCATCCTAGCTCAAAACACAGATGTCACTCATTAGACCATGAACCACTCTGTGTGAGGCCTTCTGACCTGTCCAGAGCTGTGCATGTACTCAGATGGAGCAAGAATAAGTAAATAATAATAATAATAATAATTGAAAATAGATGAATAGACTAAAGAATGGAAAAGAAGGGTCTATCCTAATTTGCCTTCTTATTTCTCTTACAGAATCTGTCCCATGTTTTATCACCCACGATATCATCTCCACAAGGCCATTTATGATAACTACACACAAACCTCAGCTTCTGAGACTGCACTGAAGTTCTGCAGCAGAACTGTCATTAGCATAGAAACCCCCAACACATGAGAAACTGGCTACAGAGGAATAAACTCCCTCTGATCTTCACCAGCTCCACTTCAAAGTACTCTCTAAGCTATGAGATGGAACTGACTGTACCTCAATATTGCACTTCTGAAGTTAAACTGTGTGTGACAGCTTATATGTGGCTTGGATGCTGTAGAAGTGAGGATATTGATTTAATGACATTGATAACAGAAAGCTTAACATACAAGCAGGCTTCTACACTAAAAGATTAAGTCACTTGAGTGTTTATTAAAAGCCTGTGAAAGGACAGTTTATGAAGCCTTCAGGAGAGGGAAGGTAGCACAGTGAATAATCCAAGAGCTGTGCATGAGCTCTCCCTAATCCACATCCTTCTCATCAATCCTTCTGCATGGAGAGGGCTACGTGCAGCTGCTCCAAAAGGGAATTATTACACTGCAAGGGGAAAGCAGCCTCTGGCACCAGGAACAGGGCAAGGGCAGGGCCTGTCTGATGGAGCCTGGACCTTGGGGAAGAACTGCTTGGACCCAGCCTCCTGAGGGTCCTTTCCAGCCTTAATAACTCTGTGCTTGTCTGTCTGTCTGTGTTCACACCAGGGCTGTCCAGCATCCCTTACATGACCACTCGCTCTCAGTGAATCAGACAAGCAAATCCCAGAAATTCATAGAGGATGTGCAGGGCTGTGTGATGGGAACACAGCCCTTGCTGGGAACCAGGCACAGCCATGCTGAGTGGAACGGGAGGCCAGAAAAGGGGCGGGGTGTGGGCTGAAAGGACTGCTGGAAACCTTCAGGAAAACCTCCTTGCAGGAAATGTCATGAACACAATTGCAGAAGAAAAACAGGCAGCCAGCTGCTGCTGGGAGGGCTTGCCAAGGAAGAGGAGCCAAGCAGAGGGTGGGGTGAACCTTTCTGAGATTAGCTTGTCTCTCCTCTCCTCCCCCAGATTTAAAAAGCAAATATTTTGCCACATGGAGGTGGCCACCAGCAGAGGAAGGTGTGGTGTGCACCTTCTCTCTGCAGTGTGAAGGATCAACCTTTGGCTCAGGTCTGTCACTCACCTGCACTCAGCAGCTCCAAGCCCAGGCTTCCCCTCATCCAAAGCAATTCACAATTTACCTCATCCTGTTCAATTGGAGTCTGCTTGTCTTAGCTTGCAAAATACAGGATTTTGTCTAATTCGGAGATGTTTAAGCCTTGCTTTCTCCACCTCCAAGGATACCATGGATTATTTTGAAGATGGCAAGGCACTAGACAAATCTCTTGTCTGCATGTTTGTGTCTTTTGAGGCATTCAGAGCCTCACTTACATATTCTTATATGTGGATGATTCAAAACAAATTTTGATTCTGATTTATGGATTAAATTAGAGACTAAAATGATGCATCTAATTAAAGGATTTTCTGTCCTCACAGTGACACCCTGACTGTTAGCGTGACCTATTCAGGGACACATGGTTTATTGACTTCCCTTTCCATCTATTTCTCCTAATTACCTAGAAGATTAAAATTTTAGGGTACATTCATCTACTCAGTTACCTGGAAAAAGACAGGCAGAAAGAATAATCACCCATTTCTATGGTGGCTGTATTGGCTGTTTTCTTCCAAGCTGTGAGAAAACTGCAGTGCAACAGATTTTGGGCTTAGATCAGCCAACTATTTTAATTTAGAGTCCATTTGACTGATTCACCCTAAGATGTAACTAGCATACGTGATGGAAAAACAATTGCAAATTGCACAAAAAGGAATTTGGGTTATGAGTAGGGAATTAGAGTGTGCTATGGATAAAAGCCAGATTTTCTGTTGTTTCATTGTTGTGTTAAAAAAATTGCATGAAATCACAGAGAGTGGGAAACTGTGACATACAGCAACATAAAGTTAAAAATGAGGGAAATATCAGAGCTTATAAAGTCATCTGAAATCAGAGAAGGTTGCCACATGGATTTGGTTTGATTATTCTTTTGCCTGAGGCTAAAAATAGTTGACATATCAATTTCCTGCAAAAAATAGTGTTAATCAAATGTTACACCAATATCCTTGCCCAGTCCTCAGAGTTGTCTGTTTAACAGCTGCTGTACTGGGCAAGCAGTGTGAGAACAGAAAAGTAATGAAACAACTCATGAGCAACAGACTGAGAAATATCTTGGCTGCTCTATCAGATAGCATTTCTATAGGAGAGAGGAAAAAGGAGGAGAGGATGGATGAGGAAATTGTCCTGGTGCTTTCTTTTTAAATTATGGCACATAGTGAAATAATTTACTGCTTTCAGATACGTAGAGCATCACAAGATCTTGCGGGTTTTCTGTCACCAAGTCCACATCCATTTGAATAAAAATGCCATTTTCTTAACAGGATCTCATCTTTTTTACAGCACTGAACAAGGGGCTTCAGCAACAGCAGCCAAGCCAACAGCTGGGCCCTTGCAGATGTCAGTAAGGGCTGTGCCTCTGTCACACACTCACTGCTGAGCCACAGGAACTGTCCCCTGCTGCTTGTCTTGCTTCAGGTTATTCACTTGCTCCCTTCCAGGTGCCCTGCCCACACACAGGTGAGCTTGATGGCACCTGGGGGAGCTGTGGCTGCTGGATGTACTCTGGGTACAGTGTCATGGCACTGCTAAAGGAGCAATGGCTCCTCTTTCTGCCTTGGGCTGCTTTAATGCTTATTAACAGCATTAAAGTCAGCTCTTTCCAAGGAAAGCTGCAGTTTTGGCAACAGAGACTGTCTGCAACCCTTGAATTAAAATTATAAACTCCCTAACACAGATGCACAGCTCCAGGTGGCTTTTCTTTAATTTTACAGCAGCACAATTCCCACCCTAGCAGAGCAGTTCCACTGATGAAATCCCTCTGGCACTCAGCACAGCTGTGGGGTCAGTGCTGAGCCCTGAACCCAGGGTTCCTGAGCACAAATACCCTGCTCATCCTCACTGCCCACATATCCTGGGGGCTGTGTTCTCCTGCCTCCCTCACATCCCAAATATCTAACGATGCATTTCCCCTCTTTTCCCTGCCCTGTGGGCACGGTGGGTGTTTGTGTGTATTGGTGAATCTGGGAGTGAGGAGGAGCTGAAAGCCAAAACTCTTCCAGTTTGGAAGTCAGAACCATTTAGGATGCAGCACTGCAGTGAAAACCCAGGCCAAAGACCCACTGACTGCAGGCTGGATTAGTAACATTCACAATATTGTTGTAAATCATGGTAATAAAGGAGAGCACAGAAAGGTTAAAAAACAGCTCTAGAAAGAAGCAGGTTCATTTTCATTAGAGATGCATGGAGCTGCCTTGAATGGAGGATGTGTGCAAATAGAAACTGCAGGATAAGGACCTTTGAAATTCAATTTGGGAAGCAACTGGGTTACATCAGTAAATATTTGATGTTTAAAAAATTTAAAATGCCAGTCAGTGAGAAGCAGAGCTCAGCGTGGCAGCCTTTCCTTATGTGAGCAGCACCAGACACAGAACTGAACTGATGATCTGTATGAAAAGCTGCCTTAATGCTTAAGTGAAATCATTCTTCATGTTCCTTAAAGCACAGCTCTGTTCCAGAGAATGAAGAGGTGAAAATATTCTCTCCAGAAACAGTCTCATTTATGTAATTAGCAATATGGCAGTCAGGGGATTTTGATACGTCCTTATAATTAAACAGTTATAGCCATATATAAGAGAACAATTGTAAGTACAGAGCCAACTAAACACTTATCAAAGGATGGTGTGAGGGCAAAGCTCAGCCAGTGACACTGGGGCAGCCTTGCCTCCAAGTTTGAGCAAGTCAGTGCAAAAGGGGGAGCAGTGAACACCAGTTTCCTTCCTTCCCTGTGTGTTGTGACCTGAATTGTTCATGCAGAGCCATCAAACTGGGGACTCTCCTCACTGCCTTTGGCTGCCTCAGGGCACAGCCTCCACCAGACATTGCCCGTCCAAAACTAATGAATGCACCCTACACATGCCTCATTTTTATAACCAGGTTTCACTGAGCTCAGGTGGAGCTGAAATCCCCCAGAACAGAGCTTTGCTACCTGCAAATAACGAGCTTCAGCAACAGCAAGGAGTTGTGCTGAATTCAAAACAACACAAAGCTAAAAACCCAGCAGCAATGGCAAGTCCCACTGGCCCCTCTCGCTTCCAGTCGTACACACTTCTTTGCCAAGCCAGGAATGAAATCTGAGCTAGCAAACATCTGTTATCTACAAGAGTGAAAGTCATAATTAAGAGGAGTCAATCCAGGTTGACTCATATTTATTATGGAGAAGGCTTTAGAGACCTTGTAAGCAATTTTTCACACGACAGGCACATGGTGGTTATCCCAAGATACACTTCCAAGTGAAGAAACAGTGTGTACGACCTTTTCTAAACATATTTTTAAAAATCACAAGGATGCCCTAATTTTAATTCACAGAGACAGAACAAAACCTCAGCCCTTTTCTTTGAAGAGCACAAGGACTTTGACAGCCTGGAGCAGTGAAACATTAAAATTTCACTTACTCTGCATGATAAGAGGAATAATGAACTGTTTATGGAATATTTGGAAATAGTGCATTTATTTTCTTTATGTAGGCTGCAATCCCCTGCCCTTCACCTTCAAAGACAAAGCTGGCTTGTGGGAACAGGTGACCCTGGGCACAGGAGGTGCCTGATGTGGCCAAACCCTGCAGGAAGCGGGAAAAAGAGCGAGGACCTTGCGGAGCAGCGAGGTGGGAGGGACCGGGGATTCTCCGGGGATGCTCCGGGGATGCTCTGCAGCCCAGCCCAGGCAGGGGGGCTCTGCAGGGCCCAACCCGGAGTACCACCTGCCTGTGGGCACAGCAGAGGTGACAGCAGAGCAGCAGGAGCCCCGGGGCACCCAAGGAACAGAGACTCCAAGGCACAAAAATCCGTCTGTTCTGTGGGTGCCC